>JAPVLV010000018.1:10000000-10600000 GCA_029168935.1 Oxyria digyna
GTGGGTCTGTCCTTTTACCAAGTCTGTACTCACTTCTGTCCTTGAGTGGCTCCACATCAGAGATCAGAATCTTTCTGCTACTCAATGGCTTCACTGGATTTCTACCAGAAGAGAAGTTAAATGCATCAGAAATATGAGCACTCTTCTTGCTTTCTCTGCATCTGTCTATACTCTATGGAGGCACAGGAATGACATTGTCTTCAATGGTATTTCGCGGAATCATGATAGTTGTCTTAAGGACATTATACATACTTGTAAAGTGAGGTTGAATGTTTTTTGCAAAAGGGATACTAGGAGGTATAGGGATCTGAGAGATATCCTTAGATTTTGATCTTTACAGTTCCATCTCTTTAAGTGTAGCATGGGGATGTCCATGCCTCTTAAAGATGTTTTGTCTTGGTGTTGGATTTTGATCCTCACTTGGGTGTAAATCTTCCCCACTTTTGTTAATATACTTACCATTAACAAAAAAAAAAAAAAACATTTATTCCAACCAAGAAAATTACAATGAAAGATCATAAACAATGCATCCCTTAATCGCCATTCAAATTACAACTTGGATATGGCTGTAAAAACCATCCTGTTGTACCATGTCAAAACTCTCATAAACCAAGGAAAGTGCGTCATAATACCAATACAGAAACGAAGGGTAGCAGCTGTAGAAGGCTAAAAAAGGAAATTCATGCTTACATTTCAATGCAGGAAAAAGATCAACACAAGAGGATTGGAAAGCCATTTAATTTTCAACAATAGCCATTTCCCTTTTTTTCTCTGACAAATTATTCCTTTGGCTATTTCACATATAATCTGGCTATCAATTTGATAACAGTTACACAAGCAAGAATGTTACTATCAAAAAACTATATTATGGTGCCTAATACCAGATTCAGAACTTATCTCCTAATCCTACAAGGCATTCTACAGCATTTCGAAGCGAGTAATTCACCTAAACAGCCTTACATATGTATATCTGAACAAATACGGTGTGCAACATCCCCAGTTTGTTTTGTTGATGTCATCTGGCTAGACGGAGAATTTAACGGAACATCTTTTGCAGCTGAAGAACTTGTTGTTGCTCTTCTGGAGATAGCTTACTCAACTGATCGGGTGTCAGATTTTTCAGTTGCTCTATTAAGGCAGGTGGAAGCTGTAAATGCAGAAAACAAACAGTCAGAATTTCTTTCTGAGCGTTTTTTTCGGGAGAATCTGTAAAGACGAAAATTTGAATATACCTGAGGAGCTTGTGTCTGCAAGTTTTGTGGTTCCTCTGCTCTATACCTTTGGCTTGCTGTATTTGCATTTATTCCAGCAGCATTTGGTAGTTTATTTTTGGAGGCTGTAGATACAGGAAAATCTCCTCCTGAGAAAGTGGCACCTCTACCGTCCTCTAACTTGACAAGCTTTGTAGGACGACCAGACGGTTCCAAACTGATATTTCTAGATGGTAATGAAGTATTCGAGGTTGGATTCGTTCTTCCAACAACAGATGCAGCATTCCTGTTGGTCTCTAATGTGCCGGGGCGTACCAAAGAACCCGTCTGTTCGAACAATACAAAATTAATTCAGACATTATATCTACTATTAGGTTTTAACCAAAACTAAAAAGCAGTTAAATCTTCAACTCACCTGAAAGCCACTGCCTTGTAGCATATGGCCACCCGAAACGGACGGTCCAGAAATTCCAGGTCCACTGAGCCTAGAGTTGTGAAGCGAAGGTGTTTGCACGGGCCTCAAAGACATGGATGTCGTCATAGGCAGCCCACTTGACATGCCACCTAAATGTTGTGGGCGAACAGATGGAAGTGTATTAGCTGCAGAGTATACAGCATTCTGATTTTCTTGCAAGCCAATGCTATGAGCAATATTTGGAGCTTGTGCCCGAATTTGTGTTGGAAGTTGCATTGGGGCCGAAAAATGGTTAGAAACCAAAGAATTCTGAGGTGTAGAAGTCAATGGTGTCATAGGGGGTAAGCCATGGATGTTGGTAGGGGCTGACTGCTGTTGGTGGTTAACTTGGGCTGGTGCCTGGCGTATATTTGGCATCTGTAACTGAAAATCCATAAAAGGAAGCAATCAATTTTACGCCGAACTCGAATTGAGGGAAGAAAAATAGTGTTCAGACAAAAATCAAGGTTGTATGACATACCATTTGAGGGGTCACCATCCCTAGCATTATTTGTGCCTGTAATAAAATAGAACCCACAAGAGTAACTTTAGAGTTTGCTACATAAAAAGAATAACTACATCATGGCAAGGAATGAAATTTATGAGTGGACTGGTGACTTGTAGTGGGTCTTATGGGATTGGTTTGCATGGTCTCATCGTGGCAACATGCATATGCATATACCAAATCAAAAGGCTTTTCCAATGAGAACTGTGAAAACTGAGGCATGCTGAGACTGAAATGATATACTAAAGTGGGCAAGAGGTTTTTATTTCCAGTGAGTCTCCCAGATACCTAAGTAAGTAAAAAGAATACCCCCTAGTTGTCTATCAGCGATGTATAAAGGGGAAATGATAATTCAATTTTGAACAATTTAAAAGTTTTCTATAGGCAATTAGACGAATGAATTCCACCAGAACAAGAAAGATGTGGCATCAGTTCAAGTTTGTACAAAAAACAAATATATCACACCGACCTGGAAAAGAGCTTTTGGCAGTTGTGGACACACATTCATCATCTGACGTACTAATTCATAGTTCTCTGTAGCCAAAACCTGTAATCAAACGTAACTGCACATATAAAATATTGAATACTGGCAATAATAAATGCAGTTTCAAGTGACTTTCAGTACAACGTTTACCTTCATTTCAGACATAACTTGGATGAGTTGACTCTTAGACATTTTAGCCAGATGAGCAGTTAAAGGATCACTTCCCAAATAAGGTTGCTGTAGAGCGCCGTTTGAATTAGATGGGCCAGCTGCCTGAGGACCACCAAGAGCCCCGGCCATAACGGATGCAGCAGTGGTAGCTAATTGAACACCAGCCTGCTGATTTAGAGTTGCTTCCAAGGTGACAGCAGGACCCCCAACTTGCTTATTCAAATCTGTTACAAATCCATTTAGAAAAGAACATATTATATAAGAATTCAGTTGAAAAAACAAAACAATAAACCCAACCGAAAAAATAATAATTAACAGCAATAAGGTAGCTAACCAGCATTTACAGCTACTCCAGGTCCACCTCGCCCCTGTTCACGACTTCTTTCTGACCCTTTGTCGTTTTCAGCAAAGTCGACTCTTAACTGCCGTCCATTGATCTCGTATCCTTGAAGATTACGGCGAGCACTTAATGCTGTCTCCTCGTCTTTATATTCACAGAACCCGTAGCCTTTGGGCTTCCCGGTTTCCCGATCTACAACTAATCTGCCAAGAAGAATGAAAGAATATTTCAAACATGGTACAGGAAGCACAACAGAATACTTCTTTTTCACTGGAAGCACAACAGATTGTTTCATGCCTTTATAACTGATCACTACAAAATAAACCTATAACATAGTAGTATCCAAAGGAGAAATCATCACAGTAGAATGCCTTCATCAAGTATCCTAAGGAGAAATAGTTGCATTTCTCTGATTTGAAATACGTGACATTGACCCTTTACATTACAGCAATAAGAAACATCATTACGTTGCACAAGTCATTT
The DNA here is from genome assembly GCA_029168935.1 of Oxyria digyna. Classification (NCBI taxonomy): domain Eukaryota; kingdom Viridiplantae; phylum Streptophyta; class Magnoliopsida; order Caryophyllales; family Polygonaceae; genus Oxyria; species Oxyria digyna. The sequence continues at coordinate 10,003,649 of JAPVLV010000018.1, forward strand.
CATGTCATGTAGAATATAAAGAAATTCTATCATAAGCTTACCTATTACAAGAGTTAGCCCCTATATCCTAACTTGCCAGTTGGAATTGTTAATAGATGTAATTGTATCATTAAGTCAACTTTACACGTACTTATATAGGCAACAACTACGATAAAGGCGAGATTCTTTGAAGAGGAGAAAACTGGAGCATAACAGCAATACTAAGACAGTTCTGATAGTGTAGACATCTCTGATAGTTCATTATATGGACTTAGTTTTTCACTACTCTATTCTGGTCTGATTATTTGAGACTTGTAAGTTTTCTGGAATGGCTGCCTCTCTTACAAAGATTTAGACTTTAGATAGTATCAGGCTAGGAAGATAAAATTGTTCATGTTTTCAAGTACTGATCTTCCAAATTCAAGCTATATAATTTCCCAATAGACATTCAAACACTGACAATCAACCCTAGGGTTGGAGTATAAAAAACAAAATTTACAAAAGATTGAAACTTTCGATTAATGCAGGGATAAGGGAATCCAAAAATCAAGACAACAAACCTGAACGAAACAACAGGACCAACTTCCTCGCAAATTTGAATCAGCTGTTCCTCCGTTGCATCATAAGGTATGTTCCCAACTACATCACCCAACACACACAAAAACTCAATTCGCATTGGCAACAGTCAATTCAAATCAACCCAAATCTAAATTAGGAAGAGAAACGAACCGAAAACACGGCGATGCTGAGAGGCGGCCATTAAAAAATCACTAATTGCAGAAGAATAAGAAGATGGGCTCGAAATTGTTCCACTTGGGCATGCTTTTCTACTCGAATACCACGAACAAGTAAGCGAGAAAGAGTGTCAGAGATTGAGTGAGACACGCAGCCGAAGATCTCTTTGTGTTTCTTCCTCACGCCGATCTCCTTGTATGCCGTAGGATTTGCACAAATAAACTCCAATCCCAAATCTTCTGTTGGGTCTACTTGTAATTATATGCCGCTAAAAAAGTTTCCATAGATAAAAAGAACTTTCCTTGTCTAAACATATTTGATATATTTTTACCATAATTAAAATTTGAAAGATGAAAGATACGTTTTTGATAGTCGGTATACTATATTTTATATTTCCTTTTTGATGAAAAATTATTTTTATTTTGTTGTTTTCTCTAAATCATATCATATCATATCATAATCATAATATATATAATTTTTGGGGGTGGTTGAAAAATATTCACATAAGATAATCACAAAGATATTCCCCATTATATTCATCTTGGATTGGGCTTTTGCTTGGGTCACCGAAATAAAAGTCTAATATTAAAGTTTACATTTTTCACAAAGAAATTTCCACATATATTTTTCAAACAAATCTATTACTATTATATTAAAGATTATCTTTTAAGAAACTACATCAATCTATTTCCTAATAAAGATTTTATCTTTTACTAAATTAAAAACGAAATTATATTTTATTATTATTATATAAATGGAAAAAAAATTTGGAGGTGGTTGAAAAATATTCACACAAGATATTTTGAAAAGAAATTTCCACGTATCTTTTTCAAACAAATCTATTACTATTAAATTAAAGATTATCTTTTAAGAAACTACATCAATCTATTTCCTAATAAAGATTTTATATTTTACTAAGTAAAAAACGAAATTATATTTGATAAGGATTATATAATTGAAAAAATATTTTTTGGGGTGGTTGAAAAATATTCACACAAGATATTTTAAAAAGAAATTTCCACATATATTTTTTAAACAAATCTATTACTATTAAATTAAATATTATCTCTTAAGACATTACATCAATCTATTTCCTAAAAAAGATTTTATATTTTACTAAGTTAAAAAACGAAATTATATTTTATAAGGATTATATAATTGAAAAAATATTTTTGGGGGTGGTTGAAAAATATTCACACAAGATATTTCAAAAAGAAATTTCCACATATAATTTTCAAACAAATCTATTACTATTAAATTAAAGATTATATTTTAAGAAACTACATTAATCTATTTCCTAATAAATATTTTATCTTTTACTAAGTTAAAAACGAAATTATATTTTATAAGGAATATATAATTGTAAAAATATTTTTTGGGGTGGTTGAAAAATATTCACACAAGATATTTTAAAAAGAAATTTCAACATATATTTTTCAAACAAATCTATTACTACTAAATTAAAGATTATCTTTTAAGACACTACATCAATCTATTTCCTAATAAAGATTTTATTTTTTACTAAGTAAAAAAGGAAATTATATTTTATAAGGATTATATAATTGAAAAAATATTTTTGGGGTGGTTGAAAAATATACACACAAGATATTTTAAAAACAAATTTCCACATATATTTTTCAAACAAATATATTATTATTAAATTAAAGATTATATTTTAAGAAACTACATTAATCTATTTCCTAATAAAGATTTTATCTATTACTAAGTTAAAAAACGAAATTCTATTTTATAAGGATTATATAATTGAAAAAATATATTTGGGGGGGTTGAAAAATATTCACACAAAATATTTTAAAAAGAAATTTCCACATATAATTTTCAAACAAATCTATTATTATTAAACTAAAGTTATCTTCTAAGAGTCTAAGACACTACATCAATCTATTTCCTAATAAAGATTTTATCTTTTACTAAGTTAAAAACGTAATTATATTTTATAAGGTTTATATAATTGAAAAAATATTTTTGGGGGTGGTTGAAAAATATTCACACAAGATATTTTAAAAAGAAATTTCCACATATATTTTTCAAACAAATCTATTATTATTAAATTATAGATTATATTTTAAGAAACTACATCAATCTATTTCCTAATAAAGATTTTATCTTTTACTAAGTTAAAAACGAAATTATATTTTATAAGGATTATATAATTGAAAAACTATTTTTGGGGGTGGTTGAAAAATATTTACACAAGATAATCACATAGATATTCATGAATATATTCGTCTTGGATTAGGGTTTTGCTTGACCCATAAAATAAAGGTTCAATAAAAAAAATATTGCCTTTTATAATGAAAAATATTAAAACTAAAGGATATAATAAAAAAATGATAAATCAAATTAAGAAAAATGATATTTTGTGAACATTATAAATCATATTTTAATAGAAATAAATTTTTTTAAGGCTCATATAATTGAAATAAACAATTTTGCACAAATTATTTTACTAAATAAAAGAATTTTAATGTTTTAAGGGTCGTATAATTGGAAATAATATCAAATATATGCATAAATAAATTTTTCTTTAGATAAAATGTATTATAAACAAAATATGCCAAAATAAATCATATCAATTTATTAAAATTACGGGTTAAGATAGAAAAAATGATTTATAAAATGTATAAGTAACATGTTTTCTTGAATAAATAAAAAAGAAGAAGATATATTTAGCAAACACTTTTTAAATCTTAACATATTCATTTTTCGGTCACTTTTTTTCACCTCTTATTTGATAATGTGAAATTAGATATGGCAAACGGGTCAAACGGGTCGGGTTTGAGTTCGGATGGAAAACGAGTTTGGGTTAAGCGGGTCGACCATTGGTCGAGTTTGGGTCGAGTCAACCGAGTGAGTTTCAAATGTTCAATATTTTTATTGTAATAAAGAAAATAAAATTTAAACAATATTTTTATTTACTCAGAAAGAAAATATGTAAAAAAATGGGCCCCTCGACGAGATTCGAGAAGTACGGATCGGTTCAGATTTGACCCAAATGGCTTCATTGTTTGATAAGTTTTTGACAAGTCTACTTAGGATATAATAACATATAAATTAAATATTTTAATATAAATATTTGATCTGTTTCCCCGTGCTAGAAATATCTATACTGACAAAGAATTTCATCAGTAAATATTTGATGTTAAAAAAGATTAATATTTATTAATTTCAATATTTCTCCTTTGGTAAAATAAAATAATATGAATATTATATCATTAGACAATAAATAACAAAGTATCCTAAAAAGGTATTCTTTAGTAGTAACCTAAATTTACAAAATACAATACGGAAATAAAAAAAATCTCAAATTTTACTTTAGATAAAATTAATCTCAACTTTTAAATCAATAAATAATTAAGAACCCCAACTTAAAATTTATAAACCAAAAACAATCAAATTACAATTTCAATTAAATATTTTCTAAATTTGAAGATGAATGTTTTGCAAAGTACATAAAACTATTATTATGTGCCATGTTGTTATTGATTTTATTTTATTTGTAATGAAAAAAGTCGTTTAATCTACATTTTGGTCTTCAGGTAAAAGTTGAAAATATTTTAATTAGTTTTTCCTAAACAATTAAAGTTTAAGCCTATATTTTTCCCGTTTATGTACTTTATTATTTAATTTTTCAAATTATATTTAATTCTTTTAATGATATAACAAAATAGTTGAACACAATAATAGATTTAAAAATTATTATCCGGATTCAAAGTAAAATATAAGTGAAACATACGAGACAATATTACACATTCTAATTCATATTTATAGAGTACTAAATTTTTATTTATTAAAATTCATTTGGCCCGTGCGTAGCACGGGCAAGAGGGACTAGTATATATAATTTTTGGGGTGATTGAAAAATATTCACACAAGATATTCATGAAAATATTCATGATTATATTCATCTTGGGTTGGACTTTTGCTTGACACACTGGAATAAAAGTCCAATATTAAAGTTCATATTTTTTTTAAATAAATTTCAGATATATTTTTCAAACAAATCTATTGTTATTAAATAAAATATTATTTTTTCAGAAACTACATCAATCTATTTCCTAATAAAGATTTTATATTTTATTAATTTAAAAATGAAATTATATTTTATAAGGATTAAATAAGCATAACTAAAAAAATTGTTATTAAATATACAATAAGTAAATGATATTATAAGCAGACATTTCTACTATATGAATGATACTATAAGCAGACATTTCTATTACTTTTTTAAGCATAACTAAAAAAATTGTTATTAAAGATACAATAAGTAAAATGATACGTTAAGGGAATAAAAACATTTAACCTCCAAGAGAACACAATTGGTTATTACCTTAATTTGTTACCAAAAGTCGAATTAAAGATATATATAGATTAATTTTATATTGTTTTGTATAGTAATATGATAACAAGTTACTCCATTCGTTCCAAAATATAGTTCTCATCTCTTATTTTTACACTATTATAATTCGAGAGAATTCTATAGATTTATTTCAATATATAAAGAAAACATAATCATATATTGAGATTTTTTTATTCGTCTTAATAAGTAGTTTAATAATATCAAAATTTAAGATTTTTTACCAACACATAATTAGAGATTTTGAGGAAACAAAACACGCATGGGCATGCGTATATAAAAGAGATGTGATCTATATTTTGAGACAGAGAAAGTATAATCTTCGAGATAAGATAGTTATTATAGACACGAGAAAAAATAGAGTTTTCATTTGTTTTTTAAAATTGGATGAGATAATTGGAGTATAATAACAGCTTATTCGATCTTTAAAAATTAATTGAAATAATTGATCAACTATTATCCAAATTATGAAAGATAATGTATATCTTTTCTCTATCAATAACTTAATTGAAAATCTAACTTTATTATATTATAGTTATTCGATCAACATGTGGTAATATATATACTATTTAATTTTTGTGGAATGAAATTGATTAATATTATATTTGATGGTAATCTCAATAGAATAGAGAATGGTTTTTAAAGAATCATTCAAGTCTTTATAATCTTTTTAAAATTGGCCTCAAAAACTATGAAGATTTTTTTCAATAAGATTAAAAATTGAAAGATTATACCAAAATAAAAGCAAATTCCTCCACGACTAAATATTATGAATTAAACTACACATGTACAATCCTAACTACAATAAATGTGAGAATGCAATGGTTGAAGAAATACTTTTATCAATGGCTGAAAATAAGACACATAAGCTTAAAATGAGAAGGGATGGCTGAGATTTCGTTTTAAGTTTTTGGCTTTGTAAGTTACCTGGATTTTTCGTAGGAATTACAACCAATGCCACCGAATTTATTTGATTTGTAAAATTTAAAAAAGGGTAATTATGTCCATTCACAATAGGTGTCTGCCCCCAACGCGTTTTCCTCTCCCCCTCCCGCTCTCTCTCTTCTCCTCTCTGCCTCCTCTCTATGACTGAAACCCAAAACCTAACCCCCCAAATCCCTATTCCAAATTGTCTCTGTCGCTGGTGCCTGAATCTGAATAAAGGAGTTAGAGGATTGGGTTGGCGATGCCGGAGCTACCGAATTGGCGAGAGAGAACTGGCCCATTCTCATCGAAGTTTCTCCTTCGAGGTCGTCGCCGCCAATGAGAACGGAGGCCTCAAAGCTTACTGGTGATTCCGATTCGAATTGCGCAATCTTCTCATCTCCTACGTAAGTGTTAGTAGTTTTTGAAGCAATATTTTTAATGTTAGTTCTGAACGAGCAATGTTGATTAGTTATGAGTATATGTTTTCTGCTCACTCCTGTTGAGATTTGGAACAAAGCCTAACTCGTACCTACCATGATGAATTTGTTGTTGCGAACTTTTTATCAGAACCACTACTTGGATGTTACTCCAATTTTCTCCCAACTGTTTGTTCTTTTTATCTTATTTTCTTGTTCTATCCTTGAATTCTCTACCTTTATGATATCTTCTTGATTAGATTAGTTCAAATTTTTTGTTTTCTGCTTATATCAAGGGTTTCTGTTGCAATCTTCTGGTTTTGCGGTGTTCTTCTGCCTCTCCCAACTCAAGAATGGCGAGTCCATACATGGTTGCAGCTTAGGTCTACCTCTACCTCAGGTTTGTCGAGAGTATTCCATTTTTTATGCTCTGTTTCTACTGAAATAACATCAACTAAAGCCCTTTAGTGGAATAGACAAACCTGCTCACTCATGCTTTCTTTTTCTTGCACTTTAGTGGCCTTGAAGGAAAACTTGAGTGGTTACATTGTGGGACTTTTGAGAAAGCAAAACTGTTTTCTCATCTGGAGGTTCTTTGTTTACGTCTGCTGGTCACGAAACCAAAAAAGCAACTTCTGCGTGTTGGGAATGCTCTTTAGGTAGTAAATTCGTTGTAGGATATAGCAATGGTGAGATTTTTGTGTGATCTTACTACTCAGAATGGTCCTATTTCTAAACTTAACCTTGGATATAAGTTGGAGAAAATACCAATAGCATCATTGAAGTGGGCATATGCAGAATGAAAGGCAACTCAGTTATATGTTATGGGTACTTCTGATAATGTATCTTCAAATATGGTTTAGGTAAAACCATTTCTATATAACTCCAAGCTCAATGCACATTTTGGGATCTCAGTCTTATTTTATTTTATTTTGATTCAGGTGCTTTTGTTGAATTAGCATACTGAATCACGAATGATCAAAGTTGGACATCAGCTGGTTGAACCTTGTGTAGACATGGAGATTATTCCAAGCTCCAGTGATCAAAGCAAACATAACAGACAAGGACTAATCCTTTTGCTCGGGAAATCATGAAATATATATGCCTATGAAGATCAATTAATTGAGAAGTACTTGCTCCAGAGCCAGTCTAAACTCCAACTATCAAACCCAAGCGGGATAAATATAAAACTTCCATTTGCAGATTCATCTATAATAACCTCCGCTTTCTTCATCACGAACAATTTGAGCTCATCAGACGAGGTAGCAGGATAGCCTTCACAATATTTTTCTATTGTGCTCTGAAAGTTATTAACATATGTGAGGGCACTTTGCAGGGTGGCATGATCAAACAGTTGGTGGAAAAGGTTCTAAATGGTGAGCATCCTTGCATTATTCCATCAAATCTTGTATTTATGCTGAATAATAAACTACACAGATCCTTCATTATCTCAATACTTACTCAAAAAGGAAATCTCCTCATATTCTTTTGCAGAAGTTACTGAGGATATGTTGTTGAATTCCTTATCTCGACTACACTCGGTAAACTCTGTAGATATCACCAATTTCAGTCCTCCACACTTACCAACGCCTCTAAATGCATTCAGAGGAATGGTGAGCATCCTTGCATTATTCCATCAAATCTTGTATTTATGCTGAATAATAAACTACACAGATCCTTCATTATCTCAGTACTTACTCAAAAAGGAAATCTCCTCATATTCTTTTACAGAAGTTACTGAGGATGTGTTGTTGAATTCCTTATCTCGACTGCACACGGTAAACTCTGTAGATATCACCAATTTTAGTCCTCCACACTTACCAACGCCTCTAAATGCATTCAGAGGAATTCGTAGGAAAACTTTTTCTCTGAAACGCTGGCTTGTAATGAGCAATGATGATTCAGTCATGTTAGTAAAAGTATCTCCTTATGTTTTATTATGAATCTTCAAACTCAAATGCAATCCCTCAATTTTACAACATGTTTGTATGGTATATGCTAAACAGGGATGGAAAGTATCGTGCCACAGTTAACATGCTGCGAAAATACGTTGGAGATTTTCTTATAGCTTCATATTTGGAAGCAGTAGAAGAATTTGGTATAGATTACTCTCAGTTTCTTTTGTCACTTTCTTTTGCTGTGTTGATAGTAAAATATGGGGATGATGAGATGTTGTTGATGCAGCAATTTCGGGCTGACCGATGATGAAGTTTGAGAGTGGGTACACGGTTGAGACTGTGTTTGATGGAAGCAAGAAATTTTTTCCGGTATTGCTCAAGGAGTACCAGTTTTGGAATTCAGGTTTCTTGCTAATTTAATCTAATGCAAGTATAAGTGCTCCTGCACAGTCCATTAATTATGACAAAATGAAGAGGAGTCATGGAGTGTTGGGAATCATAGGATGGGGCTTAATCCTTCCTGTTGGAAGTTGGAACCATGTTTGCTCGGTTTCTAAGGAACAAGGAACCGCTTTGGTTTTATCTCCATACCATAATTCAGTTTGCAGGTTTCCTGATCGTATTAGCAGGTGTTATCATTGGCCAAGCGCTATACAACGACATCCATGCTGATGTCGCAGCTCAGAGAGGAATTGGATACTTCGCTCTTACTCTCATTGTACTACAGATAATAAATATTCCTTTAGCTTTCATGAATAGAAAATGGCCATCAAATGATGGGTTTTGTCAACAGGTATTGGCCTTCTTCATAAGGCCGGATAGGGACAACAAGATTCGAGGACTATGGAATACGTACCACAAGTTTTTCGGAGTCATGGCCCTATTCTTTGGTGCACTTAACATTGTTCTTGGCATCCAGGTTGGAGGTGCCGGATCTCAATGGAAGATTGGTTATGGTTTTCTCCTCGGTATAGTTGTTGTCACAGGCCTTGTTCTACAAGGCAGAACAAGGCCTGTCAATGTTGAGAGGTAGCTCAGAGAAGACTGCTCAACCTCCAGTATACCAAATGAATTGACATGAAAGAGACTATTTTTTTATATGCCACAGCAGAACAGATTGGTGGGAAAAACTCATCTTAAATTTTGATTAATCTTCTTGTCTGGTTGGATAGGAAGTATAGTTCGCATTTTCCTGGTGTTCTGATTCTTATCTGTTAATACGAGTGCCATTAGCAGCCTCCTGAAACGTGTACAGCTACAACTCTGCAGCATTCTTGGATTTGTTGACAATTTTTGGTCTTTTTTCCCCTTGTATGATGTCAAGATTGATACTTCAATACATTTTGTGGATGTTTTTGCTTGCCAATGCAGAATAATCCTAAAACACAAAAGATAATTATGCAATAGTTATGTGACTTATGTCATCTGCTTTTGATCTGTTCGTCAAATTTCTCTAAACTAGACAAATCGAAAAAAAGTTCTGGCTACAAAAGTCATTTGGAAAAAAAAATTGAAGGATGAAACTTACGCTGCTGATGGTGTTGCTCTCTTCCTCACATAACAATAGAGTTATCCAAGTGGACACAATAGAGTTATCCAAGTGGACACAATATTTCTACGAGACCTTTCATTAAGAAATCAATCTTATCAAAACAATTAACTATCTTCATATAAGGAATCACAAATGTAGTTCACTGTCTTAGTTATTCTGTTATCTCTATCAAATGTATTAGAGAGCGCTCCAGAGTTGGATATGCTTGGTTTTCTTCCAGATTTCCTTGATGGTAATTTGAAGGATAATGGATTTTCTTAGTTCCCTCTTATTGTATCAAATTATTAAACATAGTAAATGTATAATTCAGGTTTATTCAACATATTAAGTGATTCTAGCCATGAAATAAGGCAGCAAGCTGACTCAACTCTGTTAGAGTTCCTTTGAGAGATTAAGAATTTTCCAGTAAGTTTTCTATTTTAAATTGTTGTCTGTTGTAATACCCCATTTTAGGTGTACTTTTTAATAAGTTTTGTACTCTTACCACCAAGAATAGTGTCCCTTTTACGTTTTAGCATTGAAAGCATGTTGTACGATGTTTTTGCCTGATTTTTGATGATGATATAGATCATATGAAGGTTAGCTATACACAGTAGGATAATTTTCTTTGTAGTCAATAAGATTTAAGAGATTTTGGAAATTGAGAAGAGCATGTTCATTACAAATTTACAATGAAGACGAGTTATGTCATATCTTCCTGTTTGGTCTGTTGTACTGTCTGCATGCTCTCAATAAGAACTTACTGATGTAAAAACATTCAAGGTAGTGCAGAGTTATTAACGTATAGTGTATTTTAATATATGGCATTGTCAAGAGAGATATAGTCTCAATGATACGGTTGAGATGATAAATACTGATGGATAAGTACGTCAAGTTACCTTGGTTCGAGCTCCATTGAAAAAATATGAGGTGTATTTTCTTTCCTCTGGAAAGAAGACAGTTGCAAAGAAACGTTCTAAAGTTCTTGACGTGTAACTATCGTAATTTTAATACAACGTCCCTTTCTTTCTAATAGAAATTCATTTGTATAAAATAAATTGTGTAGCCCGTGCGAAGCACGGGACCCGGAAACTAGTCTATTAAAATAAAACTACAACATACTATATTTTATCAAAGAGTATAACAATTAGTTACGTAATTATTGATTAGAAAATTATAAATATGAGTGTAAAATAAAATATAAATTAGATATACATGACAATGGACAATTGAACCTACTAATTCAAATTTATAAAATATTAAATATTTGTAGCAAAATACATTTGGCCGTGAAGGTCTAGTGAAATTAATAATCGTTATAGATATTAAATTTAAAATCTCTACTTAAAAAAATGGTCGCATTAATGATGTTATAAGGATCAAATTTGTTTATTTAGGTGGATAATGTTATTATTATTTCTGATTAGTTTGTCGTTAGCGTATTCATTCGTTTCATTTTGTTGTTTTTTCTAGACGAAATTAATAATCGTTATATAACAGTCTTGATATTATATTAAAATCCATACTTGAAAAACATGGCTGCATAAATAAGGTTATAAGAGATCACATCTACCTAACTACAATATAAGGGAGAAGCCATCTCTTTGCAAAAAATTGCGCCATCTCACCGCCACATCATCGTCTTCTCATCTTTTTTGTAAAAATTAAAGAAAATAAATCTCTCTAATTAAATTAAATCATAAAAAATAAAACTACCTTCTTTAAAATCTTCAATTTAGATCATGGTTAGTTTTTACCTCCTCCGCTTAAATTAAAAGAGTTCAAATCAATATATAAAATTTGTTAAAAATTGACTTATAATAATTTGATAAAATAAAACTATAAAAGATATAAAAGTTTATTTATATTTGTTTTTAATTTTTATTGATTATATATAAATTTAAATTTAATTATACAACAATAACATTTATAAACTAATAACTTTTTTTAATATAAAATTATATAAGAGATTACTTATTAATTGATTCATGAAATAAATAAATCCGCGGGATATAAACTAGTTTTTTTATTTAGGTGGATAATGTTAGGACTATTTCTGATCCGTTTGTCATTAGCGCATTTATTCATTTTTTCTCTTTAAATCCTTTCTCTTAGCCATTTACATTTCTTCCTGTTCTGTTGTATTTTTTTATCCGTAGTGTTTTTTATCGTTTCTCTTAGTCATTTAAATTTCTTCTTATTATGTTGTATATTGTTTATCCATAGTCTTTTGATGACTGTTTGTCCTTGAGTTTTTCTCAACCTCTAAGAGCTGTAACCTAAAGCCTTTCTTATAGCTTTGCAATTTTTATTGTGCTGTAATCAAAGCTTGAAGGAATGAACTGTAAATTTTATAAAATTACAGTATTACTCTTGATTTTGTATTAAATTACTGATGTATTTTTATTTTAAATAAATGAATAATATTTTATTATATTAAACAGTTAGAAGATATAGTAACATTCCAAATATTTGTTCTATTAATTGAAGTACTTTTATTATATTATTTTTTATTAATGAAGTTTAAGAGAAAACAGTAGACATTTAGATAATTAATGACAAAAAAATGATGCATAAATTGAACACACTTAATAAAAAAAAGGATGCATAAATTGAATACATTACTAAATTATACATATATTGAAGCATTTATAATATCAAAAAATACTAAATGTGTATGTTTTTTTTTTACAAAAAAAAACTCTCAAACGTCAATTTATTGTAAGCACATTAATTTAGTATAAATTTTTATTTTGAACCAACTTATTTAATATTTAAATGATTTTATTGAAATTAATGATATTCAAAATAAAATAAATATTTATAAGTATACAAAATAAATAAATAAAATAGGTGTCTATGGATAGAGAAAAATGTAACTAGAATTATGATATTTTTTTATTAATTTTTATTAAGTATATTTTTAGTTATATCATTTAAAAATAAATATCTTCATCAAGTAAGCTTACAAAGAAAGTTGACTCCCGCGGCCTCTCAGTAGAAGAGGGAGAAAGCCCAGTCCTCTATCTCAACAGAAATACTAAAAAGACGGGCCAATCACAGCGCGCCACGTGACACGTACTTAAAGCAAGCAACTGTTTGGCTACTTGCTTTAAAGCGCAGTGTTTTGAGCTTTTTAATCCCAAAATGCGTGTAAACCAAACAGGCCTTATATACAGTGTATCTGTAGCAATTGTGTTTGGGTCTGTTAAAATTGGCCAATTAAAAGACCCAACAAAGGGCTTTTCAAGTCTTTAACATATTTTATTGGTTTTCAATGTTACAACCCTACCTTATAGTCACCATTGAGGGTGTTCTAAACTAGCAAATATGTGGTATGATAAAACAAATTGCTTTTATACTATATAAAAAGAGAAAATTATTGCCATTTATGTTAATAAAAAATTGCAATAAAATATAAATATATTTTTATAGTCAAATTTGTATGTATAAATGATGATATTTCATTAAAATTCACAATCATATATCTTTTTGTATTAAGATAAAAAAAACTAGGGTTATTTACCGGAAACCACCCGTGTAATGGGATATATTGCCCAAAATCACCCGTATGTTTCAATATTACCGGAAACCACCCTTATAAGCCTCTCCGTCACTCAACAACCACCCCTCTCTAACTTCCGTTAAATAATTATGCCACATGTCATATTATATTATTATTTTATTCGAAATTACTGAAACCACCCCTTTAAAATCTTGTAATGACATTTTTTCCATGCTTTCAAATCTTTAACCCGTTTATGTAATTTCTGATAAAGTAATCAAAATCCCTAAATTTCATCATCTTCCCCGAAGAAACAGCCGTAACAGAAGCGATGCATTCCATCCCTCCGAGACCAACAATGTCCGTTGCTCGATCCGAAGCCGAGGAGGTCATGTTCCGCGCTCTCGATAAACTCTTCGAAGTTTTAGGGTTTTGTTGATAGAGAATGAGTTTTGGGGGTTTTGGGAAGATGATGAATTTTGGTATTTTGATTAGTTTTTTAGAAATTACATAAACGGGTTAAAGATTTGAAAGCATGAAAAAAATGCAATTACAAGATTTTAAAGGGGTGGTTTCAGTAATTTCGAATAAAATAATAATATAATATGACACGTGGCATTAGTATTTAACGGAAGTTAGCGAGAGGTGGTTGTTGTGTAACGGAGGGGCTTATAAGGGTGGTTCCCGGTAATAATGAAAAATATGGGTGGTTTTGGGCAATATGGCCCATCATACGGGTGATTTCCGGTAAATAACCCAAAAAACTATGACCTATCACAACCGACCCATCATGCTGAGTGGATTCCGGAAAACCACGACCCAATTTGATATAAAAGTTCATGAGATCCGATGACCTGGAATCTAAAAGACTGGAAAGCCGAAACAATTAGTTCCCGAACCTTCACGAACATCGCAAGATTCGTTGATGAATCAATTTTCACATATTTTATCTCATTTTAAATTCGACTGTTTCAAAAATTCCGTCAATCACTCAATCCCAACCAGTTTTTAACCGAACACGAATCCAACCCATCCAACCATTTTATAGACCGGTCCGAAAGTTTCGTAAATTACTCAATCTAAACCGGCACATCTTTAACCTAAACCGTTTCTTTGGACATTTTGAAGGCAAGGAAAAGAAGATTTGTCTTTTGGGCGCAACAGGGTGCACCAAGAAACTAAATCAATTTATTTGGACGTGTTAAAGATATGCCCAAATCAAATGCGACAATAAAAAAACGAAACGCCTATATACACACGACTTTTTCACTATATGCACGCCAATTTGTGCACAGTTTTTATGCGCATTAGTATATGCGCAGTTGTTAAGCGCACGGGGGTATTTTGGGAATAAAATGAAATTGCTGGCGTCGTCTAACAAATTAATGCGTTGATTACACGCGTTTAAAAAGAACCTGTGCGCAAAACATCTGCGCACAGCGTTTCGAATTCTAAAACCTTATGCGCAGACGTGTTGCGCATAAGATCTGTGCGCAACGTATCTGCGCACAGGTTCTTTTTAACCTACCCGGCGTCTTCTTCTTCTTCTTTCTCCTTCTTCTTCTCCGTTTTCCACTTCCGACGGCGGCCTTCATTTTTTCTCTCTTTCCGATCGATTCTCTCACCTAAACACAATTTCATCAATGGATTCGCAACCCCCACATCCTTTCGCTCCCGAAGAAACCACTTTTGTCCCGATCCCGACACCTCCGGCGACCTTGTCCGACGATGAAGCCTTGGTGGATGGAGGCGGTTGGCGGTATGCGACTCGAGCGGCGTTGGCAGTGGCAAATGCTCCTCCGGCGACAATTGCGGCGAATATTCCGGCGAGGGTTAGGGTTCCGGCGGGTGCTCCGGCGACTCGGGTTTCGGTGACGACGACTATGGATCCGATGACACCGCACGAGCTTTATTCGGTATATAATATCTAAACCCGCTTTTTTCAAATTTTAATCGTATTTAATTTTGGAAATTTAATCGTAATTTTTTAAGTAATAATTACGATTAAATTTCAGTTTTTTTATGAATTAAATATTAGAATTCGTATTAATCGTAATTTTTCATAATTACGATTAAATTTCAATTTTTTATGAATTAAATATTAGAATTCGTATTAATCGTAATTTAATCGTAATTTCTCTTAATTACGATTAAATTTCAGATTATTATGCATTAAAGAGAATTATTATGAATTTGTATTAATCGTAATTTTTTAGTAATAGTAGTGATTATTATTTCGTATTAGTTGAGATGTTTATTTTTTAGTAATTATGAATTAAATATTAGAAACTTAACAGTCATAACTAGTTATGACTTAATTGTTAAGTTTCTAAGAATTCCTATTAAAAAATTTAGTTTTCGTAGATATAAAGACTCGAATTTGATTACGAAGTTGCAAATTATTTCCGAATATTTTAGTATGACTTAGTCATACTAAAAATGTAAAAACATGTAGACTATACAAGCCGTCATGGATCAGACCGGCAACACGATGCCCGCACCAGTAGCGGAACAGCTTCCACGTCGACATGATGTGGCAGCTGGTGTGCGACTAGAGTTTGAGGTCCTCGAACGATTTTTCGGCACCGGATCACCTGACCGTCGTGAGCCAGAGAATGAGTACGACGAGGCACAGCTGCAGCAGCAAGAGATAGATGGTTCGCATATGGAGATAGATGGACAAACATAAGATTTCCATGACGACGTAGATTATCCTGGTCGATATCTTACTGCGTTCGACCCTATTGAGCCCACACCAGTACAGGCGCAGGTGACCACAGATGACTATGATATCCACGACGCACCTCTGTTTCAGGATGTTGTACCTCCCAGTTCAGAGCAGGATTTACCTCCAGTGACAGATGCAGCAGCGTCGACATCTTCTCCTCCTACGGTCGCATCTGCAGAGCCAGTCGCATCTTCAGAGCCAGTGTCGGAAGATTTAGACAACGATGACCATGCCGTACCGACCTATTTTCCTTGGCTCGGGGACTCGATGCAGGACATTTGTCGTCCACGTGCGCCTCACCTACTGTGTTCTTATGAGACGCATATAGCGAGATGGATATGGTCGCGTGGTCCTCTTCCAGGGCCCGCTCCCGATGTACCATTGGTGCCCCCGGTGCAGGTTAGGAAGCGTGCCCGTGCGGGGGAAGCTGTAGGCCGAGGTGGTTGTGAGGGTGTTGTAGGCAGAGGTCGAGGTGGTGGCAGAGAGAGAGGAGAGGTAGAGGGAGAGAGAGAGGCCAGGAGGGTGCTTAGGGAGTTGGTGGTGAGGGTGCTGCTGCTGAGGGAGTCGCTGAGGGGGCTGTAGTTGAGGAGGTTGTTGTTGAGGAGGTTGTTGTTGAGGAGGTTGCGGCTCCAGTTAGAGGTGGTCGTCGTCCCAGGCAGAGACGACAACTAGCAGATATTCAGCCACCTCAGGTTGTTGCTGTTGTGCAGCCAGAGGATGAGCCAGAGGATGGGGACAGGGATGAGGCCGAGGCTGATGCGGCTCTGTTAGATCCGATATGTTCAATAACATTGATCTGAATGCTTATAATAACTTATACGTTTCATATTTACTAATCGGAGGCTTGTTCTCAACCATGATCGTACAGGGGACATTGCATGGGGAGCCGACATACTTGCGTTAGTGTATCGCAATTTAGGGTCTGCATCTAGAGTCGAGACGGTAACCATTGGTTCATGTGGGATTCTTCTGAGGGTAAGATCTTGTCTTTAACGTCTTGGTGAATAACTCTTAACTATTCACGTAGTTTTACTAATAATCTGTAATTGTCTATATGTAGTGTTGGATCTGGGCATACTTTCCTCATTTTCGTGATCACTTTGTCACTAACCCTGCATTCGCCCATGGAGATGCTGTTGTAGGATTGTATACACCACTTAGCTCGGATACTGGGCGTTTGGTTGCCATCCGTCGCATGCTCGACAACATGAGATATGAGCAGGGTTGGATTTAATTTCTTATATTTTTTATTTCATTACCGCAATACGTGTCTAATTTGGCTTGTTATTTGTTTCAGGTTAACTGGCAGCCATGGAGAGATTTGGACTTCAACTCACCAGAGGTTTCTCCTACGAGATTTGAGGGCGTATTGAGCATCTGGAAATTTCATGAGGCCTACAACCCTAGGAGAGTCCTGCGGCAGTTTGGGCGGGCTCAGCCCGTTCCCAACCCTCCCATTCAGCCGTTGTCATTTAATCGGCCCATGGGTTGCTCGAGGTATGACGTCGTTTATGCACCTGAGCTTCTTCTTGCATGGGACGCAGAGCCGAGGCCTCTGATCGATCTGGATGGGCCGGTTGCAGAGCCAACATGAAAGATGTCTGATGACTATATGGATTGGCTGGACGAGTTCTCACATCCCGTCGTCGATCCATCCTCTGAGAGACATGATCGCCCGCCTTGCTATGGATATACCCCGGTGCCTATCGATGCATTAGCGGTATGTAAAATTTTATAAAGTTTGTACAAAACATAGCTTCAGACCTTAACTAACGATTAAATTTACGTTTTGTTTGCAGCGTTGTCAGATCCTTCAAGCCATGATGCACTCTTTTCTAGACACTCCTATCTCGGATCGACCTTGGGGCACTGAAGATGTGATTCGTGACTGGCTTGCAATCTTAGAGGCACCTCAGGCACCTTTGGCACCATCTCCCCCACGTGCACCGCGAATGGCACCACCACCTCCTATTTTCAGATATTCTGTTCATGAGAGAGGCTAGGGGAGTGGATGTGGCACTCAAGATGATACGACTCAGGAGGATGCGCACCAGGATGACTTGACTCAGGGTGATGTGCCTCGGGAGGATGCTCCGCCTTATACTCAGGAGACTCAGGATTAGACGCTCGACTTCTATTTTTGTTTGATGGATGTTTTATGTACGATTGATGTTTTATGTATGCCTTTTTTTGTGTGATGGTTTTAACTTAACTAACGATTACAACAATCACTTAACTAACGATTACAACAACCACTTAACTAACGATTACAACAACGACAAGACTAACGATTAATATTTTAACGATCATATTCCAACGATCATATTTTAACGGACTTCAACCGTGCGCTTAACACCTGCGCACAAGAAGTTGTGCGTACTCGAAATGCGCATAGAAATGTGTGCGCAGACCCAATGCGCATATAAGGCCTCCAAGGCGTTTTTGCGTTTTCGCGTATTTTCGATCAACTTTTTGTGAAGGGGAGACCTTATACACACTTTATATGCCTAATAACACATAATTGTATAATTTTTTGAAACATAATCAACATCGATGTACTAGACCCTTCATATCTCAACTACTTCAACTATTTCGAAGAATGAAAGACTAGTGAAGGTTTACAAAGGAGGTGTTACTCGAAGAGTTCGAGTTTTTGACTCAAAGTTACCGACAAGGTTAAATAGCTATAATATGCATTGAAAACAAGTTTCATTGCATTCCGACGTTGTTTGGGCATCGAACCGCCTATTCTTGACCTTAACAGGCCATCAGGACCGATAAGGCGTTTTTGCGTATTTTCGATCAACTTTTTGTGAAGGGGAGACCTTATACACACTTTATATGCCTAATAACACATAATTGTATAAGTTTTTGAAACATAATCAACATCGATGTACTAGACCCTTCATAGCTCAACTATTTCAAACCAGATTTCCTCCATGCGTCAAGGTTATGCGCACCTATTCTGTAACTTTTTCAATCTGTAACTTATTGTGCGCTGTTGTAAAGCGCACAATAAGTTACCGTTCAAAATGTGTGCGCAGTATATCTGCGCACCATTTGTTACCGTTAAAAACCTGTGAGCCTTAACGGTGCGCACCGAATCTGAAAAATCTGAAGCTCCTGATGCAAAGGTTGCGCACCATTATGTACTTTCATTATGTACTTTCATTATGAACTTTCATTGAAGCTTATTTGGAAAAAAAGGTTCAAAACGTCTCGAAACGACTTAGAAACAAAAAAAACCGACTCAAAACATTACAAAACAAGCAAAGGCGTCTTCTAATTATTACAAGGTAAAAAGCGTCTTCTAATAAATGAGATTGAAAATTACAAGGTAAAATACGTCTTCTACTTATTACATGACAATCTCACTCAGTCAGATATGTGAACGGGTTCGGTCCCTCCTTTATACATGAATGGATCTGGTGCCCGACCATTTGAAATGCGGTACTCTCGATACATCCTCAAATTGTCCCCAAATGTTTCTTCCCACCATTGAATGTTTGGATCTACGTGTTTCTTCCACGAACCGGGAGTATGCGGTAGTGGCGAACCAACCATCAACGCCACCTATATAAACACAATCGACTTAAGATATTAAACAAAAAACTATGATTACACAAGTATCAAGTACAATTGTCTACTTTACCGGTATGAAGTGGTCACGGTTGCCTACGTGTGCCATGCCGAAAATCTGTCGTGGAGGATCAGCGTTTTCTGTTCTACACCTTAGCGGTAAGCAAAAGGTCGGAGCATCCCAACACAATAACACGAGGCCAACTTGGTATAGGGTGGCAAACGCTAAGCCCATCAGTGGAAAGTGCAATCAGTACAGTTCTGAACAAGGGCTTCTGCAATGGTTAACTTGGAGAATAAGATCCTCCCAAGTACCCGGACGAAGACGACGACGAATAGGCTCGTACAATTCTCGGTTCTCAAGCAGCTCCGTTACCAGCTCACGCCGAATGTTTTCGTACTCCTGTTCTTTTCTTCCCAGAAGTAAGGCCATCGACCTATAACCACAATGCCCGTCAGAACGTACCTGTCTAACATTTGTGATGTATGGAAGCCAAAAATCATCCAAATTGTCAATGCCGAAGTCAACCCCCCTATGAATGAGAGGAACACCAAGTTCTTCAGGGCACTGATCGAAGTCAGTGTAGTTTGATCCTTCAGGCTGTGATAGGTCGGGCATGGGTTGAGAATGCAACTCCTCGGCCTCAATGACCACGGGAAGTGATGTCGTTGTTTGCTTTCTAGGACGACCTGGTCGTTTTGCTCCTGTATTGTTTTCCTTCTTCTTTCCTTTTGATTTCCGCTTTGCCTCCTCCTTCTCATACTGCTCCAGCTCTTCTTGTTTGTGCTCAAAATAACTCTTCTCTCTCGATTCCTCCTTGTCATTTTCACTGTCATCCTCCTCCTTTTTAGGACGACCTGGCCGTCTTGCTCCTGTACTCTTCTTTCCTTTTGATTTCTGCTTTGCCTCCTCCTTCTCATACTGCTCCATATCTTCTTGTTTTATGTCATCCTCCTTGTCATTTTCACTGTCAACCTCCTCCTTATCCTTGTTCTTTGCACCCTTTGGCCTGCCTTTTCTTTTCACATTTGTCGGTTCTTTCAAGGTAGTTAGTTCAGGATGCTCCAAGTCCTGATACAACTCACCTAGCTGGTATGCCGTGCTTTTCTTCAAGGTTCCAAGTTCCAACTTGGTGAACATTTCATGGAGTCGCAACTCTATAATGTTCATTCGGACCTTCAGATTTGGGTCGTCTTCTGTTTCAGGAGTGTCGTCCCAATGCAAATCCCTCCAGAACGGGTGAATGTCATCCTCAATCAGGGGTGTGTTTGAAATGATAGCGTGTGCAATTTGATGGACGCACGGCAACCCAAGACAGTTCCTCACCCAATGGTCGGTGCATTGTTCAGAAAATTTCCCCGTCAACATGATCTCATAAGTAGCCAACAAATGATCAAAACACCTGTCTGACACTTTGTAGAATAGTCGGGAAAAAATAGCCCTTCCAAGCGGATGTATGTTTGGATCATCAAAATCAGTTGGTCGTTTGGAGAGAGACATGTTCATGCTCGCCCTAATTGAATCAATCTGAAGGAGTACTGAATGATGGATCCGTACGATCACTCTGTTAAAGCCCCTTCTGCTGGAACCAATAATATCTTTCAAAACCTTGTGCATCCCTTCAACTCTAAAAAACAGTTAAGTTGGTAAGTTAAGAAAGTACGCCGTTATCATATAATCGTCTTAACTAAAAAATATCAATATTTACCTGTTTGAAGTCCTCGTAAGGAAATGAAGCTTATGATCTGTCCAATCCCTCACTATGCTTGCCTTGTGAGGATTAAGCCATGTTCTCTCGACGTATCCCACAAGTCCGCTCTTCCAAGATCTCTTCAACTGTTCGAGCCGCAGTTCATAGGTCTCTTCAATAACTGAGCAAAATAGTCCCCAACATTGTCCTGCAAAGGCTTCCACTTTAATTTGTCTCTTTAGGATGGTCGAAGCATGTGCCTCAATGTTGTGTTTGATATGCACCCAACACAACAGATGTTGAACGAAAACAGTCTTTATCCCTTTTATCAGCGCGTTTTTGCAATCTGTCATTATAGCCGTTGGCATCACTCCCAAATCTATGAATAATGACTTCAATTGAATCATTATCCATGTGTAATGATAAATCCTTTCCGCTTTTGTGAATGCATACGCGATGTTGAACGTCTTGTGTGTATTGGTGAATCCAACGATCTCTACGAGCATCATTTCATATCTATTGAAACATTAACATATATCACTACAGAACATATATCATTATCCGAACTAAATATCGACCAAGGTATTGTAGAGACTTACTTGTTTGTCTTGTACGTCGTCGATAATTACCACGTACGGGTACTTCTTCAACAAACGCAACGACTCTTGGTTAGCAAAGAATAATATTGCAACCTCGCCGTTTGTCGTGCCTCTATGTGGGTGAACTACGTAGTCGTGGTCTCGCAAAAACTTAAGCGACCACTGTGTCACGTTTAGCTCTCCGCGATCTTCGTAATTCACCTTCTGCAAAAAGTTTGCAACTTGTCTCCTTGAAGTAACATTACGAGGGTACTTCTCCCTCAATTTAGAGATAATTTCTTTTGGCGTCTTGCGTCCAGTTCCATCTCCCCACCGCCTAGCACAAAGCTCTTGTTCCTCCGTCATTCGACCCATGAATGCATTTCCATGAAAACTAGCAAGTAGCACATGGTTATGCCGACCTTCTATCACACCTAAAATCAATTTTTCTCCTGTGACCCCGGGAATGTTTTTCTTTCGCACTGCCAGTAGCTGAAATCTACACTCACACTTCTTCGACTTCGACTTTCTAAGCCTAGGAACATGCAACTCTGGATTCTCTTTGTTCACCTTTGGCCTCCCAGATCTTGGTTTTCCAAATCTATCGCACACAATACTTATTTGGTACGAACTTGAATTACGCGTTACCAAAGCTATCACTAACTCCTTTCCTTTATCTCTCGCCCACTCGTACAATTCTTGCGGAGTATCCCAATATTGTGCGGTTCTAAAATAATCCGAATAATCTTTCCCCTATACGTAATTGTAGAGCGACACTTACATTACTACCAAAATAACAAGACAAAATACGAATCATTACTTTAAACTAATTAGGCTATCATATGAAACTAATTAGGCTAGCATATGAAACTAATTAGGCCATCATTTGAAACTAATTAGGCTAGCATAAGAAACTAATTAGGCTAGCATAAGAAACTAATTACGCTAGCATATGAAACTAATTACGCTACCATATAAAACTAATTATAACATATTATACTAACCACAAATTCACCACTCGGATACCAGTCGCCGAACTCTTCGTCTTCTAAGAAACCATCCAACCATTCGTCGTCGTTCGGGTCGTCTTCCTCTTCTTGTGATCCGCTATCCCAATCGTGTTCTTCATCACTATCTTCACAACTTTGATTAATCAACTCTAACATACGAGAGTTTTGATTACGACGAGACATTTTGAATGAATTTGTTGGAAAACGAAGAGGTTTTGAATGAATTTGTTGGAAACGAAGAGATTATGGCTTTATATAGGCACATTTATGACCGTTGTGGTCCAAATGGATGGATCCTAAACTGTAAAGACCCGTGCGCTAACCATCCGCGCACAAACCCAAACCCTAAAGCACCTGTGCGCAGAACTAAGCGCACAGTTTTACATTTAACGACTACTTTTTTCAAAAATTTCAACGGCTACTATGTTTGAACAGTGCGCAGAAACACGGCGCACAGATTTTCAACCAGTGCGCAGTAGTTAGGCGCACAAGTTGTTACAGCTTTGAAAATTTACAAAAAATACCCGTAATACCCCGTAAAACACGTATGCGCATAAGACCTGCGCACAGATGCGTGCGCATAAGTTGCGCGCACAGAATCGCGTGCATATATGCCTCGATTCTCGTGCATATAGCCATTGCCTAAAAAAAAATGGGTGCGGGATTAAACGCCCACGAGAAATGGTTTGTGGATGTGATGCTGCAAACGGTTACCCGAAATCACCCTAATTTATATATGTCTCTGCGCCAACTGCACGCTTGCTTCTATATTCCCTCTTTTCTCTGCAATGGAAGCGGCGCTGCGTCCAGTTCAGCCTCCTTCCTCGTCTTTCAATGGCAGCCGCGTTGCTCCTCAGCTCTACCGTCATAAACTATGCAGACGCAGCTTTGAACTCAACCTCCGCAGAAGCTGCAAAGTCTCTGCTTCTCATGGCAGTGGCGATTCCGGTACTCTCAATCTCACTTCAATTGCTATTCTATATTGCTTTTTCAAATTACTGATTCATTGATTTGGTGGTGTATTAGTTGTTACACTGCTTGATTATGGAGCTGGGAATGTTAGGAGTGTGAGGAACGCAATTCGCCGACTTGGTTTTGATATCAAAGATGTGGGTATTTTAGCCATTGTCATACTGCTACGAGTTATTGAGGTTGCATGTCTGTTATTACATTTTCTGATGGAATATTTTGCTTCATTTATTTTGCAGGTGGAGACACCAGAAGATATTCTGAAGGCTGATCGCCTTATATTTCCTGGAGTTGGTGCATTTGCACCTGCAATGGAAGTTCTTAATGAGAGAGGGTAAGCTTCAATTTTGTTTCTTTGCGCTTTTTTTTGGGTGATATTGTTCATAGGAAAGAAACTCTTAAGGGAAGGAAAAGGTTGTAATGATACATGTCATTTGTCATTTGACGATCGCAATTCAGTTAGCGTTCGCTCACACTATGAGGTGAAGAAATGTTTATAAAAAAACACTACATTTGTGCTCAAGATGATTCTGCCATGTGTATTAGTTGAATTGCAATTCAATTAATAGGTGAAGAAATGTTTATAAAAAACACTACATTTGTGCTCAAGATGATTCTGCCATGTGTATTAGTTTAATTGCAATTCAATTATGAGGTGAAGAAATATTTAGAAAAAAGACTTCATTTGTGCTCAAGATGATTCTGCCATGTGTATTAGTCATCGAGTTTCGTCTTATGTTAGAGCAGAAAGCCATTATCTTATACGCAATATTTTCTGCAGGATGGCTGAAGCACTTTGTACATATATCCAAAGTGACCGTCCATTTCTTGGTATTTGTTTGGGACTGCAACTACTTTTTGAAAGTAGCGAAGAGAATGGACTAGGTAATAAAGACATTGTTTCTTTTTCTGTTGGATAATAAAGGTTTGATGTTCCTTCGGAAAGTCAGAATTCTAACCAGAAGATGTCACTCCTATTTTTCTACTTCAGTTAAAGGTCTTGGCTTGATACCTGGTGTGGTTGGACGGTTTGATCCAAACAAGGGCTTACCAGTACCTCATATTGGCTGGAATGCATTGAAAATATCAGAAGATGCTGGAATATTGGATGATATTGGCAACCGTCATGTATATTTTGTTCATTCTTACCGCGCCGTGCCAGTATGGACTTCTTAACCCGCCTGTGCTTACATTTTGATATATATTCTCAATCTGCCATTGGCATTTTGCTGATTTTGTTTGTTCTGTTCATCTGTTTAGTCAGATGCTAATAAAGAGTGGGTGTCATCCACATGCAATTATGGTGACGAGTTTATAGCTTCAATAAGACGAGGAAATGCACATGCAGTTCAGTTTCATCCAGAAAAGAGTGGAGGCAAGGCACTTTCATTCATTAATATTCATATGCCATAATTGGATTATTCAGAGAAAATTATTTCCATAAGATAAATCTGTGCATGTAAGATTGATAGTTAAGTGTCGTGTTGTGGCTTTTCAGGAAATTCTGAATAAGCTGTCCTGGTCTTTGCAATATATTAGTGTTGGTATCAACTATTTGCGAAAGAGATCTACTTAAGAGTACTAAAGCAGAAAAAACAAAAAACAAGATTCCTCTAAATTATTTGCTGCCTTCTGCATTATTATGTCTCCTACAAAAGGACATATTCAGTAGCCAAAGAAATTTACTGAATACGAAGTATTTAAGTAGGTGTCTTTGTGAATTGTGACCTTTGTCATCTAATGATTTGCTCATGCTGTTGTCTCTCTTTGAAGTTGGTGATTTTCTCATGTTGGAAGAGCTGTATGTAGTATCTAGTTCTTGTTTTTTATTTATTTTAATGGCAATCTTTGGTCTGCTCATTTGTCTTCTTTTGAATTTTTCAGAAGTTGGCCTCTCAATACTAAAACGATTCTTGGATCCAAATTCTTCTAAATCAAAGGTAGCAATTGAACCTACAATCTTCTTTTATTCACATCTGTTATGTTCATTCCTTCGTTATAACGCTTTGTGCATAGACAGAAGCCAAAGGAAGGGAGAGCATCTACACTAGCAAAGAGGGTATGAGAGTGCTACTTCTTTCTATCCATTTCCCCTTATTATTATTGTAGCATTGCGTACTGTGTTATAAAAAATGCACCTCTACTATGTTTGATATTCCTACACACTATTATATCCTGTATTTATAGCAAATTGTTTTTAGACCTGATTGCAGGATCTGTACTATGGCATATCTTTAATTTATTTTTGTGTGCATATGTAATTGTCTTCTCCTTGAGAGGTCTATCTTTTATGTAAACAACATCAAACCTAAATTTCTTTTCTTTTAATTGATGCCCATCTCACATCTGAAAGATGTAGGCTTTGTTTGATAAAATGTTGAATTTTATCATCACAATTACACAATCATTTTATCACTCATGAGCTCTTGAAAGGACATTTCAATCTGTTGTCATGACAGTTTGCCGAGGTATTAACTAAGGGAGCTCTTTTCAGGTTATTGCTTGTCTTGATGTGAGAGCTAATGACAATGGAGACCTTGTTGTAACAAAAGGAGACCAGTATGATGTGAGAGAGAACACAGAAGAGAATGAGGTACATTATTTTTGTTGATGACTGTTATAATTGTAATAATAATAATATTAAGCATGTAGGTTAAATGACTAAGGGATCTTTTCTCCAGTGAAAATATGAAATTTCTAAGGTGCTCATCCTCAAATTGGCAATTCCATTATAATGTGCTTATTTTCTTTGATAAAAAGGCTCAAGTTAAACACACATTTCATTGATATAACTATAAGAACACTTCAATTGATGAATTTATATTTGTTATATCTTTCTACATTTCTTTCATGAATCACTGCTCGTCTTATGCGCTATTTAATTATTAAGGTAAGAAATTTGGGAAAGCCGGTGGAGCTCGCGGGACAGTACTATGAGGATGGTGCTGATGAGGTATCTTTGCTGAAATGCATAAATTGCCAAGTATAACGATGTAAGGGAACCATTTTAAATATAGCTTCAATTGCAGGTCAGTTTTCTTAACATCACGGGTTTCCGCGACTTCCCACTAGGAGACTTGCCAATGTTGCAGGTTTGATCTTTTGCACTTCCCTTTTATGTGAATCCCTTTTTATTTATTGAGATAATGACCTCCAAGCTATTTGGTTCCTTGACCTGATTACTACACCGGGTTTTTAATCTCCCTTTCCTTTTTTTCTTCTTCCTTTTCTTGATCAAAAGATGTCTAATATCTTCTTGAGAGTTTGTACATCTCTTTTTGAGGCATCTAATCCGGCTGTATATTCTATTTTACCTTTTTTTGTGAAGACTCCTTTCTATATGATTGATTTCATTCTTGCTAAATAGTATGCTTATCTCCCTAGGTGTTGAGATATGCTTCAGAAAATGTTTTCGTACCATTGACAGTCGGTGGTGGGATTAGAGACTTTACTGATTCAAATGGGAGGTAAATGATCTTCTGTGTATCTACTTGTCTTCATTGACTTTTTGGATAACATGTCAAAATTCGTTTGATGGTTATGGAAGTAACTACAAGAAACTTCATTCTATGCTGTCTCCGTAAAATCCTCATCTGGACTATTCCATTAGATCTAATCCGGCAATATGTTTGTGCTGCCTTTCCTGCAGGCACTACTCTAGTTTACAGGTTGCTTCAGAATATTTCAGGTCTGGCGCAGATAAAATTTCAATTGGAAGTGATGCAGTATATGCTGCTGAGGAATACATAAAAACAGGAGTAAGACATAACTACGCTCTTTTGAATTTTCAATAAATGACTCCAATTTTTTTTAATAGTCTGGGACTTGATGGCTCTGTAGGTGAAAACTGGAAAGACTAGTATGGAGCAAATTTCTAGGGTCTACGGGAATCAGGTTTGTTTTGTTTAATGATTGTGTCCAATTTATGCTTGCTTAACTGCTGTGTATTTATGTAACATTAAGCTGCTATGAGCACGCTAATACATTTGACCGTAAAATCCTCATGCAATATCTGCTATTCCTAAAAGTAACATTGTATAGAAAAAAAATACAGTAATGTGAATGTACTTAGAAGTTAGAATAATAATAAGAACAAATTTATATCCAAAGCGAAAAAGCCTTGGAACCTTGTACTGGTCAGTAGACAAATCAAGTAATCTTCATTTTTGCTTCATCCCCTCAATGGCTAGTCCTTACTGAACTATCGCTGTTACTGTTACTGTTATCAAGTATGCTCGCATTATCTACAATGTCGCAATTTACAATTGTTTACGCATGCTCTCCAGGCCGTGGTTGTGAGCATAGATCCTCGCCGAGTGTATGTTAAAGACCCCAAAGATGTGGAATTCAAGACTCTGAAATTATCAAATCCAGGTAAGAAATTTAACATTGCCAAAAATTGTGCTTCTTTGCTTTTCCACCTCTTTGTATCATATGATGCAATCATTAAGAGAGGTAAACATGTAAAAAATCTCAAAGCATGATTTTTTAATGCACCAGGGCCCAACGGAGAAGAGTATGCATGGTACCAATGCACGGTAAATTCCTCACTGTAATCCGTGTTTGAAGTACTTCCATGATTCCATTAATAAATGTGGATTTGTTTAGTGTTAAAAAATCTTTTTTCATCTTCTCTCACACAAATGTTTTTGATTGCCTAGGTTAATGGTGGAAGAGAAGGCAGGCCTATTGGAGCTTATGAGCTTGCAAAAGCCGTGGAAGATTTAGGCGCTGGTGAAATTCTACTAAATTGCATAGACTGTGATGGTAAGTATACGCTCTAAAAAATGGATTATTATGCATTTGTTATTGTTTCTCAGTACTATCTTCTTCTTTTTCAGGTCAAGGGAAGGGATTCGATATAGATTTGGTAAAACTCATCTCAGATGGTGTTAGCATCCCTGTAATTGCTAGTAGTGGGGCTGGTTCACCTGAACATTTTTCTGAGGTTTTTGATAAAACAAATGCATCTGCTGCTCTGGCTGCTGGAATATTTCACAGGAAGGAGGTAAAGTTTTCCTAGTTTTATAAAGAGAAATTGTAGTAGTGAAATTTTTGCAACTTACGAAATATTACATTTCATTTGCAATTTTCAGGTTCCAGTTCAGGCTGTGAAAGAACACTTGCTGAAAGAAGGGATAGAAGTACGGCTATAATGGAATCTTGCTGCTCATAACACTATCATTTTGATTTGGTCGTGTTTTAAGTTAACATCATAAGAGTACCCATTGCGCAAGCTGTCTGAATAATCGGTTTTCAGTTTTGAGACTTGAACCTCTGCAAGTCCATTTTTTCGTGTTTTTGTATTGTCAGATATTCAACTGATAAATTCTGACGTGCTTTTGTATTGTCTGATATTCAACTGATAAATCCTGACGTGCTTAATTATTCTTCAATACTGTTGTTCCATTTTGTTTTTGTGTTTTACTCCTTAGTTGATCAATTGAATCAGTTTCTGAGATTGAATTTGTTTGTAATTGATTGTCACCCTTTTTTTTTATATTGTAGGACAACATTGCAACTTGCAAGCTAAAAGCAGTATAGAGAAATAAACACCAACTTCCTGAAAAATCAATCATACCAAAAAAACGTTACAATTAAGGACTAACCATTCTCCCAAAATTTCCTAGAAAGTATGAAGAGAACTTTTTTTGGGGGTGGAAAGTATAAGGAAACTCGTTCATATAATTGGTCTGTAGATCAAATGGGTTCAAGAACAAGGAACTAAAGTGCGTTCATTTCACAACATTCTTCTGTTAATTGTATACAAAAATGTGCAAGGCAAATTTTTTAGTGAATTATCTATCTTGTGGTGCACAGTGCAGGTCCATTCAGCCAATCTCTACTTCTGATTTTGATCTAATTAACTCTTTTTTTAATCCAACAGAGTTGATCTTCGCACGCCGTTCTTCATAAGATGCTGTCAACCAAATAATAAAATAAGCTTCTTCACTTGCAGTTACTAAAACAAACCAATCAACTCAAACAGCTTACGTTCTGTTTCTCGCGTTATGAGAGGATAATGCACCGGTTTCTTCCTTGCATAAGCGTCATCCGGGGGTGGCATTTCTCCTGAAAACATTCCATACTTTTCCTCATGTGTATAAAAATAATGCAAAGAAAGAAATGGAAAATTATGGTGATATGATCATACCATATTCTGTTAGAGATGAGTTCTGCAATGCCTCATTGAAGATTGCAGCTTCCAATAAACGATCTTGCCATTCATTTTGCAGGTGCAGTCTCAAAGTTTCTCTGGCACCTTAAAAAAGATGATGTATTACGAACATATACAAAACAAAGACAGACACAAACAGATAATTACTCTATGTAGGCACGTACCTGGAGAGATAAAGAAGCCCAGATCTTTATATTCACAAGAGTGAAGAACCAATGGAGCTTCTGAGGCCATAAGGTACTGCGGTTTCCTAGGCATCTTCTCAGTGTCCAACATGGCATCTATAACCTGAAATTGATGGTATATATTAAAGTTCTAAATTAAATAAAAAATGGAAGAATCTTTTCATACTGAAAGAGTGAAAGGAACTTTGAAGCAAAATGTAAGCATTGAAGTCATGACCAATCAGAAAAAACAAAATCCATGATACTACTAGAAATACACATCATCTTGAAATGATTGGGAACAGCTATGACCATAATATACATATATCATACGAATAATAATTAGAGAGAGCTTTCTTCTTACATCAGGCGTTTCCAGACCTTGCCCT
This sequence comes from Oxyria digyna, assembly GCA_029168935.1. Taxonomy (NCBI): domain Eukaryota; kingdom Viridiplantae; phylum Streptophyta; class Magnoliopsida; order Caryophyllales; family Polygonaceae; genus Oxyria; species Oxyria digyna. The sequence continues at coordinate 10,034,304 of JAPVLV010000018.1, forward strand.
ATCATAAACAACACAGAAACCATGCATCTAACTTGGTGCCATAGGAATGCACTGCCTCTAATTTTGAATACCCAAAGCTCTTTGCATCCAAATCTGCAATATACTGTCTTATTAACTCTTATAGAATTGCAAGTATATTGGGCAAGATTAGAGGAATTTGATTTCACATGGTATTCCTAGCAATATAAACATAAACATCTCCTCACAAGTAACTTTTTCATGTAACATGAAGAGAGAAAAAAAAATGATACTGGGCCTCACTCCCGCTTCAGCCCTGTTGAGTTTCTTATTACATGTTATTATTAACCAGCAGCAACTAAAATTTTGCAAAAGTACAAAGATGATAGCAGTACAAGAAAACGGAAGTACTATGCATAAAATTTAATAGCACGTGTAGAAGTTATTTACATAGACTGACATGATTTAAGAGATTTGCGGAATAAGATAAACAGAAAATGGAAACAACTAGTAAAATTATGTCGTCCAAATGAAAGCTGCAATAAGATACAGTATTGTTTTTTTAATATTGATATGGCCGATGCAAGATATGCATGAACTGGTACTTATTAGGCTACTTGTCATTAAAAAACGGGCAGAAGTCCCTGGGAAGTGTTTAATGAACTCACCTTTCTGCTAGAGACATTTCAAATGATGTCACGCGTCGTTTATAAATGTGGACATTTAATGCATCCATCTTGCAGAAATTTCTGAAATCATGCTCACCCATGAATTTATTGCCAGCAATCTCCATGGCCTGAAAATCGAAGGCAAAACTTCACGAATGTGATCCTTCTACAAAATGCCTAACACAAAGATTCAGGAACATACAGAATAAACGACAGTACTTGCTTGATCAAAGTTCATTAATCAAGAAACTGCTTGCCCTTGTTTAAGTCACTAATCACTACTTTGATTACCATTTAACCTATTCTTGGTGCAAGAAATAAGTAACTACTAGTGTAGTGACACGTGCCATGCACGGGAAATTCCATATTATTCGTCTGAAAAGTTTATATCTTTTGATCCGAATTCGTCCAAAAATGGAGCTAACTTTCCTCAAATAAGCAAATTAAGTTTAACTTTTTGCTTGTGAAGATTATTAATAAAAATATATTTTATTTCATGAAGGTTATGTATGTAGCTTGACTTAATTTTTATTATCGAAAATCATCCTTTTTTTTATCCTAAATATATATATTAACTTTCAAAATAATTTTATTCTTAAAGGAATAGCTTGTATTTTTGTTGTTGAAAAGAATGATAATTGTTCTCAAAAAAAGGAATGATAATTTTTTAAGATTTATTTGTTAATGTAATTATGCAATCTATTAATTAATAATTAAAATAAAAAATAGTAATTGTTTAACAAACTAAGCCTAAAATCACTCTAGAGGCTCTAAAAGGGTTAGTTTTAATATATAAGATGGATTCATTTGCACCCCCATTATTCTAATCTTCTTTAAAGAGACCTTTTTCATCCTAAAGGTCAAGAGTCATTACTGATAAATCCAGAGTTTCTCTCCAGAAGAAATACTTGTACTCCCTGCTCAAACAGCTGAACCTGCAGTTAAAAATATATCAGGCAGCAAACTTTATCAATCAAAAGTATGATCAATCACAATTAATTTTTCTTATAATCCTTATATTTTGTTATTTCTTCATGGCATGGTTCAGTAATATGTATGATTTTCTTATGGAAGTTATTTCCGAACATGTATTTATAAGCAGTACAACTACTAATTATTGTTGGAATCTACAATGAACGAAAGCCAGGTTCAATATGTTCTACACCAAACCAGAGAATACAGTACCTTGCATGTAAATCCACAGGAGCGGGACACCAACCAATAACTCTAATATCATTAGGAAGAGCTCTGTTAATTACTCTTACATAATCAAGTTCTGTTTCAAAAATGATCAAGGTAAAAAAATTAACAGATAGAAAAATACCTGCGTAAAAGAAAGGTAGAATTGATACAGAAAGACCAATTATGAGCAAAATCAATCTATAAATATATCATGTCAACCCTAGAAAAAGGATGTACATAGTTCCCAGAAGTAGCACCTGAAGAATTAGTGGCATCTTCACAGCCAGGTTTGATCTTTGATCGCAAATATAGAGCAACAACCTGTATTAAGGATTTCCCGAGTTACATAAGGAGTCATGTATTGAACACAAACGTGTGGTTGAGACAACTATCATACGTAAATTTATCATAACAGAAAGGGGGAAGTAGAAGAACACAAGAATGGTAGTGGTCTGAAGCCCTAACTTGCTACACTGAATTAAACCAAACAGGCCCTAACAATATATTTCTCACTAAATAAATTACTTATTCATAGAGATGCAACTTCATCATTATAGTAAGCAGTTGCCTTTCGGTAAGTGATCTCTTACTGTAGTCATTCCTTTTGTTAAAATGCCTGATGTAGAATCACAACTGTGTCTTTGGGCAGAAGTGATTATGTCTCTATAAAAATAGACAACAAACCAAGTTTTTTGTCCAAAATAGGCACAAGCTAATATCGTAAAGGTGATTAAAAGTTTAATTGACCTGCTCGATTGCAGATACTCCCCTGTCTGTTCTGCCACATCTGGAGTATTGTGACACTTTCATGTCACCCATTAATAACCTTGTGATTTCAAAGGCTTTGAAAAGTTCAGACTGAAATACGCAGAAGAAAAATAGTAAGAACCTGACTTCAATAGTATGGAGCTTTTCCACAATTGTCAAGTATTACAATAATATATATATGTTTTAACTCTTAAGAAACTCTGATAGCATATCTAAGAGCTAAAGCATGAGCGTAATACAGAAGATCTCACAGAAAGGGAATTCAAGAGCATGACCTTTCCCTCACTTTCAAATCACTCATAACCAAGATCTCAAAATAGAATCATAAAACAACCCCGCACTCAGTTAAAAAAGGCACATAGCACTTAGAGAACTCTAGAATCCCAAGTGAACGGAATAAACATAGCAACGAGTATTAGTCATAAAACTCTCCAAATCAACAAAAGAAAAGCTTATGTCTTGTTCAGCAATCTTAAATCTTTCCTTTTCACTGTTTTCTTTGTCAAGAAGAGTCAAAGGACATCGAAGTTGTTTACTAAATTAACAAAAGGCAACACAAATCAAGTCAATGTGCTACTTGAATCTTGAGATATGTCAGTCTTGACATATGGACGATAAAAACCACCTTGACTTAACGTACTTGCAGAAGATATCAAACATAGGATTCCTTAGAAACCACTTAAAAATTACGACATACCTCAATGCTAGGTTCCATTTGAGCCTCAGCAGAAAACCCATAAAACCTGTAAGACAATACCTACGATTATCTCAAGAAGCATTTGCATGAACACCTCAAAACCACGTGTATAATTGTCTTCTCTTGTATGCCTATGCATGTTTCTATGTGGAAAATTTCCATAAGATTTGGATAGTTTACTTTCTCTATTACTGGATTTACTCACCCCTCCCCTCATTACATCTCTACTTACTGTTATCTTCCCAAGTAGATTTTCCATGCCAGTCCATCACGTCATCAATCTTCAATCTAATGGTTCCTTCCTATGTAGGAGACCGAAATCTAATAGTTTAATCTATCATTCCAATTTATACTAAATCATGATTCCTCGGTAGCAAATTGAAAAATGATTAATTAGAGCTTCTAATCTTATTCTTCTGGTTCAAAATATCAGCAAAGGAAAATCAAACAGAGATGCACAAAATAAAATCAGCGCAGCAGAAAAAATAAATGCAAAGAAAGTATTCAATAATTCCAATGATGTATACCTCTTACCAAAATACATGATTTTAAGAGCAACATATCTTTTGGAATGATGGTGCAGGATATTACCTGTTTCCACAAGCAGAAAGAGAGTTTGTAAGAGAACAAAGAAAAGTATGCAGTCTCTCACATACTACTCCCTTCGATAAATTTTAGACGAAGCCAACGACAGATCGGTTCTTTATCAAAAATCCTAAGGCAAAAGATTGCTAAATGCAACGAGGATAACTGCTACATGTTCTATTACAGATGTCTTTGCTAAAGCCACAAAAGACCGCATTATTTGTATCGAACCTAACATGAAATTCTATCCATTTGGCAGGAAGCTAACCTTTTAAGCTCTTTTTTCTGGACTTACACCCTCCATTATTCAGTTTCTGGCTCAATCCCATTGGTACAACTCCATTACCACCATTTTCATGGGGTTTTTCCTCCACCTGAGGACAGCAGCAATTCGAAAGGCGAGAAGCTAATTTGCAGTTCTCACTTTCCAGCTCCTTCGTTCAAATTTAGTGAACCCAGATGAAGAAAAGAAACACAATATCAGATATGAACTAGTATTCTACTCAAACAAGTTTGGAGTTTTTTTTCTGTGTTCTAATTCAGCAATTGGGAATATAGAAGAGGATGAAAGCAGAATACCTTGACGCGGCATTGGAGGGAGGCGAGTTGGAGTTGAAGATCGTGTATGACGTCTCCCTCCGCCATCAGAGTGCCGCTTCAGCTTGTCAACCAGAGGGGAAGAGACGCTTATTGTACTTATGCGCTCTTTCTGTTATACTCCGTACTCCGTACTCCGTAATAAAGTACACCAATAATTTTTATCTTACTCCGTATATACACATAAATTAGTGTAATTACATTTTCCACCCTTCATGTATTTAAAGTTTCATCCAATGTGTATTGGGTATGTAAGTATGTTGTAGAAGATGCATAAAATCACCCTAGAACTTATGAGATCTTTATATAAATTTTCATTTGCGAAGGTAAACATCGACATAATGTTGTCTGTGATATTCTGGTGAATGTGAGATTTCGGTTGGTAAAGAGGTTGATATTGGGCTATGTGGGGGAGACGACAAATCTCTTCCGCCTGCGAACATGTTACTTTAACCCTGGAATGGTGGGCTCGACGTTTGTATTGACTTGACTGCGTCATCACCTCTAACGCAATCTCAGATGTTTAACTTCTTGCCAGGTTGCCAGGTCGTGTTGTAATTGAGGGAGCATGGCATAAGGTGATCAAATATATCAAACAAAGTGTGAAGCAATTAGATATGGTTTCTTACCTTTTTTCCTTTCAAGGGTATTAACCCTCCTTTGCACAAAAAACAACACTAAAGTTTTTCACTAGGATAAGTTTTGCTATTACGAGGCTCGGATAGTATCTCGGCTTCCCACTAATTTAACACTAAAGTTTTTCACTAGTATAAGTTTTGGCATTATGAGGATCAGAAAGTATCTCGGCTTCCCACTAATTTTCTATAACTATTACACTATCTTTTTAAATTAATAATAAATCAATATTGGAAATAAATGACTTCAAATCAAAAATCACTACATCATAGATTGTCACAAGATCCGTACAACAGAATCAGAAAAAACCCCTAGAAATCAGATAGGGCAGCCATTTCCTTTGAAGAAATGCAACTTTTTGTACACATTTCTCCAACCAAAGTCATCCTTAAAACCACCACAAAAACCCTTCCTAAAATTCAAATTGCTCAATGCCTACGCTTGCATTTCAATAGCTTTAGCCTCCATTTTATCAGACTTCTTAACCTTCTTACTTGAAGCCTTAACAGAATCCTTGGATTTTCGCTTCTTTTTAGCCTTGACACCAGAATCTTCGACTATCGGTTCTTCAACAACACCGTTTTCCTCTGGGCTTGTTTCCGTTTTTTCTGTTTGAGGCTCCATTACTGACATGCCAACTAGAGCGTAGTCTAGCAAAAACGTGCTTCTTTCTAGCCTGTCTATCCTGCTGAAATGCCTCTGTGAATATGGGATAAGTCCTTCAAGAAGTTCTCCAATCCCCTTTATCTGTCAAGTTCAAAAGCAAGTAATGAATTTCATATTACTGCACTCTTTGGGAATATTCCGTGAATAATGTCAGTTAAGCGCCAATGATCATAGCTAATTTAAAAATAAAAATGTCATAAATTTTGAGTGAATAAGAAATTGAGTTTCTTGCAGATGGTACTCTTTTTGACATTGGTTTTGTAACAAATTTTGCAAGTGGCTTATATTTTTTTTTTTAGAATTGCTAAAATATACGCCATCACAAAATCGGAAAATAGATAGAAGAAAATTACCCACCTTAACAATCTCTGTCGGTGAAAGCATAGTGAAAACCTGAGAAAGAACCAACTGAGCAACATGACACAGCTTTGGCTTTGTATTCCATTCTCGAATATATTCAAGGAGTTTACTGATTTCTTCTTTATCAAGTTCCTGAAGGGCTTTACTCACTTGATCTTCAGCCCCAACCTTCCTGTAAAATTAGACCATTAGGGATGAATCTTATGATCCTAGGCATATATCATCAAAAAAAAGTAGACATGAGTCAAATGACAAGGAAAAAGTAAAAACCTGCAAAGATCAGCGAGTAATTCAAAAAGCTTGTGGGGTCTACGAAGTTCAAAAGCCAGTCGAATGGCCTTAACATAGTCTGCATCAAATACAGCGTTTTCCAGTTCTTGACCTCTAAGAGTCAATTCTTCCTGCAACAGCACCGTCACAATTTCATTAATCATAAGATGATAACATGTAAATGACTTCAATATTACGTAGATTTTAGTTTAGAGACCAAAATTATGATCCTGACTTATCACCTCTTTACGGAAAGCCTCCTCCTTTTCAGCAGCAGTAGAGTCGTGCCACAAATTGATAACAGCGTCACCGCCTCCTGTAGCAAGCATTTCTGTCTTCTTTCCAACAGCCAAGGCCCAGACCTGTTACCAAACAACTTCCTTAAACAAGAGCCTAGATGCAAGGTTCAAAAAACGGATCTATGTACAGAATATACACGTAGAACTCAATGGACCGCAAAACAAAATTAATTTGTCAAGGTCTCTTAAATAAAGTAAGTACCTTGTCCTCATGTTGATCATATGTAGCAACACATTCATTCGTTTTTACAGTCCACAACTTGAGTAGGCCATCAGCACCTGAAATATCGTGCATTATAGTTACAGAACACATCAAATATATGATCTATTTTGAAGATATAGAAGAAACCATATAACAAAGGCACATACCACTAGAAACAAATTGGGTTCCACGTGTGATGAAAGATGCTCTCAACACACTAGCGGTATGCCCTTCAAATGTTTTCAAGCATGATCCATCAGCAATTGCCCACATTTTTATGGTTTTGTCACCTGATGCTGTTAGAACGCAAAGATCAACTGGTGAAAATTCCACACACCAGATTCCCCGCTTGTGCCCCTTGAGTGCAACAACAAACACAAGTTCTGGAAGTTTCCAGATACAGGCAGTGCGGTCCTGTAAAATTGCATTTAAGAAAGAAAAAAATGATTGTATGTTATATATGTTAAAGAAGACTGTTCACACTTGCATCGAAATTTAGCAGCTTATTATCTCATCACAGGGAAATATAAAATACAAAGCAGCAAGTGGACTCTTAAAGAAGCTTACCTGGGAACCACTACAAGCATATTTATCATTCGGAGAGACGGCGATAGCATTAATATCTTTTTCATGGGCTCCTGTAACTGCTTTAACTTTTAGGCTAGCAGACTCTTCTGAAGAGTCAAGGGCATCAGCAAAATTCCACAACTTGATTGTACGATCACTGAGTATGAAAGGCAAGAGAGGCAGGAATGAGTAAAAAAACAAACACACCAATTTACAGCTGCATTGCTATATCAAATGAATAGTTGGATACAACATTTTCTCTCTCTATATATATGACATGAAAAGGTTCACCGCACTAAAGGAACTATCATATAAACTTCACTAGTTTTTACTGATTAAGAAAAAGATGTGTTAGAAAAGCTCAGAACTTTTCAAAAGCAATTAATTGATCAAATGTAAAAATTACACCCACCTGCTGCCACTAATGAAGAAATCTCGACTTTTATTTGAGAAAGCAACAGCACCAACAGCTCCCATATGGCCCGAACCAACTCCTATGCACAGCCTGCTCTTTGAGTCCCACAATCTAACCTGTATAGAAGAAACAAATTGGATAAGTAGACTAGTGGGCAGTACCATTTCAAGTATATTATTCAGTAGGATAAACCTATTAAGTCATGGATCTTTAATGAACACGGAAATATCCATATTCAAATTCGAAGAAAAAAAAATTGCATGAAAGAAACAGTACATGTAGCTATATTACACATTGTAAAATATAACCTGCATTTCAGACTCATTTCTCTTGGAAGCAAAAATAGTTATTTGATTACATCTAATCCTAACAATTGGCCAAATTAGATTTGAAATAACTGATCCTTACATTATTATCCTTGCTTCCAGTCACAATGAGAGCACTTCCAGAATTTGATATGCACGTGTCAAGACATAAAATAATCTCAGTATGGCCAGCCAGTACATAAGAACATGACATTGAGGCCAGCTCGTACACCCTAACCTGCAAATATTAGTAGCAAATATCATCTAAATGGATAACAAGGATAATCTACATCATAATACTTAATCAACAAACTCCTCTTCATCAATAAGCTAAGATTTGACACTAAATCATCAATTTATTGGCATTTGAATGTAGATAAATGAGCACTGAAGAACGGGTCATCAAACAAACAGAAAAAAAGTTTTTTAACTAGTTGAACCACCGTGACTTCACTTGAACACGAAGAAAAACAAATCCTGCAGACCCGACAGAACCTATGCTTATATAACTAAAGTGGTGTGCATCAGCATTTTTTTTCATGCCCTTCGTTTATACAAGTAGATCCATACAAGGGAACTTACTTGTTCAAGATTTGTAGCAACAGCCAGAAACTCTTCATCCTCCCCCAAGAATTTCATATCTATGATCTCTTCATTATTCCCAACCAGTCGCTTGTTAAGATTCAAGTCCAAATCATCACATTCTTTTGTGAGAGAATAGAAAAGAAATTGTTGATCAGCAGTGACACAGAGCACCCCTTGATCAGAAGGCAGCATGGAGGCAGCAGAGAAACCTCTCTTCAGCTCATCATTATCAGAACTAGAAGCTACATCTGAAGTCTTTTGCTCAAATAGGCAAACTGCACTGTTGGAGAAATGCACAAGTAAAGCAAAAACAATATCAAATTAATGTAAGATTCTTTCATGTTTCTTAATTGGATGGTAATATGGGTTTAATAGCATATGAGGCACTTCAGTATTTACCCTTCAGACTTCCATATCCGTATAATCCCACGATCACCAACAGTCAAGAAGAAGATTGCTTGGGAACTACTTTTCTTCTTTGCTTTTTTGTGAGATGAAACGCAAGAAAAGAATTCTGTCCCAGGCTCAATTATACAAACAGATTCAAGCACCTCAAATGTCGGAACAGTCATTCTGAATCCATAGTCATTGAGATCCCACATGTTAACCACCTATAGCAATTGTGAAGCTCAAATTCAAGTCTCATACATTGTTGATGAAACCATCAAACAAGGATAAAATATAGTTATATTAAGAGAAGTAGTCCAACGAACAAATGATATGACAAAATTTGTGCTGAGTATTTCATTACATCATAACAAATGAAGATTTAGATACCCACCTCAAAATTAGTGTCTTTCTAGTTGTAAAATGGCAATGCAGCATTTATAAAAAAAAATTAACTTGCCTGATCTCTTCCTGCACTTAGCAGATAACTTCCATCCTTTGCTATAGCCAAAGAACTCACAGCAGAGAAATGCTTTTCCATTGTAGCAATACACTTCTTAGAGACAAGATCCCAAGCACGTACAGTTGCATCATTACTTCCTGAAAAAAGCTATTTGATTATGAAAAAACGTCAGTTCTACACTTCTACTGTTATCCAATATTAGAATTATTTCAGAAATGAGAATATAAATAAGGTTGACATCCTTGCGATAGATAATCTAAGAGAAAGGGAAATCATAGCGGCAATAAAAGTCAGCAAGGGAAAATAGATGTTACAAGACTCAAATTCACAAATTCATCAAGCACATTCAACTGCTTAGCACTCAAAAAAATCATATAGATACAAAGAGAAAAGAACCAAAGAATATCAACCATTAAACAAACGGCCCAAGCAGGGGGGGAAATTGACAACCTCAACGCCAACATTAAAAAGTTCACTCAAACAAAATGATACCTAATTACTTAATGTTCAATTTTACCAAAACAAAAGGCCATATTAACACAATGCTTACGATAAGTTGAGTTGGATCCGGGTGGAACACAATGCTGGTAACATTGTCTTTGTGGCCTTTGAAGAAATGTGTACAAAATCTTCCTTCTACATCCCAGACAAGCACCTTTCGATCAGATCCTGCTGTTGCCAGCAATCCACCCGATGCATCACACGCCATTGCCATTATTGGCCCTTCATGTCCCTAAACCATATGAGTAACGAATCAGAAGATGTTCATCTTGACAACAGAAAACCAACATCAATGAATATCGAAATAAACCCTTGGTGAAGTTAAAGAATCAACTCAGGATTAAGGATAGCATAGTCACTGAGCTTGTCATTTATTAATCCACACACAAAATTAGCTCCAACAATAAATTTTCAATTCTCATAAACAAATTCTTTGGTTTCCATTAACAAACAATCACTATTCTTTGGCTTCTGGTTTATATGGAATAAAGCAAAATTGCTCATCTAACCGTCGATGCTACTTATTTTGGGACTGACTATGCTACTTAGAGTTGCGTACATCCGACCTCCCTCGCCCTGTTAAAAGGGGGAGACTTTTAAAGGAATTGGGGTAATGTTGTTGTTGTAGTCATAACCATCAACTATAGCAAACACCCGTCGTTGTTTAAAGCCTCTTACACTATTGACGAAACTCATTACCACTACAAAAACACAAGCACAAACACAATTACCTTCCATGAATGAATGAATTTGTAGGTAGTGAGATCCCAGACTCTAATTTGCCTACTGTGACTAGCCGAGAAGAGTAGCTTGCCGTCAGGGCTGATAGCGAGAGAGGTAATCGACTCAGTATCACCTTCAAGCGTCGCCTTGGTCGAAGCATCCGAGGAATCCACTATTTTGATGGTTTCATCGCAGGTACAGACTAGGAAGGAACCGTCTGGAGACACCAGGAAGGGGCCTCCTGTGTAGAATTGCTGCAGAGACTGAGTAGAGCGATAGCTGTTCTTCGTGGTGAATGGAGTCGCCATTGATGGATTCAAGAGAGGTCTGAGACGGATTGGAGGGAAAATAAAAGGTTTATTGAAAGAGGCGGTTAGGGTTTAAGGGAGCCGAGTTTTTTTCGGCGTTGATTTTAACTCAGAAAAACCTGCACCGGAAAATTATACTATCTCGAATCCTATTTTGGACGCAATAAAAAAGGTGATTTTTTTTTTAAAACAGTATTTTTGAGGAGAAAAACCCTGCACCCATTTTTTTATAACTGGCACCCGCTTTAGGCGTCCAAAACATTTTTAAAAAACCCGGTTCAGTTTTGGGCGCATCCGGATTTTTTTTAATTTTGACGGCAAAAAAAAAAATTGGGTGCGCCCAAGATTGACCCGGTTTAAAAAAAAAATTGGACGCACCCGGGATGCGCCCAAAGCAGGTGCCAGTTATAAAAAACCGGGTGCGGGGTTAAACGGCCTATTTTTGACTTAATGAGCATTTTTTTTTTGATATAGGCGCTCTTTTATGATCTGGAAAGAAAATTCTCACCCTAAACTAGATTATTATTATTTTAACAAAAAATCCTCATGAAGAAATTCAAAAAGACAGCAATTAAAGTCACATGTCTATCAGATCGCTTGAAAGCTGAGCGATCGAGCGAGATCCGAACAAGCGAAAGCCACATCCTCGGCGAGAAAACTTTCAATAAAAGACCCACTTCGCAAACCCCATACTCGTTTCCGGTATACAAGTACTTGTGAAGGCAAAAGCAAGTGAAACCAACAACGAAGCAATTGAAAGATCCGAGTCTTATTGAGCGTCGGAGTAGATCCAGGAGCCCAATTGAGCGTCGCCTAACCTTAACCTACAGATCCCAGCCTTACCTTCGTCGAATTCGAACCTATCCTTGGCCTTGCGTCTGCTTTTGAGCTCGGAGGAGGTCTTGGATGAGAGTGATTGAAAGTCGTTGATGTAGGCAGCCTGGTTGGGTCTTCTAATTGGCGTTTGAATTGACATCGTCGGGGTGGATGTAGGTGTTGAGGCCGCGAAGGAAGGGGTTGGGAGGCTGAGGAAGTAGAGGAGAAGAGAGAGGATGAAGGAGAGGATGAGATGGAAGATCAGAGGCTTGTATTCCAGGAACAAACTTTAAAGCATGGTAATTCTGGATGAGGAACAAGAAGAAGAGGAAGAACGCATAAGAAGATGGTAAGTTTTTATTTGTTAAATTACCAGACATTGTTTACAAAAGAACGTCTCCTCACTCTTGTATATTTTAAAAAATAATAATCTAGCTTCGGGTGAGAGACATTGTTTCTTCAACCTCTATTTTTCCATATCAAAACAAAGTGCTTATTTCAGGAATTAAGTTTGAGATAAACCTAATTCAAGATTTTTTTTTGAAGAAAAAGCCTATTTAAGAAAAAGATTAAAAGAAAAGGTTTTTACTGGAACCACCCGTATAATGGGTCATACTGTCCAAAACCATCAGTATATTCAATTATTACCGGAAACCATCCCTATAAACCACTCTGTCGTCACTCAACAACCACTCTTCTTCAAATCTGCTTATCTTTCTCTCCAACGCGCAACACGCGCCATTATTTTAAATATTTTTCATTATTTTCAATTTCAATTTCTATATTTCTTAAATAAATCAAAATTTCTTTTTTTATAAATCCATAGGTAACCCCAAATCCCAATTTCATCCCTCCATCCTTACGAACCCTAACACTAAGTCTCGAGTTCTCTATCGATTTGTCCCGATTCGATTCGAAATCGAGACAACATGTTGACGCGAGGAAGAGGTCTGGAGATTCACAACATTCTGCAACCCTAAATTGAGAAGATTCATATCTGTAAGTATAATTTTGATTTCGATTACGATTTCAACTGAAAGCAACTGAAAATTCAATCTTTCTTATTCTCTTTTCTAAAATCAAATGTGTGTTAGGTTTGAAAATGTCAAACTCAAGCTCTTCATCAATTAATTCTCAACAAAGATTTTGCAAGTGTGGTTATCCTGCAACTGAAGCAACTTCAAGAACAAAGTTCAATTTTATGAGAAGATTTTGGGGATGTCGCTTTTATGGAACAAAGACAAGGAACTACAAATTTTTATGTGGAAGAGCCACATATGTGATAAACAAGTTATTAAAAGAGAAGAAGAAAATGGAAGTCGGAATTCTGAAGCTACAAGATGCAGTTAGAGATCTTGAGATTGAGAAGGCATCCAAGTTAGAAGTGGCCATTAACCCAAAGAAAATCAATTGGAATGATGCAATAGTTGTCTTAATCTTTCTCATAATCTTCATGTTTGCAAATGTTTTAGTTTTGAAATGGGCAATGTAATGCAAGGGTAGGATGATGTTTTATGTGATCTGAATTTGAGTGATGTTGGATTTGTCTGAATTTGTGTTTGATTTAATGCAAGAGTTCTGATGTTGGAGTTTATGTGACTTTTGTTACATTGTTGCACATTTGTAAACTGAAAGAATCTGAACTATATTGAGTGACACTAGGAACAGTCAACACACCAGGAAACAGTCAAAACACGCCAGGAAAACTGAAAAAAGTGAAAAAAAACACAATGAAACTTAACAACATAAAACTCACCCATAATAGATGCATAAGAAAAATAAACAAACAACTCCTAGTCCCATTCATTCAAGCTTTGAAGATGATAACCTCGTAGATGACACCACCAAGTAACTTATCCATTTCAAAGAGACAAACATCGTCTTTGACTAAGCCATTTGCTTTGACAAAATCTCTCCAGCCTTTTCCAAATTTTTAAGTTCCCCCAATGAATTTCAGAAGTACCTTCCAAGTCTTTTCACCAATATAAAGTTTAATTTTATCATCTATGAAGTGCTTCAAATATGTGTCTGCATAGTCAAATGGAAGAATCTGCCAAAAAAAAAAACTTGAATATAAACATGAATACAACAATAAATCACAAGATAAAGAAATAGGGGGTTACTATTCGGGGTTACTATTCGTCAGTCTTTCTCTACAAACCAGTCTTTCTCTACAAACCAGTCTTTCATTTCTGAAATACAACTGTATTTTTGGTTATGAGGGTAATTTTGTGCCATTTCTAATGGACATGAGGCAACAACTTGAGGAGGATTCATTTGCGGAGGATTCATTTGAGGAGGAGTCTCGCTACCAGAGGAGTTGCATTCTTCACAAATGCAGTCTGAGGGTGGCATGAATCACAAATGTAGTGTTTGGACTTGAAGTCATCGCTACTACCAGAGGAGTATGATGAGGTTAAGTCAATCACATGAGACATGGAGAAGAAAGTGTAATGGAGGTGAGATCGTGATAGTAGAAGAAGATGAGCTGAAAAAGGTTGATGGAAATGTGAAGAAGAGATTGGTATTTAAGGTTAAGGAAATGCTTTAGGTGGATTAGGAGAAATTATGAGCATTTGACCACATAAATGAATGGGTTATATTAGGTGAGTAATTTTCACTAGGAACTGGACCTTGAATGACACTTGGATTTCCCTTATGGTTGGCACTTGTATTTCCCCCATCACTGACGCTTGGAATTTCTTGTTGGTTTTGAGGCACCTAATATGAAAGTAAATTAGAATCAAAGTTAAGATGATAAAAAATTTAAAAAATAGTTATTTACCTTCTTTGTGTACTTCCTCTTTTGATATTCAATAAGGGTTGTCTTTGTACTCTTAGGCCTTTCCCCTCGGTTTTGTTGAGTTGAAGGATTATCAAAACTTCTTGGAGCAGCAATGCACTTGTTCTTGTAATGGTCAAGGTTGCCACAATTAAAGCACTTCCCTAGACCCACAACTCTGATTCTCTTGTTACTGCTAGGCACTTCTCCCGATTCTATTCTTCTAAGCTTCTTAGACCTCCTTGGTTGAACAACATATGTTGGTGGAGCTGGATGAATGTGAGGTGTCCTCTCTCACTGTGTTCCCCAAGCATTGGGTGAATTATCTCATTATATGCCATTAGATCTGCCTCCTTTGTGTAATAGTGATGCACAAATAGCTCAAGTCTGCGCCTATCTTTGACAATGCAACACATTGCATGAGAGCGTGGGATTTCAGTGAGATCCCATTTCTTACAGCCACAACTTTTGTTCAACAAATCCCCCACACAGTTCTTCTCAAATGATCAACTTCAAACCTATCTCCACCCTTCTATACTACATCCTAGCATCTCCTTGAGTCATTATCAAATCCCTAAGTTTCCCTTTCCAAGCTTGGTTGTATGAGATGTGGACACTGTGATCTCTCTTTACAACACTAATAAATGCAGAAAGCTACCATGATGGGTCATCTTTGTAGTGCTCAATGTATCTTTCAGCAAACCATGTAGAGGTGAGTTTAGTGTTCTCATGCTGCCATCCACATTCTCGCTTCGCACAAAAGATTTTCAATTCAAAATTGCCATAACTTCTCATCTTCCTAGAAGCGGCCTTGAACTGACAATATATCTTCTTACAAACACACTTCTTCCTAGAGTGTCTCATAGAACAATCACACTTCTTCCTACAATAAGTTGAGATCTTGCTTTTGTCATTGTGCAGATAATAGTAATCACCCCCATTCTCAATTGAATGCTAACTTAATGCTTGTTTGAACACATCATTAGAGGGGAAAATCAAACCACTAATGGATTGAACTCTGGATATCTCTTTTTTGTTCCCACCTTTACCATCAAAGTCACTAAGACTCCTCAATGCATCATAATTGTCTTCATCAATCTAATTATAAATATCATCCAATTCACCACCCCTCAAACCCTTTTTAAGCCTAAAGTCATCCACGGTTGGATCAACATTCTCCTTGAATATATCATCATCTTCATCCTCACTCTTAGAAAAGAACTCTTCACTGTCAGAGGAAGATGAATCATACCTTAATTCTGCATCTGGATCTTCATCTTCTTCTTCATATGAGGTTAACGCCAATCTTTGAACATTTGTCTCTAGATCTTCATTCACAACACTTCTTCCTCGAGCACTGTGGTTTTTTGTTGCCTCTTTGGTTGTGCAATTATTTGACCTAGACATATCCACCTCATCCCTCTTAAATCCACATGTTGTTGGATTTTTAGTCACACCAGACTTTTCTAAGGTGGGCTCAGAACTTGGGACTTCCTCCCTCTAAGTTGTTGAACTAGCTTCTGCCCCTTGAACAACATACAAGTGCATCAAGTTGTCCCTGTCAACTTTGTTCACCAAAAGCATAAAGGCCAATCCAGGGGTTAAAAACCATATCTCTTTGATATCCATCAAACCCACATCTTCATATAACATATTTTCTAACACTACTTTAGATAGAAAATCAAGATCCACATCCCTATAATAGTGCACCTTGCTTTTCTTGTACATAAGATGATTATCATCTCTTGACTTGAAGAAGATACCATCATACATCACCCTAATATTAATTTGAGTAAATTTATATCTACTACAATGACAAGAATTTATACACATCAACAAACAACAATAAAGTCTAGTATATTATAAGCATTTTCAGACTTATATAATGCGGTCAATTGAACAAATCACATGAACCCTAAAATATGACCCCATCATGCAATAAATAACCCTAAAGTTTGTTCATATCCTCAAGCTTAACAAAAAAAAAAGAATCCTTGATCGGTTTCATGCTTAAAAAGAGCTGATTCCACAGTGAAACATCATTCCAATGCACATAAAGCATCTCGACAAATCCCCAAAAAAAGCCCCAAAATTGGTTTCGAAATTCAGAAACCCTAATTCGAGAAATCACTCAATTACACATCAAATTAAGGAGTTAGAGTACTTACCTCAGTAAGTTAGAAGCAATCGAGTGGAGAAATGCCTAGAAATCGCTTTGAACTCTTCGATCTCCAAATCTTCAATGTCCAAATCGCCACAACCTCTATGCGCACTCAAAATCGCTTTCTTCGCTCTCAAAATCGCCTTCTTAGATCTCGAAAACCCCAAGATCTCCCACTGCTACCCAATCACCTCGCAATTCACCATAATCACATCATAATCGCGTTTTAAGATTTGTTTTGAAAACCCCCAAATCGAGATTTGAGTACATAGAAAAGGAAAGTTGATTTTTTTATTTTTTATTATGAAATAGATTTAGTAATATTGATTTAAAATTGAAATTGAAAATAATGAAAAATATTAAAATAATGGCACGTGTTGCGCTTAGGACGGAAAAATAAACGAATTTGAGGAAGGGTGATTGTTGAGTGGCGGAGTAGTTTATAGGGGTGATTTCCGATAATAATTGAATATACAGATGAATTTGGGCAATATGACCCATTATACAGGTGGTTTCTGGTAAAAAAAAACCTAAAAACATATGGATCCTCGATACAGATGTGTCCAGAACGGTTTAAAAAAACGGTTCGGGTTTCTGATTCATTTAAAAGAAAAATAATTTGATCCAATCTCAGAGCATTCATATTGCGCCCCTAATCGACCAGGTTCTTTTGGGCACACACCCTTTTTTAACGCAATCTAAATATTTACGAATATTATTCACGGTTTATATATTTCGGCTAGATAATTGAATATTGTCAAATTATTTTAAATGAACAAATCATTTTATAATACAATATACAAATCCTTGCGCTGTGTTGCCTTAAAAAACCCTCTTTTTATACTAATCTCTATATAATTACTTAAGCAAAACACTATACTTATCAATGAGCTATGATACATCATCTACACATCAATAAGCTATGTCACGTCATCATTTGACACATGTCATTTTTCAGAAATAAAAATTTAGATATATATGTTTACATATAATTAACCTAATTTTTAAAGATATAATTTTCTTATTTGAACACAAATCAGTTAAAATATATATGCAAAGATCAATATACAAATCTATTGATATCATTTCCTTATTTAAATGAATATCAATACAAAATATTATAAATCAATTGAGATTCCTTTTATTTATGTAATATTGATTTAAAAATCAATTAAAATAAATAAAAGTATATAATACATCTTTTATTTATATTAATGTTATTTCTATGTGTTTATAAATTATATACATAGTTATAAAGCACAAATTCCGCACACGGCGCAAAAATAAAGCTAGTTGCCACCATAAAAAAAAAAAATGAACTACGTTTTCAAACTCGTCTTCAACCTTTTTCTTACCCATCATCATCAACATGGAGAAGGTTGAACGCCAAGCCTCCGCCACTCTGCTCTATTCTTGCTCTCACCTTGGAGGTTTCTTAATCTTTTCCTCACTCACTTGTTATCAATTTTCAAATTTCGAGTCTTCAACCTCAATTTTTGGGCAAGCCTAAATCTTGTGTATGTAAAGCTTGTTTCTTTATCTTGACTTGGGGCCTTCATATGATTAGTGTTCTCCAATATGTACTGGTTGTTTGATCTCTGCTCTGTCTCCTTGTTCAATTGCTTGTTTTTAAGCTCTCATTTTCATGAATGAAATTACATTCAGTTATTCAAGCCTAAAGCTAGTGTATGTAAGTCTTTTATGAGTTTCATGTGATTTGCCTTTCCCCAATATGTACTGGTTGTTTGATCTTTGCATGCCTCCTTGCTCAATCATGCTTTGTTATCAAGGTAGATATCGCAATGTATAATGAGAGACAGATAGAATGCAGAAGTAAAGAGACACAAGAGTTATGAGGTTCGGAACTAAGTCCTACATCCTCGGGGCATCACGAACGAGACCCAAATCCACTATGAAACTCAAATACAAAGGGGCAATCATGTTCTCGGACATATACAAAGCAAGAAGAAGATACAGAGCAAGCAAGTGGAGAAAGATATCCCCTTGGATGTCGACGATGAAGGTTCAGTCCAGAATCACTCGAGTCGACGTTACTACTCTTACAAATCTTCTTCAAGGCTCCTCTTCTCGGACCTTTCCTCAGGGCCAAAGCTTAGAGAGTCATCAATGGAGTTTGTGGAGCTCACAGAGAAGATCCTCAACCATGGTGAAACGGGAGAGCGGCTGAATTAGAAAGGAGAAGCTTATCCACACATTTAGGGTTGAGCCATATAAGTACCAACATCAACTAGTGAAAACGGTCATAAGGATCAAACTTGGAGTGGACCAAGCTTCCATCTGCAACCATCGAGCCCAGCATGAGCAAGCCCAATAAAAAAGAAGCCAGGCCTCAGACAACCATCACAGGCTCAATATCCATTAGTCTATTCGAGCATCATCTGGCAAGAGGTCCAAGGATCAAATCCTACAGACTACAACCAGAGGATAACCTCAAGGACAAACTTAGGATAAGTTTGTACATGTCCAAGTGTTTACATAATACCTAAAAGACTTAGGAAATTACATAAACTTAACAATTGCCCCTCTAATTGTCTAAGTTACATATCACCATAAGTGAAATGTAGAACACACACAAAAATGGCTTTTGGATCTAGGTTTGATCTCCTCCATCATCGACCACTTCCATCACCGAGCTCAGTTGACCTTGTCAATATGCAAGAAATCCCAGCAGACACAAAAATGGCTTTTAGAACGCTCATGATAAACAGGGTTCTTGGCCAAGCCAAGAGCACTCTGGCTGAAAGTATAAATGGTAGACACATAGTCTTTTCCTCAATTTCTCCCAGCAAAACTTGAAGCCAAATAGCTTCTTTACATGCTTTTGTAACAACTATATACTCAGATTCAGTAGATGACAGAGCCACAAGGGGTTGTTGTTGAGGCCCAAGAAACACAGTTCCCAGCCCAAGTAAAGATATAGCATGTAGTAGATCTGCCACTGTCTTTGTTTTCACCAAGATCAAGATCAACATAAAGAATGTTTTTCATTCTATTGAATTCATCAGAAGGAATGGAGTTATGTTTCACATCTTTCATTTTAAATCTTTCAAGAACCTTAAAACCATAATCAGACTGTGAAAAACATAAACTCCCATTTTTTCCATCTCTGGTGATCTTTATACCTAGAATCTTTTGAGCAGGCCCAAGGTCTTTCATGTCAAAAACATTCATCAATTCCCTTTTGATGTTCATAATCTTAGTCTTAGACTTACTTAATAGAAGAATGATACGCTACACTTTGTATGGCGTAACTAGGGGTTATTACATTAGTTTAGGAGTGTTATCACAAGTATTTGGAGCTATTGTTATATTCTGAGTTGTTTATGAAGAAGTGAAGAAATGAAGACCAGAACCGAAGAAGAAGAGGATCAAAGTTTGAAGACATGAAGACGAAGACATTCTGCGGAGCAGCGGCGATCGCCACCATCACTATGGCGATCGCCATTCTATACCAGAAGCATTTCATGAGTTCGAGAGAGCATGGCGATCGCCATGACTCTATGGCGATCGCCATGGGGCGACAGAGACGAGGCAAAGTTTTACATGAAGACCGCGATCGCCAGGCATCTATGGCGATCGCCACAACAAGACCGAAGACATTCCGGACTTTCCTTATTTTCCTTCTTTTATTTTATTTCTTTTACCTTATTTTATTATTTCGTTTAGGATCTTTCTTTTACCATATATTTTGGGGTTAGTTCTCTATTTAAGGACCTTAGTTCTTTCTATCTCACTATCATCTTTTCCATCAGACAATTTAGTTCTGCAACCATGAGCAGGAACTAATCTCCATTGTTTTACCTAGCGGTTGAAACCTTCAGTTATTAAGTTGTGAGATTTCTAAACTCTTGTTCTTTTCCTATGGGTTTGTATTAATTCTCTTGTTCTTCATCTATTGATTTCTATTAGTTTTGCTAGCTTGATCACCTAGTTTGATTGATAGTTTTCTATTGCTAGACTAGGAATATACGGTGGAATTCCTTGTCAGTGTAGCACTCATATCTGCATGATCTGGTAGTTGATTGCTTCTATGAAAGAGAATTGATTGCATGTTAATACTTGACGGTTGTAAGTTATTGCATGCATCCTTATGATTCCTGTGCCCTTTGCTGCTATTTCATCTAATCTTGAGAGGTTTCCCTGATTGCTGAATAGTAAGTATTATCAGGACCGGTTGGCCTGCTAATATATTAAAGATTGGAATAGGAACATTCCCTAGGATTGATAAGAACTTGAGATAAATCTATGATCAACTTGATTGACTGTTGTGTGGATACTTGCTAGGTGAAACCCCTTCTCATCATATTCACAACCAAACCTTCTTTGCTTGATACTTGTTACTTTTGTGTTCCATACAATCAAACCCCCCTCCCCCCTTGGTTACTTGTTACTTGTTCGTTAGTTGGTATTTCGCTTGACTGCATTGATTTGGTGTTTTGATTCCCTTGGGTTCGACCTCTACTTGCTTGCTATACATTAGTTAGTGTTTAGAGTTTTCTTTGATTTGACAATACGACTTTAGCCTCATCAAATTTGGCGCCGTTGCCGGGGAATTGAATTATTCCAATTTTGTGCTAATTGTGACTTATCAACTGTTTGGTGTGAACCTTTATGGTTCAGACCCGTGCTACTAACTCATCTCTTGTTGCTTTTGATTCAGAGATTGAGAGGATGTTCCACAGGAACCGAAGAGCTACTTTGAACCAAAGTAGCGAGATGGGTGATCGTCATGGACCGCCACTGCCTACTATGAGGCAGCTCACTGCCCCGAACTTAGATCAACAACCTCTGGCAGTGAGGTTTCCTGAGATAGCTGAGGGTGTGAATTTTGAGCTAAAAGCTGGATTGATTCATGAGCTTCCACACTTTCATGGCTTAACAGGTGAGGATCCAAACAAACATTTGGCTCAGTTTCATGCCATATGTTCTAGCATGAAGCCGAGAGGTGTTACTGAGGAACATGTAATGTTAAGAGCTTTCAGATTCACTCTGAAAGACGCTGCTAATGATTGGCTTTACTATCAAACCCCTGGGAGTATTGATACTTGGGCCAAGATGAAAAAGGTTTTCTTGGAAAAGTACTTTCCAGCAACTAAACTGAGCAGCCTGAAAAAGGACATTACAAATCTCCAACAACACGCAACTGAAAGTCTCTATGAATATTATGAGAGATTCAAGAAGTTGTGCTCAAGTTGTCCTTTCCACAGCTACACTGATCAGGATCTTCTCATGTATTTGTTTAGTGGCCTGATTGATAAGGATCGTCGTATGGTGAATGCATCCTGTGGAGATAACTTTTTAAGATTAACTATACCTCAGACTACTAAAATGTTTGAGGAATTAGCTGAGAGCTCAAGGCAGTTTGGTAGCAGGCAAAGAACACAGTCAGTAAGTTCACTTGATCCCGCTAAAATTCAAAGTGATATGAATGAACTGAAAGATATGATGAAGTCTTTTATGCTGCAAAGTGGTGGTCGACAACACGTGAGAGCTTGTGGGGTATGCACACTTACATGGCATCTTACTGACGAGTGCCCACAACTCCAAGAACCGAATGCTGAGGTAAATGCTGCAGGAGGATGGCAACCTAGGCCTAGATTTGATCCTTATGCTAATCATTATAATCCAGGTACAAGGAATCATCCTAACTTGAGGTGGGATAATCAGAATAATGTTCAAAACCCTCAAGTATTGCAAAATCACCAAAATCAGCCTAGACCTCAAAACTCTTTGACTGTTGAAGAGATGATTAAGTCCTTAGCTCAATCTGTGATGCAACAAAATGCTAAAACGGAGTCGAGTATTCAGAATCTTGAGAAACAGATAGGACAGATTGCTCAAGCTGTGAGCAACTTAGAAGCTAGAGATTCAGGAAAACTACCATCTCAAACGGTAGTAAACCCGAGAGAAAGTGTCAGTGCTATGACATTGAGAAGTGGAAAATTATTGGTTGAGGAATCTAATGCTGAAAAGGGCAAACAGAAGCAAAATTCTGAGACATCAACTCCATAAGACCGACCGCGATCGCGGGAACATTACAGAGAGCAAGCAGACTCTGGCCGAGAAGGAACCGCGATCGCCACATATAATTGGCGATCGCCATACTTCAACAGAAGCTGAAGGGTCGCGACCACGATCGCCGTGCATTGATGGCGATCGCCATGAGTCATCTGAGCCGATTGACAATTATGTTCGCCCCAATTTTCCTCCGCTATTCTCACAGAAGCATGTGGCTCCTTTTCCCGAGGCATTGAAGGACACTCGAAGGCCAGAGAACGATAAAGAAATCTTCGAAACCTTTAGTAGGTGCGAGGTAAACATCCCTTTACTTAAACTTGTCAAGAGTATTCCTAGATTTGCAAAATTTTTGAAAGAAGTTTGCACAATTAAAAGGAATCAAAAACTTAAGGGAAAACAAAAGGTTAAAGTTAGTGAACAAGTTTCTGCTGTGTTCCAAAGACGTATGCCTAAGAAATGTGGTGACTCAGGCATGTTTAGCATTCCATGTGTGATTGGTGAAACTAAATTCGAAAAAGCTATGCTAGATTTAGGAGCATCAATCAATGTTTTGCCTTATTCTCTGTATGAATCACTAGGTTTAGGACCATTGCATGAAACAGGAATTGTTGTTCAACTTGCTGATAGATCTAATGTGTACCCGAAAGGGGTGGTTGAAGATGTTCTTGTTATGGTTGGTGACTTGATTTTTCCTGCTGATTTCTTTGTTTTGGATATGGAGCATGACAAGAATGCAGCACCTATTTTGCTAGGTAGACCTTTTATGAAAACTGCTCAAACTAAGATTGATGTGAACAGTGGGACACTGACAATGGAATTTGATGGGGAGAAGGTTGAATACAACATTTATGATGCTATGAAACACCCCATTGATGATCATTCTTTATGTTCTATTGATGTGATTGAGCCTATTGTGCAAGATGTGTTTGATGTTACTTGTTGTGATGAGCTGAAATCGATCATTGAGAATGATGTGGAGGATCCACATGCATATATGTCTCTATCCACTAACATGCAGGTAGTCTTTGCACAATTGAATGCTGAAGGTAAGCCTCCCTACACTTATGTGGGCAATGGCCCCTTAGAACTAATAGTGCCGAGCGAGAAGCTCCTACCATCTATTGTGCAGGCACCAGAAGTTGAATTGAAGGAGCTGCCCAAACATTTGAAGTATGCTTTTCTTGGAAAAGGTAAAACATTACCGGTTATTATTTCAAGCCATCTTTCAAAGGAGCAAGAGGAGAAATTAGTGGCAGTGCTTGAAGAGCATAAGGTAGCTTTGGGATGGACCATTGCAAACATCAAAGGGATTAGTCCCTCGACATGTATGCATAGGATTTTGCTAGAAGGGGATCCCAAACCATCCAGACAACCCCAGAGGCGGCTCAATCCACCAATGACTGAAGTGGTGAAGAAGGAGGTGCTGAAACTCCTACAGGCAGGTATGATTTTTCCTATCTCTGGCAGTCAATGGGTTAGTCCTACACAGTGTGTTCCCAAGAAGGGTGGTATTCAGGTTGTAGAGAATCAACAAGGAGAGTTAGTTCCTACCAGGTTACAAACAGGTTGGCGAGTTTGCATTGATTACCGTAAGCTGAATGCGGTAACTAGAAAATATCACTTTCCTTTACCATTTATTGATCAAATGCTTGAGCGACTTGCGGGTCGCCCTTTCTATTGCTTTTTGGATGGATACTCAGGGTATTTTCAGATTGCCATAGCTCCAGAGGATCAAGAGAAAACGACATTTACATGCCCTTTTGGTACTTTTGCATGCCGCAAGATGCCATTTGGGTTGTGTAACGCACCCGGTACGTTCCAAAGGTGTATGGTGAGTGTTTTTTCTGAGTATGTGGAAAATTTCATTGAGGTTTTTATGGATGATTTCACAGTTCATGGTGATAGTTTTGATGCATGCTTAAACCATTTGACATTAGTGCTTAAAAGATGTGTAGAAACTAACTTGGTTCTTAATTCTGAAAAGTGTCATTTCATGGTTGAGCAAGGTATTGTGTTAGGGAATATTGTGTCAGCTAGGGGTATTGAGGTCGATAAGGCGAAGATTGATGTAATTCATTCTTTGCCTTATCCTACTAATGTGCGGGAAGTTCGTTCTTTTCTAGGCCATACAGGTTTCTATCGCAGGTTTATTAAGGACTTTTCAAAGACCTCATCACCACTATGTGAGCTGCTGAAAAAAGAGGTTGATTTTGAGCTTAATGACGAGTGCAAGAAGGCGTTTGATGAGTTGAAAACTCGTTTGACAAGTGCACCAATTATTCAGGCGCCAGATTGGTCTCGACCTTTTGAGATCATGTGTGATGCCAGTGACTATGCAGTGGGAGCAGTTCTTGGACAAAAAGAAGCAAGAGCTTCTCATGTAATTCATTATGCTTCTATGACTTTGAACGGAGCGCAAAGGAACTACTCCACCACTGAGAAGAAGATGCTAGCAATTGTGTTTGCCTTGGAGAAATTAAGACAATATCTACTTGGTACCAAGGTAATTGTTTATACTGACCATGCAGCACTCCGTTATCTTATGACGAAGAAGGATGCCAAGCCAAGATTGATTCGATGGATCTTATTGCTGAGTGAGTTTGATGTGGAAATTCGAGACAAGAAAGGTGCTGAAAATTTGGTGGCTGATCACTTGAGTAGATTAGTCAGTGCAGATGACAAGCCAGATATGCAGGAGCAAATTCAGGGAAATTTCCATGATGACAATCTGTTCGGAGTAGCTACTGTGGCCATGACGCGATCGCTACCATCTAGTGGCGATCGCCATGATTATTCTAATGTTTACAGGAGTACTGAGTCACGACCGCGATCACCATTATACTATGGCGATCGCCATACATCCACAGAGAGTTCTCCCTCTCTCGAATCACCACCGCGATCGCCACATGTTGGTGGCGATCGCCATACTTCCACAGAAGCTTTCCTCAATTCTGGACCCCGACCGCGATCGCCATGCATTAGTGGCGATCGCCATTGGCTCGCAGAGACTTACATTGACTTTGATCTTGAAGCTACGCTCCTCGCTCTAAAAACCTTCAAACCCTGGTATGCAAATTTAGTGAACTTTCTTGTCATAGGCGAGTTCCCCCCTAATTTTTCCAAGGCTCAAAAGGATAAGATGAAAAGCGAAGCTAGATTCTATGTGTGGGATGATCCCTATCTTTGGAAACACTGTAATGATCAGGTGATTCGTCGATGCCTTCCTGATAATGAGGTACAATCTGTCTTGTCTTTTTGTCATTCTTATGCATGTGGGGGTCACTTTGGGGCAAATAGAACATCTAGGAAAGTGTTGGATGCAGGTTTATATTGGCCACACATCTTTCGGGATGCTTATGCCTATTGCAAAACCTGTGATCAATGCCAACGAGTTGGGAACATGTCTCAAAAGAATGAGATGCCTCAAGCACCAATCATCTTTTGTGAGATTTTTGATGTTTGGGGGATTGACTTTATGGGACCTTTTCCTAGCTCATTCGGGAACTTATATATTTTGCTTGCGGTGGACTACGTTTCCAAATGGGTGGAAGCGAAGGCCACCAAGACTGATGATTCTCAAGTTGTAGCAGGGTTCTTGAAAGAGAACATATTTGCTCGTTTTGGTATTCCCAAGGCTCTCATAAGTGACAGGGGAACTCATTTTTGTAACAAGACGGTGAGTGTATTGCTGAAGAAGTATCATGTCACTCAGAGGGTCTCCACTGCCTATCATCCACAGACCAATGGACAAGCTGAATTGTCAAACAGGGAGATCAAGACCATCTTACAGAAGACAATAGCTCCCAACAGGAAGGATTGGAGCCTGAGACTTAATGATGCATTGTGGGCCTACCGCACAGCCTACAAAACTCCTATAGTATGTCACCCTATCGATTAATTTTTGGTAAAGGTTGTCATCTTCCAGTGGAGCTTGAGCATAAGGCATTATGGGCTGTCAAGAAATGCAACATGCAAATTAGTGAAGTTGGAGAATTCAGGAAGCTACAATTGAGTGAGCTAGAGGAAGCAAGACTCGATTCCTATGACAATGTTGTCATATATAAGGTGAAGACGAAAGCTTGGCATGACAAGAACATTTTGAGAAAGAACTTCAAAACAGGTGATAAAGTTCTACTATTTCAGTCACGCCTGAAACTTTTCCCATGTAAGATTAAGTCTAGATGGATAGGACCATATGTTGTTGCCCAAGTCTTTCCCCATGGAGCAGTGGATTTATATGATGGGGAGACTCATAAGGTATTTAAGGTAAATGGGCAACGGTTGAAAGCCTATCATGAAGGTTTCACCAACGAGGCCATCGATGAGCAATATTTTACTGAGCCTATTGATGAAACCTGATTGAAAGGCATGAGGTCGAGCCACGACGTTAAATAAGGCGCTACTCGGGAGGCAACCCAAGGTTTGAGTTTGTTTTTGTTTTTGTTCGGGGTAATTTTCTTGTTAGTTTTTCTATGGACAGGAGGAAAGCACCGAAGCTTAGGATCCGCTACAGTCAGTAGCCAATCCCGCTGTAAGTCTTCTCTCTCTCAAAGAACGTCATCAACATAGAGTAAAACATAAAGGATGTCAGACTCTTGCAATCCTTGAAATACAGACAAGTATCAAAAATGCTCTTAGAGAAACCAAGTTTAATCATGCAGGAATCAAATTTATGGTTCCAATTCATAGGTGACTGTTTTAAACCATATATGGATTTCTTAAGCATGCAAGCATGATTAGGCTTTGATTCAACAACAAATCCTGGAGGATGTTTCATGTAAATAGTCTCATTCAAATCACCATGCAAAAAGGTTGTTTTAACATCCATTACCTTGTCCACCAACATCTTGTGGTGATTCATCACCCTTATTTGGTCCAACCTTTGAGGATTCAGAGTTTTGTAGATGATAAGCATTCCTATGTCAAACTCTTCTTCACCATTTTCATCCCTTGGATTAGGACTGTAAAATTGCACAATCTTAGTGTCTTGGTCCTTCTTCTGTTTTTCACCATTCTCATTTGAGGAAGTTAGACAATCCTTAGAATGAAATTCATTTTCTTTGAAAATAACATCTCTACTTACTATTACTTTATAAGCTCTAGGTTGTATAAGTAACAGTTTGTAGCCCTTAACTCCATCAGGATAACCTAGCATTACACACTTCTGAGACTTAGGATGCAACTTTCCAATATTTTGGTGAGAATACACAGAACATCCAAAAGGTCTCAAGTGAGCAATATTAGGTTTCCTATCACTCCAAGTTTCTTGAGAAGTTTTAAAGTTAATGACATATGAGGAGCTTTTGTTGATTAAGCAGGCAACTGTCACAACAACTTCCCTCCACGGAGAATGTTTCATGTCAGCAGAAATTAACATACATCTAGCTTTATCAAGTAGGGTTTTGTTCATCCTTTCTGCAGTCCCATTTTGTTGGGTCTGCTAGGGACAGTCAAGTATCTATTAATACCATTCTCATGACAATAATCATTAAACATGGAATTGCATAACTCTAAACCATTATCAGTTTTCAAACATCTAACCTTAAGACCAGTTTCTCCTTCTACCTTGACTTTCCAATATTTAAACTTATTAAATGCCCCATTTTTGGACTTAAGGAGGTACACCCAGACTTTTCTAGAGAAATGATCTATAAGAGAGATGAAGTATTTTCTCCCTCCTATAGTTTCCACTTGAGCAGGGCCCCATAGATCAGAATGTATGTACTTCAGTGGTATAGAAGCAACATAGGTGGAAGACTTGAAACTATTCTTAGCATGCTTTCCTAAGATACAAGTCTCACATTTATCAAAAGCAACAAGTTTGTTTGTTAACATACCATTTTTAAACAGTTCATGCATACCTTTAGGCCCAATATGACCTAATCTAGCATGTCATAATTTAGAATCATGCAAAGTCATAGAATCATGATGAACAGAAGCATTACATTTAGGCAAAGAGGTAACATCATAAAGACCACCTTTCTTAACAGCTTTAATAAGGATTTTACCATGCTTAATCACTTTTCTTACACCTTGGGGAGTGTTTATGTGACAATCTAGATCATCAAAAGCACTTTCTGACAAGAGACTTCTCCTCAAACCTGAAACCTGTCTCACATTACTAAGAGTAATAGACAGACCATCATGCATAAACAAGGAAACAATGCCAACACCCTTAATGGGAAGAGAGGAGTTATGCCCTAACATCACTACCCCTCCATCACATATATCAAGTTTGTCAAACCATGTTTTATGTGGAGTAGCATGCATGATACAACCTGAGTCTAAAATCCAATTTTTAGCTTCACGAGAATTTCCAACCATAAGAAACTCATGAGAACAAGAGGGTGATTCACATATATTAGACACCTCATTAGAAGGTTTACCCTCCTTTTTCTTCTTTTTGAAACATTTTTTAGCAGTACGACCCATCTTGTTACAATAGTAACATTTAACAGTTTTCTTATCAGAATAAGAATTGTCATAGTTATCTCTAGGGGTGTCTTTATCTGGATCCTTCTTATAAGAGTTTTGCTTTTTGTTCTTATATCTACCTAATTATAATATAAGAGAGAGAACAAAGTGTTCACAAAAGATTGCGCCACCTCAGCGTCACAGCGTCACGTCATTATTTTCAAAAATAAATAAAATAATAATAATGAATTAATCAAATTTTTCCACAATCTTCCACCTCCTCCATGATCTCCTACAACTATGCAAATCAAGTCACATGTTCAAAAGCGTTGGTCAATTATAAATCACGTTGAGGAGGGGCATACTATAAGGAGCATACAATAAGATTTGGTCATTTCTAAAATTAACCACTTTAAATAAGAGGTTAATTTTAGAAATATATGAATAAGTGTTACCATATTTTAGTGATTAGTTGTTTTTATTTTAGTGATTTTTTTGTAATCGGTTTATCCATTTACTTGTAGGGGTAGTTTTTTATTTAAGTATGTTTGATGTAGAACGATTATGTTTACAACATTTTTTTTATAAGTTGGTCATTATCTTACAACTCTTCTTCAAGGCTCCTCTTTTCAGACCTTTCCTCAGTGTCAAAGCTTAGAGAGTCATCAATGGAGTTTGTGGAGCTCACAAAGAAGATCCTCCACACATTTAGGGTTGAGCCATATAAGTACCAACATCAGCTAGTGACAACGGTCATAAGGATCAAACCTGGAGTGGACCAAGCTTCCATCTTCAACCATCGAGCCCAGCACGAGCAAGGCGAATAGAAAAGAAGCCAAGCCTCAAACAACCATCACAGACCCAATATCCATTAGTCTATCTGAACATCATCTGGCAAGAGGTCCAAGGATCAAATCCTACATACTACAATCAGAGGATAACCCAAGGACAAACTTAGGATAAGTTTGTACATGTCCAAGTGTTTACATAATACCTAAAAAGACTTAGGAAATTACATAAACTTAACAATTGCCCCTCTAATTTTCTAAGTTACATTTCACCATAATTGAAATGTAGAACACACACAGAAATGGCTTTAGAATATGGGTTTGATCTCCTCCATCGTCGGCCACAAGGTGTGATGCAGAAGGCTTGTTGACATATACAAAGTTGTGGTGTTTTCTTTGTTCAGGCCTGAACCCGTTAGTGTAGAGTTTTCCCAAGGCGGCTTTTCTTTACAGTTGGCGAGTGGGTTTTCCTACAACAGGGTCTTGCTGTAGAATTTTGTCCATGGTCTTATCCTTCTTATGGCCAGCCTTTTAACTAGCTTTAACATTCACTTTAACATTCAATCACTATCTGTTTCAAAGTTTTATAGCCTTTTAATATAAATATATTTGGTGATATGATAGCCTTTTTAATAGATTCCATGTTCATCTTATTATGATATTTTGATTTGAATCAAGATAGTGTAGCTTATGAAAATCAAGAATGTTTCTTGTTTTTGTTGTCAAAATGCTGAAATGTTCGAGACATGAGACATATACATCATTCAATATAGGATATCCTATTGGTTTTGTTGTCAAAATGTTAATGTGCAACTATTCTTTGGCAGGTTTTCATGTATTCTTATTAGTTAATAGTAGCAACCAAAATACACATAATTTATGCATATTCATAAATGTTCATATTTTGAAGATAGTGACTTCTGAGGTTGTTGATACATCGTAACAACAAATAACAACAAGAAGCCCCATTATATACCGAAGAAATGGGGTATGGGGTCGGGATAGTTAAATCCTTACCCCAAACAAGTTGGAACGATGTGACTGAAATGACCCAAAGCAAAAACATAAAAGCATATAAAAGTACAGAAACCGCCATGTTAGAAAGCTTAAAAACATCAAGTATTAAGCCATTTCAGCAAGAGCTATATCTGTGATGCTATCATCCAGCTCCAAACTCATGCTTATAGCCTAACTAGTCAAAAACTAAGCTCATACTATCCAGAAGAAGTACAATGTGGTATATAAACCATGCTGCATTTTCCTCACACAAGACATTTAGATGAACAACTAAGATTCTTACACAAAGTTCATTCAGTGAGTAGTTATCACAAACTCTTTTTTTAAAGCTTGATGTCCTCTAACCAAAATCATTTAATAAGTCATTTCAGAAATTCAGTCTGTGCTGCAATTCGAAGTTATTGATATCATGTCCCCTAACAAACATCAAGTAAGCCATTATATCCCTTCGTTCTTCTTTAAGGATGTGCATGTCCACAAGAAGGTCGTCAATGATATCCTTGTCTTAATCATGAAAATGGAATCAGTTGTGCAGGTGAACTCTAAGAACTTGACGGAAGAAGGAGTTCATTGTTTAAGATATTAGGAAGCCACGAGTGGTACTTAAATTCTGAATTTTGTAGAGCAAAAATCCTTTAATTCCTTGGGCAACTTTCAATTGTTAGGTATTGTATTGTATTGTCATCTCTGCTATAGGTAAATTAATATGCCAAGAATGAATTCCATGGATTTAATTAATGCTGAGTGTTTTTGTTTTGCAATTTGATCTTGTAGACGGTTTATTGTAGAATATATGTTCACAGTTTATCAATATTGTTATGAAATGAGTTGTCAACACAATTAATTCAACAGTTAACGACCCTAGTTTAGCTGTCAACACGACTCGTACACTGTCAACGCGACTAGTATACTGTCAACACGACTAAATTGTCAACACCACTAATAACTTGTCAACGCCACTAATAACTTGTCAACAAACAAGACGAATGGTTGTCAACCCTACTAATACTATGTCAACACCACTAACAACTTGTCAACAACACAACACGTGATTGCAACACCGCTAATAAACTGTCAATACAATAAATAGAACTAAATTGTGAACAAGACATTAAATAAAAGTGTAAAGAAGACACTCAATAAAGTTGTCAACAAACTAGATAAATCCGTCAACAAGACATTAAAAGTGTCAACAAGACACTTATAAAATTGTGAACACACCAAGTAAACTCTCAACAAAACCCTAAATAAATTGTCAACACGACATTAAATTAAAGTGTCAACAAGACACTTATAAAAGTTTCAACACACAATATATAAAATTGTCAACACACTATATGAAATGTCAACACTACTAATAATTTGTCAAAATCATTAAATTAAATTGTCAACACCACCAATAATTTGTCAACACCATTAATACTTTATCAACAACACTCAATACAACTAATAACTTATCAAAAACACTAAATACCACCAGTAATCTACACTAGAAAAATTCTACATCGATAATGGTGAACTTAAGAAGTCCATGCTCAGGACAGAACAAATTAAGATCATGCACAGTGCTCACAAATTCCAGGACCTTGTGCAGGCGATCACTCTGTCACACCAATATAAATAAGTCAGCAAGGTACGTGACAATTATGTTTTTTACCTTTTCTCTGTGAAGTTCTTGAAGCTATTAATGAAGATATTATCACAACTCAGATCCTTGTAAATGATAGGAGGGCTATGACTGTGTGAATACAATAAGCCTCTTAGAATTTTCCTTGTCCAATTCTTGATCGCCTTTAACTCGACTTTCTTATGCTTTTTTCGATATTTTCTTAGACTTTCGGATGTGAAGAGTTCAGTGATCGTGTTGACAATTGTGTTAGCATCATCCACACCCAAGAGAAGTAATACTTGATGATATGATCATGCTTCAATGACTTGAGAAGAGAGACTTCATAATATAAATGTTCTTGTTGTGAATGAACAACACCATCATCAATCAAAACTTGATTCCAAGGTCCCAAAAGGTGTATTGGACACAAATAGTTAATAAATAATAAGAGGATTTAGGCCCAATATCTTAGAATGGAAGGCCCGATATTTATATCATTCCCTTCTTCTTCTCGTTCAACGCCATTGATGCGAAATGAAGCTCTTGAACAACGCCACCTCTTTAAGCCTCCCACCTTGCCGTGTCCGAGTGTAAGATGGAGGATCCCGGCCGGATTCCGTACCTGGATCCGTGTGTGGTCGGTTCGACCCGGGTATATGGAAAAAAGATGTTTGATTAACACAACTGTTAAGGGAAGTCTGACTAGTAGTTATCTTTCTTAAGACTGGTTAATATTCACTCAAGTGCATATTTTGGCGGTAATGTTCATGTGCCATACTGGGTCGCATTAAAAATGTAATTAATATCAAAAATATTAAATACATAAGGTAACATAACTCAAAGATAACACATAAACCTATTTGCAAAAGCGATATAGATCGCTAATTAAATAAAACCGTTTTACCCATTTTGAGACCATACAAAATAGTTAATATTTAAAGTAGACATCCATTAAACACTATCTTAATTTTCACCAAATCCCTCTAACACTATGTCCAAAACTCCACCAAAACGTACACTTACCTTTTGATGCCTACTATATAAGCATGCAGTTGAATATTTATTGATATGGCGGTTGGGTTGGGTGTACATTTAATAGCTTTGATTAATAATCGGTCGATTAAACGTACTATACACTTCGGAAGCTTCTCTTGCATTAAGTTGCATATAATAGAAATAATACTAGTAGTAGACTAGCATATCGATCGTAGTCCATTGTCTATGACATAGTAGATGATATCATATATCATTTTCTTATGGTAAATTAAGTGTATTGTATATTCTGTTTGATCTGCAACGCGCGAAGTGGTGAAATGAATGCAGGTGGGAGGAAATTGCAGGCTCACCACATCGATCATCCATCTATATATGCATGCATTTCAACCACTATATACTTACTCACTCTTCTTTCTAATAAATGATAATCAATGATCGTATACTATATAGCTCCACTAGCAACCTAGCTGGCTAGCTTTTCATCGCCATTTGGTGGACTGAGAAAATAACTCAATTTACAACATATATATACTTTCATCTTGATAAAAATACTTTTTAAGAGGATTGTTCACACATTTCATCTAGCTAAACAGGTTGATCATGTTCCAGTGAGCATAGCGACTTAGATTGGAAATGTGAGGGACGTACATATATTATAACTCATGCATACAAACGTAATTGAGTTCCTTAACGTATATATGCATCGCCAAAACCGTATGCATTAGTTGCAAATAAACATGTATCATTCTCGCGTAAACTTTTGTTTTAGGTGCATGGCTTGAAAGCTCATACATTAAGCTTGTTGTAAGAGCATTATGTTCAAAATCCGGTTAGTGTTAAGAGTACTTATCTTCGTAATAACCAAACGGAAAATAGTACATACGTAATAAATATGCAAGGGATAAAACTGAGATCGACTCTCATACTTGTATAATATAAACTATTAAAAGCCAGTCAACTTGAAAATGCTCCAAGTATCGGCCTACCATACGATTTCTAACATACACAACTTCAATAATGAGGGTAAACGTTCCATCGGCCTACCATTCGATTTTCAACTTGAATAATGAGTGTGAGTAGTTAGAATATTTTAGCCCATCTCCCAACTACGGCTCCTTAATTACACCCGTACAATACAAAACATACATACATATGTACTATATACACACATCAACCTCAACCACAACTTTATAATGCCTTAATCTTAATCTGATCTATTTTAGTGAATATAACCAACCCAACGTTAAATGAACCACCTATATTTATATTCGTTCGTTCTCGTGTATTTTTTTTGTTTCTCTCTCGATCCCACAACATCCACAAGAAAGTGATATTGACTCTCATACTTCTAAAGCCAGTCAACTTAATAATGCTCCAAGCTAGTATACCACAACTTGTATAATAAGTTTGAGTAGTTCGAATATTTTATCCTATCCTCCCAACGCTCCTTAATCACACCCATACAAACTCCTACACAAACCTACATATATATACACACATCCACCCCAAACACAAACATCTCACACACCAAAAAGAAGAAGAAAAAAACACTAAACACAATGAAGTCTTTCACACAAAACATTACTAGTACTCGAAACTCTCTACTCTCAACCACTCAACTCATCCTAAAAACATCCCTAATCCTCCTCCTCTCCCTCTCCTACCTCCTCCGTTACCCTCTCCTCCTCGGGATCGTCGCCCTCGTCCTCCTCCTCCGTCTCGCCACCCGTCGTCGTCCCGCCCTCCTCCTCGACTTCTCCTGCCACCTCCCTCCCCCGACCCGAAAATGCACCTACGAGCTCTCCGAGTACTTCGTCCGACGCTCAGCTCGTTTCTCGACTCGCTCCGAAGAGTTCATGCGCGGCATCTTCCTCAAGTCCGGTCTCGGACTCGAGACCTACGCGCCCCCCTTCGTCTTCTCCTCTGACTCCTCCGCAACCCTCCCAGACGCCCTCCTGGAGGCCCGGGAGGGCATCTTCGGGTGCATAGACGCCCTCCTCTCTAAAACAAAACTCGACCCAACCCAACTCGATCACGTCATAGTCACGTGCGGGAGCTTCTCTCCTTCTCCCTCCCTCTCTTCCTTGATTGTTAACCACTATAAGCTTCGGCCCGAGGTGAAGACGTTTAATCTTAGCGGAATGGGGTGTAGTAGCGGCGTCGTGGCCATCGATCTCGCCACGAGGTTGCTCGAGTCGGGATCGAAGAGGTACGGGCTCGTGGTGATCACGGAGAATATAAGCTTGAACTGGTATTTCGGAGATAATAGGTCCATGCTAGTGACAAACTGTATTTTTCGAGTTGGGTGTGCGGCGGCTATTGTTACTAATGATCAAAGAAGAAGGCCCGAGGCTAAGTTTGAGCTATTGCACTCACTAAGGACCCACCATGGTGCCGATGACAGAGCTTACAGGTATAAATCGTTACATGATATACTATATAGTAGTATAATTTATTATTGTGACATACACAATATATATGTACTTCAGTATCACTTTTAATCATTTTACAATCATATTTTAGTTACCATGATAGGAAAACAGTATTTACAAGCATATGCTCTTAAATATATACTAGTACTATATGTAGTTGGGTAGGGGTGGACACGGGGGTTAACTAGTGTTTCGGTTAACTAAGTATTTCGGTTAATGACTCACTTAGTGAGTTAGGCATACTTAATATGTAGGATCTCATATTAATGAATATACCTAACATAATCAATTAAACATACATAACTAAATGATTGAAACTACGTGAAAACTCTGAAGTAGTATGATTTCGTGTGTCGAAATCTTTGAAACTCATAAATTGATTGAAAACACCTTAGAATTTTTTGAGTCTTAACCGTTTCCGTTGACCATAAAAAATAAAATAAGCGTATTTTAACTAATGTTAAAGTTCAAAACATATTGTTTGTTTAGAACTCGACTCTAATGTTATTAATTTATCGTACTGTTGTTATGGTATCAGAGCGGCGTTCCAAGAAGAAGACGAGAACGGAACAACAGGAGTATCCCTAACAAAAGACCTAATCCAAGTAGCAGGCAACAGTCTAAAGGAGCACATAAGAGCCCTAGCTCCACGAGTCCTACCACTGAGTCAACTCGCTCTCTACGCAAAATCCCTAATCCTCTCCAAACTCTTCCCAAAATCAGGCCTTAAGCCCATGGTGCCCGATTTTTCGACCGCGTTCGAGCACATGTGCATACACACGGGAGGGAAGGCCGTTATCGACGCAGTGTCGAACGTCCTTCGCCTCCCGTCTGAAGCCACTGAGCCGGCTCGTATGACCCTCCATCGGTTCGGGAATACGTCGAGTAGTCTCGTGTTTTACGAGCTCGCGTACTTCGAGGCAAAACGGAGGGTTAAGAAAGGAGACCGGGTTTGGATGTTGGCGTTCGGAACCGGGTTTAAGGCGGGCAGTTTGGTTTGGAGGGCTCTTCGTGACTCCGAGTTTGAAAGGGATAATCCTTGGAATGATTGTGTTCATAGATATCCTTTGTAAAATAGTTATGTTTCTTGCTAGTTTGAACATTCATATATTGTCAACGAAGTTGAAAAAGGTCATTTCATTGTTTTTAATACACACATTCAAAGTCATTTGTTACTTGAGAGCTTGTTTTATGGAGTACGTATATCTTAATGCATGTATATACATTATACTTTGGATCCGGATAACGCCATGTATCGAATGTTAAAGTCTATACCTTTTTCATGTGAGATTGTCTTTTCTCGTTATTGGTTGTCACTTAATAATATGTCTTGAAAGTAACAAGGTCAAGCAATTGAGATTAATTAAGGTTATGTTTGTCAAGCCATTTGAATTAGTTATCTAATTAGTTACTACGTTCCAAAAAAAATGTCATTTTAATCTGCTATACACATATTAAGGAGAGTAACAAATGTACAAATATGTCTCTATTTAATTAATATTACATTTTGCTATATTTAATAGCAAAAATCTCTCCATTTATTATGATTTGTTATAAACAAGAAGGGTATATGTAGAGTAGATGTAAAATATGTTAAAATGTCAAACATTATGGAACACCAAATTAAACATTAGCTAGAACATTCTTTCTTTCTTTTTTTTGGTTTCTCACTCTAGTTCAACGGTTAGGGAACTCCCCTACTACCCTTACATCTAGAGTTCGAGCTGCGTGAGTGGCTCTCCCAACAAACAATTTTTAACCTCCACTAAGTCTCGAACTCGAGACCTCATGTTGGGTGGTTGGGGTCCCTTACCACCCGACCATATGCTTGTTGCTAGCTAGAACATTCTTTTGGGAACGGAGGGAGAGTATAATCTGAAAAAAATAAGGGAATCAACTAACTTACTACTAAAACCTAAAATTATTTGACAAAATTAATCATACTTCCGTAAACAATTGCTACATATATATAGGCTGCGTCTAAATGCACACGTTTTTTTTGCTAAATGCACACTATTCTGTGCGGTAACAATTGCAGTACAGAACTGTGCGTTAACTCTTACCGCACCAGAAGACTCAGGGGCATTGTTGGAATTTTTTCTGAAACCTATACGACGCTGGTGCGGTAAGAATTACCGCACAGATCTGTGCGTTAACAATTACCGCACCAGATTAATCCCAGATTAAGCAAAAAAAAAACAGATTTTCATTAACTTAAACCCTGTGCGGTAACAATTACCGCACAGGAATATTATTTTTTTTAATTAATATTTTTTTTTTTAAAAGTATTAAAAAAGAATTAAAAAAATATTAAACCTGTGCGGTAAGCGTTACCGCACAAAATGGTGCGGTAACCCTTACCGCACCACGTCACATCTTTTAAAAAAAAAAATCTTTCTCCCCCGACCTTCTTCCTCCTCTCTCTGCGAAAATTGCACCGCCGAAACCCTAAAAATCGCCACCCCTCAAACCATCGATTAACCCATCAAAAACTTCAATCGACGATGGATTCGAGTTGCCCCGACCATGGCGGTTCGTCTGGGCCCTTAATTTCTGCCGGAGTCGTCCCCCCCACCGTGGAGCAGCCAACAATGGCGGAAGCGCCGTCGACCTCGTTTCATGACGCTTGCTGGGTTGCTATGGAGGAGGAAGAAGAAGAGGAAGAGGAGGTTCCATTGACGTTCAGCGGTGGTGCCCGGAGAGAGCTCCGACGGAGAACTGCGGTGGTGCCCGACCCGAACCGACCCGATTCCCGAAGCCCGACCCGACCCGATTCCCGAAGCCCGACCCGACCCGATACCAGCAGCCCAACCCGCCCCAATACCCGCTCCGATAGAAATTAATTAATTTATTCGTAACGTTATGAAATTAATGAAATTTTATAACGTTATGAAATATAATAATTTCATAATGTTATGAAATATGACATTCTATATTGTAAAAGTAATGAATTAATTATTTTATGAAATATGACATTGTTCTTCTCTTATTTTGTAACGTTATGAACTATTAGTATATAAAGTATTGAAATTAGGCGAATTATAACGTTAATTTCGTAACGTTATGAACAAAATGTTTAGAAATTAGAGATGATTTTGATTAGGATTGACGTTACAACAACTGTTTGTAACGTTACGACGTCATGGAAAAGACGTTTTTGAATTTGACGTTATTTTTGTAACGCTATGAAAATAACGTTACGCTATAACAACAACATTAGGGGGTGCGAGATACGATGGCCTCTAGTGGTTTTGTTCCGGGGGCTCCTGTTGCTGCAGAGCGTGTTAGGAGGACGCAGATTACAGCGTCCATACGTCAGAGTTTTGCTACTGCTCGAGATCAGCTGAATGCTTCTAGTTCGACACCCACTGGCGAGGCTCGTGCACTTACAGATACTGGGGCAGTTAGGGATTGTGGTCTGGATGTTGATCCGTGTGCTGATGATGAGGGTTACAGTGAGAGTGAGGAGGAGGGTATGGACGTCGATGATACAGCTGCTGATTTGGATGATGATATGCTGGGAGACGGTGAGGGTTTAGGTACAGATTATATTGTATCTCATCTCGATATACCGACAGATCAGCTTAGGAGAGACGACCCTCCTACAGATTTAGGTCCTTCATCGCCAGCTCCTACAGATTTAGGTCCTTCGTCTCCTACGCCAGATGTACCACCTCCGCCGACTGATGATGTACCGCATCCGGCTGCTGCACCTCATGTACCACCTCCTGCTGTACCTTGGATGCCCGGAGGTCCTTTTACAAAGGAGTTGCTGAAGAGTTATGAGACGCACATCGCCAGGGCTATTTATGAGCTTACAGTTGTTGATCCTCCCGCACTTGTGATTCCAGCTGGCCCCCGTCCTCTTCCTCCATTTATACAGAGACAGCGAGGAGGCCGGGGAGCTCAGGCAGATGATGATGTTGCTGATGCAGACGCTGCTGATCCTCCAGCACGAGGTGGACGCGGTCCACGCGGAGGACGAGGACGAGGACGTGGACGTGGACGTGGACGTGCTGCAGATCATGCTGATTTTCCACAGCCTGCTGATCTTCCAGAAGGCGAGGCTCCTCTTGATTTGGTATGTATTTGAACTATAATGTTCATATGTGAAATATGAACGACATTCTGTAGAAGTAACTGTGTTAATTTTTTACTTTTTTTCCAGACACGGAAGGTCGTCAAGGTTCACTTCCACACCGCCTACTGCACTCCACTAGAGGCGTTTAGGAGACCTGGTCCAGATTCGTGGTTTCAGCTTGCAGAGCGATCTGGATTGACTGATCTACGCTATATCGGGTCCGGTCCTGTCGATCATGTGTTGGTTTCTGCTTTCGTCGAGAGACGGCACCCAGAAACCAACACATTTCATTTGCCATTTGGAGAGATTGGTCCTACACTTCACGATGTGGTTGAGATCCTGTCGCTGCCTATACATGGCAGGAGTTGTAGCTCAGTTTTGAGCAGGGAGGAGATCTTCACTTTTGCTGATGAGATGCTTCACGTAGAGGAGGCACTGGTGAAGACTTGGTATAGGGATGGAGGCATTCCTTTGGGTTATCTTCAGCAGAGATTGAAGGATATGATGCGGATGGAGGATGGACAGAGAGATGAGAGCCTCATTGCGTCTATGTACTTACTGTTGCTTCTCGGCACTACAGTTCTAGTGGACAAGTCGACTACAGCAGTCAAGCACTGGTGGTTAGTTCTTTTGGCCGACCACGACAGCACTGGCCGATATGCTTGGGGAGCTGGAGTGTTAGCTCATCTGTATCGCAACCTTGGACAGGCGTCGAGGCGATTGGCTATGGGGATGGGGAGTTCTGGCATTCTTTTGCGGGTTAGTACGCAAACAACTATAGGATTGGCTATGTTTAGGAAGTCGAGTTCTAATTATCTTTTTTTTTGCAGTCGTGGATCTGGGCATATTTTCCACATTTTCGTGGACATTTTGTGACAGATCCACTTTCTATGGACCACGCCGCAGCTGCTATGAGGGAGGGCAGAGAGGTGCCACAGGGGAAGAGCACGGATCGTTTGGTTGCCATTCGTGGCATGCTTGACCGTGTTCGTTATGAGGAGGTCAGATTTTAAGAATGTATGCTTTCGTTATATTGTGTGAATGTAAACTATACTAACTGTTTTGTAATGTTTTGTTGCAGGTTAATTGGTTTCCCTTTGCAAATGTGGATTTCAGACTTCCGCAGTACGCCCCGTCTTTGTTTGAGGGCATTCTCCGTTGTCTGGACATCGAGGAGCTCTATCAGCCAGGTCGCCTGCTGCGACAGTTTGGACATGTGCAGGGTATCCCAGATCCTCCCCCAGAGCCCATCCAGGTAACACGTAACAACAGGCTGACGCATTATTCAGTTCACTTTGCGGAGGATCTGCTTGGTGTGTGGGATCAGGACCCCAGGCCTTTGTTACAGATTCGGGAGCCACGAGCGACGTACTATTGGGCAGTCACAGATGATTATCTCGATTGGTATGATCGAGTTTCTCATCCTCTAGTGGATCCCAGATCACGTAGACTCGATCGTCCAGTTGGTCCGCTGCGTATTCCACCTTCGGTTGACAGTTT
Source organism: Oxyria digyna (assembly GCA_029168935.1). NCBI lineage: Eukaryota > Viridiplantae > Streptophyta > Magnoliopsida > Caryophyllales > Polygonaceae > Oxyria > Oxyria digyna. The sequence goes on from JAPVLV010000018.1 coordinate 10,076,081, forward strand.
TGCGGTACGATTATAAATTTTATTAGTCATATTCATTCAATTAGTATATTTGATAGTAATGTTTTGATATGTTGTTAATATAGCGGACCCAGCTAGTGACTTGTGAGATTCGAGCTTTCTTGGAGACACCACCAGAGAGGAGGCCTGCAGATATGGATGAGTTCATGAGGCGTCTCCTTGGAGTTTTGACTGACGAGGCTCCACCGATGGCTCCAGCTCCGGTTCGTCAATCTCAGCTTTCTCGGCATTCAATCCACGAGGAAGGGCAAGGTAGTGGGCAACGTAGTGGGAATGAGGGTCGTGACTTGGAGTGATGTATAGTTTGTTTGGATACTATGTTTTGGTAATGTTTGGTTAACTTTTGCTTATTTATTTTGGGCTTTTCTTAAAAACGCGAGAAAATGGTCACAATCGCAAAAAATAATTAAAAACTACTAAACGTCAAATATTGATAAATGATTCAAAACGTGTCGAAACGACTAAGAAACGAAAAAAATCGACTGAAAACGATATAAAACAAGCCAAATCGAAATATGGAGGATTTCCGAAAAAGTTGTAAAAAAGTGTAAAAATGTGGCCAAAATGATGGCATAATATGGCCAAAATGAGCAAAGCTTAGCGAAACTTGACTTTTTTGGAAAAGGCGAAAAACGACCAAGTACGTCAAATATTAATAAAAATGGTTCAAAACGTGTCGAAACGACTAAGAAACGCAAAAAATCGACTGAAAACGATATAAAACAAGCCAAATCGAAATATGGAGGATTTCCGAACAAGTTGTAAAAAAGTGTAAAAATGTGGCCAAAATGATGGCATAATATGGCCAAAATGAGCAAAGCTTAGCGAAACTTGACTTTTTTGGAAAAGGCGAAAAACGACCAAGTACGTCAAATATTAATAAAAATGGTTCAAAACGTGTCGAAACGACTAAGAAACGCAAAAAATCGACTGAAAACGATATAAAACAAGCCAAATCGAAATATGGATAATGGATAATGGATAGTGGATAATGGATAATGGATAGTGGATAATGGATATAAAACAAGTCATATGTGTACAGTTTGGGCCCATATCGTTTTAACGCCTTGAAACGATGAAAATCGAAATTTTGAAATTGTAACATGACAACAAATACGGCGAATAGTTATTTTCATTTTGCGGAATCGAAAAATTATTATTGAAAATGTCAACGGGCCTAATAAGGCCTAATGAAATTTGAATGAGGCCCAAACACAAAAAACGACAAAAAATGACATAAAACGGCTTAATAAGCACTTAAAACGTAAAAGTCAAGAAATGTAACATTAATATTTGAGCATTACCAATCAAACGCTATCGTTTTTATAAGAAATTAACAACTTTAACACTTAGAAGTATGTAAACGAAGACTTTCACCTGTATGCTACTACTCTCAAGTATATAAGTTGTATAGTTATACTCATATGTATGTGATACCACTTCGTTACTAAAATGAACTTCATATAATGTGTTTATTTCATCATATAACATTAGTTTAACACTTAATTGTTATCGTTTGACTCAACTGACCTCGTATTTCATTAGTATAATATGAATTTTTATCATATAACTCTTCGTAATCTCATATTACATTAGTAAAACTTGATAAAATTATTCACAAAACTCTCAATAACGACATATTTCAGTAGTATAACATTACTTTGGGTAATAAAACTTTTTATAATATCAAATAGTATAAGAAAACAACATAAAAAATGAATTTTTATGTAATTAGGGTTGGTACTACAACAGTTACCGCACCAACCCTAATACCCTAAACCCTACAAACACCAGAATCAAATATTCTGGGTAAAAGGGCTGGTGCGTTAACAATTAACGCACAAAATCTGTGCGTTAATTGTTAACGCACCAGACTCTATGCGTTAACAATTAACGCACAGATTCTGTGCGTTAATTGTTAACGCACCAGAATCTGGGCTGGGCTTGAATGTTGGGCGTCGTCTTTGTTGGGCTGGGATTTTTCTACATCGGCCCAAATCTAAGTTACCCTAGTAAAACCTCGGCTATAAATTCACTGCCTCAGTGAACCCTATTATCTCATTCTCACTGCGCCGTCAAATAATTAGGTTTCAAGTTCTTACTCTGTATTTCAATTAAAAGTCTCATTTTTTACTGATTTCGTTAGATATCTTCATTGTTTCTAACATGTTTTCTTACTTTGTATTACAGATTCAAACAACCATGGCATCATCTTCATCCTCCCCAGTTCCAGCAGAAGGCAGTGAGATCCAGTGCCCGAGTAGAAGGTGCTCAAGAACAATCAAGGTGTTCACTGGTAATGACAAGAACAATCCCCATACGTATGGACGAAGGTATACCACATGTCAGTGTAACTACATGATCGTGTATCTTGAGCCAGAATACGACAGTCATCATCTCCGAGTCATTGCAAAACTGTTGAAGGAAATAGCTGACCAGCAGTTGAAGCTGGTATATTTTCACCAGGCTAAGAGTATTGAAGCAGCCAAACACTGGATACAACAGAGGTTTCCCAATGACCCTGTTCCTAGTTTTTATGACAGTGACTCCGATTAGGGATCTGGGTATCAAATCAGTGAATCTCCGTTAAGTCTGTGTTTAGTTTAAATTTCAAGAATGAGTCTGTTGTCTTTCCTTAATGAGTCTGTTGTCTTTCCTTAATGAGTCTGTTGTCTTTCCTTAATGAGTCTGTTGTCTTTCCTTAATGAGTCTGTTGTCTTTTTAATTTATGCTGAGTGTGTTGTAGTTTATGGATTCACTGATTTCACTTCACTGTTTCACCTACCTCATCTAACTCTACTGAAAACACTATTTAAAGCAAACAAGACAAGTCATTACATATTTCAAAGCAGACAAGACAAGTCATTACATATTATAAATCAATTCCAATCGAAGTCTAAAGATCAAGGCTACTAAACTATTACAAATCAAGTCATGTAGTCCATACGCTTTCCAGCAGTGAAGCGGTATTGTCGAAACAAGTCCACTTGGCCAGCATATATCCCTTCCCACCACTTGATGTTGTCATCTGCAAATCTTCTCCACGAACCGGAACAACGTGGCAATGGTGCCCCATCACGGAGCCAAACCTAGATATACAAAGAAAATTAATCAATAAGTATAAATGATTTCGACGTTTCATGACGTTTGTTTAGATTACCACAGATTCTTACCGGTATCCAGTGATTACTGCATCCGACAAGAGCTATCCCAAATATCTTCTGTGGAGGACCAGGGCTCACTGTAGACTGCCTTATTGGCAAGCATAAACACGGCGCATCCCAGGACAGTTGCACTAAACCAACATTATACACTGTGGCAAACACCAAACCCATAAATGGCATGTCCATCCAAAATGGTCTCTCACAAGGACTTCTCATGTAGTTAACTTGAGCAATAAGATCATCCCATGTTCCTACCCGTAGTCCACGTCGTATGGGCTCCCATGTCTCTTTGTTTCCAAGAAGCTCCGCTGCCAACGCAGCACGGATCATACGATATTGACTCTGTTGCATACCCGTAAGTAGAGCCATTGACCGATACCCACAATGTCCGTCTGAACGCACATCTTTCACAGAAGTCATGTAGGAAAGCCAAAAGTAGTCAATATTTTTCACCCCCAAGTTCACCCCCATATAACTTATGGCTTCTTCAATCTCTTCTTCATCTTCTCCTTCCTCTGTTTCGTTTCGATCTGGATAGCAAGCTCTTAGGGGCACGGCATTCATGTCTTCGTCTTCTAAATCGATGGTCTCTGAAAACAATGGTTCAGGTTGGGACTGTGATCCGAAGTCGAACGACACTTGACTTGCTTGCTTTTTAGGACAAGTTGGTCGTTCACTTTGCCTATTTGCCTTCTCCTTTGCGACTTTTTGCGCATTCTCAGTATTTGTTAAGTCTTCTCTAACGTACTCGTGGTAACTCTTTTCCCTCTTTTCTCTCGGAGGAGAATTCCCATTTCGCTGCTTCTCCTTGTTCTTTGATCCCGGCGGCCTTCCTTTTCCTTTCCTAAACAAGTTTGTTGGCTCTACCAAAGAACTTTGTTCCGGATGCTCCAAGTCAATGTACAACTCACTTAATCTGAATAGAGTTCCATCCCTCAAATCTCCACTTTCCCATTTCGCCCACATTTCACGCATTCTGATCTCCGGAATAGACATTGAACGATTGTCGTCGGGTAAGGACAAATTTATTGCATCATCTTCCCATCTCAGTTCCTTCCAGAAGTCATGAAAATCATCCGGAACAAGAGGTGTCTTTGAAATGATTGCCCTAGCAAGATCGTGTACGCATGGCATCCCAAGACAATCTCGAACCCAATGATCATCACAAACATTTGAATACTCCTCCTTCAATATTTGCTGGTACATTTCCAACAACAACAGAAAACACCTATCTGACACTCGGTAAAATAGCCTTGAAAACAACATTCGAATGCCAGGAGGAAAGGTTGGGTCATCAAAGACCATTTGCCGAGTGGTAAGTGCTTGGTTCATCGTCGCCCTAATCAGGTCCATCTGAACTATGACCGCATGGTGGATCCTCACGATCACTCTGTTGAAGCCTCCTCTACTAGAACCCACAATTTCTTTCAACACCTTATGCATCCCCTCCACCCTAAATAAACACAATTTCTAATCATTAGCATTAATAATATGGTGGTCCAAATTAACAACTAAACAAACAAAGATACCTGTTTGTAGTCCTTGTGTGAAAGTGAAGAGTGTAGTCCGTCCACGCTCTAACTATGAACTCCTTGTACGGAGTAAACCAGTACTTTTCAACGTAACCAACAATGCCCTTCTTCCATGAATCTCTCAGCTTTCTCAACCTCTCTTCGTAGATTTCTTCGGTGCTCGAGCAAAATATCCCCCAACATTGCGTAACAAAGTTCTCCGCCCTTTTAGTATTTTTAATCACTTTTTCTGCGTGTGACTGGATGTTGTGCTTAATGTGCACCCAACACAATAGTTGCTTCACATCAGTGTCTTTGAACACAAGTTTGATTGCTCTCAACAAAGCCTTCTCACAGTCGGTCATTATAGCCTTCGGCATCACTCCCAAATTTCTACACAACTCATGAACGCACATCATCACAAACTTGTAATGCATTACTGTCTCCTGAGCCATGAATGCATATGCGATGTTAAACGTCTTGTGCGTGCAAGTGAAACCAACCATCTCCACTAAAGTCATATCATACCTATTTGTCTTGTATGTGGCGTCCATGATAATCACGTGAGGAAACTTCCTGAACAAACGAATCGACTCCGGGTGAGCGAAAAAAAGGACTTCAACCTCATTCGTCCTCGTGTTCCTCAAAGGTTGACAAAAATACTTGTTCTCTTTCTGAAAATTTAGAGACCACTGAGTAACTGACAATTCACCACGATCTTCAAAATTGATCTTCTGCAAAAAATTGGCAATCTGCTTCATGGATGTCACATTTTGCGGGTCTCTTTTCCTAAGCTGAATAAGTATGTTTTTTGGCGTCTTGCGATCATCCCCCGCTTCCCTTGCTATTTTCTCCTCCTCTTTGCTCATTCTACCCACGAATGAATTCCCATGAAAACTAGTAGGAAGAGTGTGGTTGTGACGACCTTCTACAACATTCACGATCCATTTATAACTATAAGGCCCTTCTTTTATACGAACCCCATATAACTCAAATGTACAACCACATTTCTTCGATTTTCGGTGACGAAGCCTCGGAACCGGCAATTCTGGATTTTTTAAATTCACTTTCGGCCTACCCGATCTAGGTTTTCCAAACCTATCGCATACAAAATCAACGCAATATTTGCTAGATGTACGATGTACCAAAACTATCATTAAATCCCTTGCTCTCTGTTTTGTCCATTCCATCATCTCTTCTTTACTATCCCACATTTGCGCAGTACTAAAATGTGGTCTAAAGTCTTCTTCCTATATTGATTAAACTACATTACTTAGATACGCAATTTTAACTAATTAACCTAAATCTCATGCAATTAAATACAAAATTTAAATTGATAATATACTAACCAAAATCGGTAACGGAGTCCAATCGTCTAATGCAATTGATACATTTGCTTCGCCTTCTTCCTCTTCTTCGTCCACTTCCTCATCGACTTCTTCGTCTTCTTCGTCCACTTCCTCTTCTTCATCGACTTCGTATTCTTCTTCCACGACCCCTGATATCCAATTGTCGTTACCATCATCCTCACTACTCTCATAATTATAAGACATTGTAGTGTGCATTGCTAAACTTCAACAAGATAGCTCAACCTATATATACAACCAAAAAATGCCCGTTGGTGCGTTAACTATTACCGCACCAACGGGCATAAAATTCCAACGGGCATTTTTTCAAAAAAACCTGTGCGGTAACACTTACCGCACAGGTTTAAAAAAATAGTTACCGAAAAAAATATTAAACCTGTGCGGTAACGCTTACCGCACAGGTTTAATATTTTTTTAATTCTTTTTTAATACTTTTTAAAAAAAAAATATTAATTAAAAAAAATAATATTCCTGTGCGGTAATTGTTACCGCACAGGGTTTAAGTTAATGAAAATCTGTTTTTTTTTTTGCTTAATCTGGGATTAATCTGGTGCGGTAATTGTTAACGCACAGATCTGTGCGGTAATTCTTACCGCACCAGCGTCGTATAGGTTTCAGAAAAAATTCCAACAATGCCCCTGAGTCTTCTGGTGCGGTAAGAGTTAACGCACAGTTCTGTACTGCAATTGTTACCGCACAGAATAGTGTGCATTTAGCAAAAAAAACGTGTGCATATAGACGCAGCCTATATATATAACTAGTTAATAAATTTCATTGTACTGATAACTACTAACTAGTTAATGCATTTTGAACATATTTTACCAAGATAACTCCTCTTTTAACTAATGAAATAGCTTAAAATTTGAATTTCAACTCAAACTAGTTAACTAACTCATTTAACAAGCGCAACCGAGTAAATTGTAAAAAGCGTATCTATGCGTCATACATACATTAAAATGTATGAGACAATCCCATGAGATTCCAACCTTCTTTCAACCTCTTATCATGTGCAATAACTTTTATGTAAGAGTTGGATTGAATTCAATTGGCATGCATAACTTGACGTACTAATTTAATACTCCTTCCGTTTCAAAATAATTGTCATTCTAGCATTTTTCACACATATTAAGAAAATAATTGGTTATGTTTTAAAAAATCTAACTTTTTCTCAAACTAATAATTCACCTTCATTTATAACCAATAGGTGAAGAGAAAAACTCAACAATTACATATTCCAACACAAAAATGTATGATAAATTTGTAATTAATTGTCTTGAAATCCTATAATGACAAATATATTGAAACAAAATTTGAAGGCTAAAATGACAATTATTTTGAAACGGAAGGGAGTATTCGGCAATGACTCATGGGGGTTTAAACTTTAAACTTTAAACTTTAAAGTCCACCGAAGATTTACAACATTAATAAGAATTAAAGTTGTACTCCCTCCGTCCCGGTATATAATTCTTGTTTCATTTTTGACACTATTCACCTTTTAATACATTTTGTCGTATAACTTTTAATATGTAAGAACAAACATAGTTATATGAGGTCTTGTTTGATTCGTCTTGATGAGTACTTTAACATATCAAAATTTTAGAATTTTTTATTAACATATAGTTAGAAATATTAACGATACAAAACGTGTCTCGGTAAATATGAAAAGTGAAAGAGGAATTATATTATGGGACGGAGGTAGTATTGTGTTGAAGTAGCCAGCCAGCTATCTAGCTAGTAGAGTAGTACTTATTTTTACCATATATTGGTAGAGAATTGAAGTAATTTGATGAAAGTAGCACTGCATTTCTCAAATTATGAGCGTTTACTAGGGTTAATATAAGTCAGAGGGTGGGTGGGATCTGGCATTTCTGAGATTCATATGGTCAAGTTGCTGCAAAGGCTTTGTATTTGTCCGGCCATTAATATGTTTTGATATTAATTGCAAGCTGATATTCCGTGGTGTAATTTTGCTGTTATAATTTTATTATTCAATTATATATACATTTGACTTCTTTAAGAAACGGGATGTTATTTATGAGAAGATGACCATCTCTGACCATCGTCGGTGGTGATTGTGAAAAAAAATCGATATGAAGCGAATAAGCTGGAAGCCATAAAGTGTAGCCTAAGGGTTCTGAAATAAGATAGGAAGACAATCGTCCTGTTTGCTTCTCTGAATCTTTGGTAGAAAAAATCTGCACCACAATAATTATTGATGACGATGATTAATCTCAGAACGCTCTAATAATAACAATAAAAACAATACTAAAGGCACAAGATTTGTTGACTCAGTTCGTCATTAATGATTTAATGACCACATTTAGGCTACCAAGCCACAATTTCATAAGATGTTTGAATGAATTGAACTACAATTGAATGCCCTTCATTAGGGTTAGGGATCTCATATTTAAAGAAGATATATAGTTAACCCTTCATTAGGGTTAGAGATGATCTATTTAAAGAGAATATTTGACCCATTCTCCAAACAATATCTCTTTAAAAGATATATTAAATAATATGCTGATATTTTTTGCCTTCACAGAAGCAATGATTAAATTTAATATTGGAGAGATTATTTAAACTTTGTTTAGAGTCATGAATGATATTTTTGATTTCCCAAGCTATTTTCCAAATATTATCGATAGAGTTAATAACCGTTAAATTGTATCCCTCCAAGACGACATTAGAATGTTTTAACTTGATTGCGAGTTTGACCGCGTAAAGAAACGTCATAGCTTCAGTTTGTAGTGGTGAATTAGAATTTACATATATGTCTATTGTAAATATCAATAACATGTCCATTATTATCTCTAGCAATACATTATACATGTAATGAAAGAATTATTTTGAAAAGTAAAGATCCATCAAAATTATTTTAATTCATCCAGCAGGAGTTCCTTTCCATCCTATATTGAGAAGTAATAGATCATATATTTGACTTCTGAATATTGTTCAGCCTATTATATGCTTCTTATAGTATGTGTAATTCATGTATTAATTATTATATGGATGATAGATCAATAAGACAACCTAGCTAACTAATGTACTACCTATGTAACCACGTGATAATAGACTATGACATACAGTATATCAGTATGTACGTGTTAATTAAAATGGTTTCTTTATCATTAAATTCATTCGTTTCTCAATAGTTGGAATCCAGCGGGAAAGTCACACTTGTTTAGAAAATCCAATTAGTGAAAACTTACAAGAAAAAGAAGAGTTATATATGGTTGAGAAAGTTAAAGCATGGCACCTACTCACAAGACAAGCATGAAATTATACTAACCCGACCAATCACATGATCCAAGTGTCATGTCCGTCGAGCATATGACACGTGTCGTCATCGGATTTTAACATGGTATCATAGTCAGATTCGATCTAGATTTAACCTGCGTAATAGATTGATTTTCGTATCGGTCTAAACACTAATTGAATTTGCCGATTTTAAGACATGATATGAAGATGAATGTTATTTCACATCTGAAAAAAGAAGAAATCAACTGGAGTATACTCCCTCCGTCCCTAAATTTGAGTCACATTTGGTACTTTGCACAAATATTAAGACAAGTCTAATCAAGATAAAAGTGTAAATAATGACACAAAAAACCATAAAATTCAACCAATAGAAAACTTATTACAATATAAAGACAACTTTACCCCTAAAAAGTATTGTTGGGTGTGAATAAAGTAAATTAAATAAGAGTATTATGAGAATAAATTAATGGATAGAAATAAAAATGTGACTCAAATTAGAAGATACCCGAAAATGAAATGTGACTGAAATTTAGGGACGGATGGAGTATAAGAAATGAATGAATGTGTGCCTACCGACTTGCATATCTCTCTGATCGAGCCCACTAGACTTTAACATAAAAATGTACGTACAATCATATACTCCACCTCTGTCCCATTTTGTTAGTTTCATTTCAATCAGACACATATGCCGAGATATGTTTTGCATCGTTAATATCTCTAGTTATATGTTAATAAAAATTATAATTTTTTAATATTGTTAAAGTACTCATTAAGACTAATCAAACAAGACCCCACATGGCTATGTTTATTCTTATATATTAGGAAAAATCTACAAGATTCTCTCGGTTTGTGAATAGTGTCACGAAAAGAAATGGGACTAACATTATGGGACGGAAGAAGTATTTAACTATATTGCATGAAATATACTAGATCATATGGTTAATGATGCTAACAAAAAATCCATCTTGGATCTCGCAAACACGTACACGAATTCATGCATGTAACATACCCCTTCGTCCCATTATATAAGCCTCATTTCATATTCCGACACTATTTACAATCTGAGAGAATCTTTTCGATTTCTTCTAATTTACAAGCGAAAACATAGTCATGTGGGGTCTTGTTTGATTCGTCTTAACAAGTACTATAACAATTTCGAATTTTTATATTTTTTACTAATACGTAAGTGGAGGTATTGACAAAACAAAACGCACATCGACATACGTGCGAGAATGAAATGAGCTTATATAGTGATACACAGGGATGAATAAATTATGTATTGTACTCCGTAGTTCGATATGATAGAGTAGGTAGCTGACTAGGGTTTAATTTAGTGGAAAATAATATACTCGATGATCCATTCGTATAAATTAATTTTATACAAATTAAAACATGTGGCCGGAATCATATATACTACTCCCTCCTTTCGTCTCTTTTTTATATTCTTATTTTTCATTTTTGGTGTTCTAATTTGATGTTCTCATTTTCATTTTTAACCACAAATCTTTATCATTATACCCTCATCAAAATCCATTAATTTCCCCCAAAACCACCACAATCCAAAATACAAATTAATTTTTCTCTCTCCCATTATTTTCTCACTCAATTTTAACCCTTTAATTTCTCATCTCTCACAATTCTCTCGTCCCAATACACTCTCTCTCCTATTTTCATCTCTCTCCTCTCCTAAATTTTGGTGAAAAAGAAAGAAAATGATAACATAATTAGAGACAGAGAGAGTGATTGAACGAATTTTATAGAAATAGAAGAGAAGCCCATGGTTTGAGCCGGCAAGAAAGCGGTATGGTTATTAATTAGGGCATTTGCTGGAACAGCTAACTAGCTAGCTAACAAATTCAGTAGCCGAATTGAATCATATAATTGCAATCACATTCTTGCGAGTACTTTATTTTATTTTCTTGGAATTTTTATTAGGGTTTTAAGAAAGAGAACTATACGGCCAACTTTGCTGAATAGACGTTCTTCGACATTTAATTCATTGATGAAAACACAATTGTGAAGACTTTTGGACACCTACTTGATAGAGATACATCATAGTTAACTTGTTCTCTAGTAGACTTATATGGAGTAGTTTTTCTACCATGCATAGTTACATATGTTTGACAACGTTCCAAATTAGTTATCACCTTCATTCTTATAAGAGTTTATAAACACTCTAAATTATATTTAAATACTTTTTAATTTGTTTTGATTTTAGGATCATGTGCTTATAAATACACACAACAAAAAACAAAATATCGAATAGATAATATGATATAATACCCTGGAGTATATGACTAAACATTTGAATCGATCTTTAGTTTATAATCAATGGATATTATGAAATCCCGGTCCCGCACACAACTATTCCCTCACCAAGTTCCAACTCCGGTCACAATTATTAATTCAGTCGAAAAAAACATAAGCCATTAAAGTCAAGAATGTGTAAGTTCATGCATGTCTCGTTTTCAAGTTCAATTCATACAAGATGCGACATCCATATATACTCCATAACAACTACGGAGTAGCATACTAAATTTTCATAAGAGCTAGCTATATCGAAAAAGTTGTAATTTGGTAATTTAATTTTGACCACTACAAATAAAATCACAGAATTTGTTTTTCCTGTTTTTTATTATAAAAAAACTCATTTTTAAGTAAACAAAGTTATAATCAAGGAGTTGGACCATGTGCTAATTTGTTTATCTTACAAATATACACGTTTTTATATTCACATGCACACATAAATATTGGATATATTTTTTCATATATTGTTAAAGACATGTTAGAGATATATTTTTTATATAGATTCATTGTCTACAAAAAAAATCATTTTATGAATCTTTTCCATCCATAAATACATTAGTGTACTAAATAAATAAGAGTTTTTCTAATGTGTGCCTAAGGACACACAATAACACAACTAAAAGTAAAAGATATTACATTTTCAATGTAATAACTTTTTGTTGTGATGGGTTTATTCCATTTTCCTGAGGAATTAGAGTCTATTTATTTTCCCTTTTAGTTGCTTATTGTGTGTCTAGACAAACCCAATAAATAATTTTGATAGACGATATAATGAATGTAATATACATTGGGATTAGGGAGTAATAAATTAGGCAGCAGATGAGTCTAGCTGTGAGAGGCGACTCATTCCTATACCTCCATAATTACTCTCAGTTAGACAAATAATGCCACTTCTAGAAATTTCATCACACATAATTACTCTCAGTTGACAAATAATGCCACTTCTAGAAATTTCATCACACATAATTACTCTCAGTTGACAAATAATGCCACTTCGCCAAAAAAATACAGTGCGCCACTTGTAACGTATATACTCCTCTATTTCTATTTGTTTGTCCACTTTTCTTTTTGGATGTCTTTTATTTGTCTACTATTTCATTTATGTCACTTTATTCTACCTATATTATCCCTACTATCAACCTATAATTATCATTTTTTTACTTTTTCTCTTTCCCAAATTTCAATATTATCTACTATTTCTCTCTATTTCTTCTCTAACCATTCACTTTATATTTTTCTCTCTCATATAATCATTATATTTCTATAATTCCTTAATTCCCGTGAAAATCGTACTTGTGGACAAACAAAAAGGGACGGAGGGAGTATAAGTTAATGTGTTATATATTGTCAATTAAATTTAAGGAATATATATGGAACTCTATCGATGTTACAATCCTCGGTCTATTGGACTAAAAAACTTAAATATATGGCGTGCTATATGTATAAAACTTCACATAATTTGTTCACATATACAGTATATATAAAATAGTCGATCGAGATGGACCTAATTCCTTATGCAAGCTAGCTTTTAGGTAACCGCACCATATAATTAGAATAATGTAATGTCCCATACCCCGTTTTGGAGGAAATTACATTTCTACTTGGAAGAGAAAAAACAGTTAACTTATAGCTATAATCATAATAGAAAGCTAAATCAAGTTTTGCAGTTGTCTACGGGAATAAAACATACATAATTTGGACTAGAAATTAATTCTTAGTATACTTATTATTTTTTATTATCATTTTATGATAAAACCGGTTAAAAAATACATCCTTTAATGTATTAGAATTAATGTATAGCCGTGTCAATTACGTACCACAAATCTGTAATGTTGACATCTAAGTTAGTATTTTGAATAATTCATAAATATCAGTATACAAGATAGATACACTTATACACATAACTGTATATCGAGGTGTATGTGATTGTGCTACTAGCTAGCTAGCTCCCATTTTAGACTTTCCAAACAAACTTAACCACAGTATTAATTAATTGAAAATGATATGAACCCTTGCATCATGCATGCATGATATAAGTATTGAATATTATTCACAAACATAATTACGTGGTGGGAATGGAAGAGCTGCATGTTGAATTGACTCGGATTCAACAATAAAGGATCGTAAGACAAGACATAATAATTAGGGGATTCTAATTGGTTAGATTTTTTTCATCTAATCTTAAAACGTTATTAATATTGTCATTGCTAGACTTTTCTACATTGAATATATACTGAAGATGATTGATAATGATACATACAAGCTCGTAACAATATACTCCGATTCTGAAGATGATTGATAATGAAAACTTTTCTACATTAAGCTAAAATACAAGTTGAAGTAAAAAGTGAAAAGTTAATTATTGTTTTAGTTACTAGGATTGCGCAGTGGAACTTTTTAATAATACCGCTAAAATTACATGAAACGATATGATTTGTTACTTTAATTTAATATAAATAAGACTGCTATTGGTATAGATGAGTACTTAGACGATGTATATATGTTCTGACTCATGCACTAATGATACTCCCTCCGTCCCATTATATAATTCCTCTTTTCCTAATCGGGTATCCCAAAAAAGTTATTCCTACTTTCCTTTTATATCTTTTGTCTTATTATACACATCACATCCAATTATCATCTCTTTCCTCCTTTTTACCTCAAAACTCACAATAACTTACTTTTTATTTTCTCTTTCCTACATAAAAATCTACATCATCTCACATTCTCTCTCCTTCTCACTTTCTCTTTCCAATAACCTTAATTTTTCTCGATAACTACAAACAGGAGTTATATTATGGGACGGAGGGAGTAATTGATAGATGAATAAGGCTCTAGTTTGTGCATGTCGATTTGGGTTTATAGGTCCATAGAAGGCTAAGCTAGTACCGTTTTTTAGAGAGGTTTTCCTTGTTTTTTCATACTAGGATAAATGTTCTTGTTCACTCGATTAAGTATGAGTAGTGGTTTTGGTCTTTTTGTATTTGGTATGTTAGGTCTTGTTGTTTATCCCAATGATTTTAGGTCCATAGAAGGCTTAGCTAGTACCGTTTTTAGAGAGGTTTTCCTTATTTTTTCATACTAGGATCAGTGTTCTTGTTCAGTCGATTAAGTCTAAGTCGTGGTTTTGGTCTTTTTGTATTTGGTATGTTAGGTTTTGTTGTTTATCCCAATGATTTTGGGTCATATCGATTACTTACTCCTAAATTATTAGGGGTAGAAAATATCATTCCCGGCCTCTTAAATTCCGTTTATCGGGATATAATGAGACATGTTGTTGTTGTTGTTGGTTGATTCTTTGATTCGAGAGACCCCATATTATGTTGGTGGTGACAACACTATCTGTGTCAGATTCAAAACACGTTTTGGAGGCCAATAGAAAAACGTAAAACATTGCAGAACTACGATTTACAAAAAAAGGCCTCGTTTTTCATTGGATCTTCAGTTCTTACACCACCCACTCTTTCAGTTTAATTCACTGTCATTTGATTTATCCAGTTCGGGCCATTCAAGACACCATCACAATCCTCAATGCTCCAGAAAACCACAGTATTCTATCATCATTCATCACTACTGCAGTCTAAAGCTCTGCTCAAGCAAGCATTTAACTCTCCATCTGCTTCTTCAAATTCACCTACCTATGTACTACTACTAGTCTTACCTATTTGGCCTCATCACATTGGTCATCGGACCCAACAAATTTTCATTTAATGTAATACAAACCCAAGATTCTCGTCTTCCAAAGGTCAATAAAATGGGAGAAAGATCCGATGAGTAGATGAGGAGAGGACTGAGGATGCGTGTGTGATCATGCGACACAACGTATGTGTTCATCACTCACAACGGCGCATGTATGTTACATTATGTTCATTCGTTAGAGTCACAATGTATCTGTACGCCACAACATGTACATTTTCCAAAACGTACGTGTTCATTTGCTACAAGTATCCTCAAACATCACTTAATGACTTGTACCTTTTCCCAATACGACATTACGAGGTATCACTAGATGTTCTTTTTTATCGAGTCTAAACGGCACAAAATACAGCGTTTAAAACAAAAAATATTATGATCACCACGAAAAACGCTATCATATTGCGCTTACTTTCAATCTGAATATCTAGACCAGTAGAAAATCCAACCAGAGTTCAATATAAGGTTATAAACCAAAATGTTGCGGGTAAAGATTTTAAAAAAAACCTCGGTAAGCGTTACCTATGCAAAAACACTCATTGCACACAAGATTCAAAATCTTGCTGCCATGTTTTTATTTTATCACGTTATTCCTAAGGATAAAAATTGTGAATGTGTACACACATGAACTAAACTTTTTCTTCTCCTTCAACCGACATCATCAGTTTGATTCGAACTTACATGCATATTCCTTGCTCACTTGCTGCAGCGTTTTTCGAGCCACTCCATATTAACACTCTTTGGCCTCTCGAGTGGGAGTCCAAGAGCTCGGTCCCATATCAACTGTACAGAATACATTTATTAAGTCAGATTTCGAAGAAATTATATAGGTAAAAAGTAATGGTGAAGAGAAATACCTGAGAGCAAATGCCTATGCTCCTTGATACTCCGAATAGGACGGTGTAATATCTGTGATGAACACATTCACAATTAAACACTATTGTGGCATAAACAAATTCTACCGAGTCTGACCATAATAATATAATTAAATTCTGCACTAATACAGAATTTTTGTAGTGTAATAATATCTTGATGAATAGAATATGAAACTTTGTGCACAATAACTCAGTCCGAAAAGATAACTTTCGTATTGCAGATAACACAGGTCGTAAAATAAGAGATCAATGATCTAGTTAACTATACCTCGCTTCAGTCAAACCATAGTAGTTTAAAAGCACTCCACTGTGTGCGTCGACATTTGGCCATGGATTTTTAACCTGAAATTATACCATATTATAAACTGCCATTTTATGAAAGCTGGAGCCATACAATAAATTTCGCTTGTGCACATTTCGAGCTTAGTCATTTCTCTTTAATAATTTACATTGGCAATAAAATTTGAGAAATCAAGTGAAACATAACAGAATTCAGTAAATACACAAGCACAATATTTTTAATCAGAAGATCCATCTAAAACATGACTTCGTTTTACTTGAAGAAACAGTTTCTTTTTTTAAGTTGACCCGTCATAAGAAAATTAGATACCTTGCCAAGCTCTGTAAGGATAGAAGGCACCACTTCATATAGCTTCGATACCTGTATTACAAAGCTTGAGTTAGATGTTACATGGACACCCAACACGCTAATCTAAATCACAAACACCTTCAATTATCTACAAACCCAGGTATTAATGGAGATCAAAGTCATACCAGTTGAAACAGTGGATCATTTGGCAAGTGCTTCAATGCAAATTCCCTCTGGCAAGTGTACCTTGGATCAGTGTTGCGCAGAACTCCATGGCCATAACCAGGAACAACCTGCATATTAGTACATAAAAAAACACTTTAAATATGAATAAGCACATATATATATGACATTGATTAAATATTCTGCAAAATACAAGAGAAAACACATCTGCAGAGTTGCATTAAAGACCTACAAGAAATAATACTTTTTAAGACCAATAATCACGCTTAATTTCTTTTAAAAAACCATCTTAAGTGGATGTAGCAATTACTCATGTTCTTACCTTGCCACTGTTCAAAGTTTTCCAAATATATTCTTTCAACTGATCAGTGGATACGTTCTCCCCACATTCATCCACAACAGATTTGATCCATAGCAGAACTTCCTGTCACCAAGATCAGATAACATCATAAGAAAAAGAGGCTACCACTAACAAGAAAGTTCCAGAAAGCATCAATGTTTGATACAAAATTTCATCAAGGTGAAGAATGGTTTTTATGCAATTCGAAATCTTGTTAGTTTATGTTCATTTGATATGACTTGCAATGTTTAGGTATGGACATGAAAGAGAAAACAAAATTGAAGCAGAAGACTGAATACCTGATTGGCTAATCCGTGAAGTGGACCGGCCAAACCATTTAAAGCAGCTGCAAATGAAAGGTAGGGATCTGAAAGAGCACTAGCAACCTGCAATCAGAATCAAAGAAACTCAGTCCTACTGCTTGATCAACACATTGATGGTCAAATGAAGAAAAAAATCACAAGATCTTTTTGTATTTACCAAATGACCGGTGTGTGCACTGACATTTCCACCTTCGTGATCACTGCAAAGTTACAAAGGTAAACTCTTAGTACATAGTCGAAGAAAGGTGTTATTACATTACTGTAGAGCACGAGTAACTCCTCCAACATTTACCTGTGTATTGTGACATACAGCCTCATTAGCTCGTGCATTTTAGGATCGGCGAATCCCAGCATGTTCGCAAAGTTCGCACCATAATCAAGAGAGTCATCTATTGGTATAGTTTGCCCATTTTTGTAAATCCTACAAGGAGACCAGAAGTTTTAACGAAGCTATTTAATAAATAGAGAAAAAAAGTTCGCAAGCAGACAAATGTAGCAGCAGGCAGTTTGCTTCCAAAAAAAAATGTATATATTGCAGAATAGATATAACATTAGAATATGTAAGGCTCACTAACCTTCTATAAATATATGCAGCTACTGCTGGAAGTCGAGCAATCAAATTAAGGCAGTCTTCATATGTTGGCTCCCAGAACCTGATAACAATATCAGATTTAGTACCTACGGATAAGATAAAAACTTCGGGACATGTAGATAAACTAAACTGACTTTGACTTATGGATCCCTTTCTCATATGCCTTTTGGAACTCACTCTGCACCTGAAGGATCAAAGACAATGGGTTATAATTTAGTTTCATACTAATGTTTGGTGAGTAGAAATTCAATAAATTGCACTAATGGTGCCTGATTCCTCTCTTCATGATTAAAAGCTTCCAAAGAATGTCCACTTCATTTAAAAAGCAATGGAGACACAAAAGGAGCTTCCATAACAGAATGTTACTAGAAAGATAAATCAACAAAACTCTAATTACCAAAAATTGATCTTTTCAAAATTAGGAATTCTTTATACAAAATTTCACCTTGAAGATTAAATAGAAAAATCACGCACAAAGAGGCGATATGATCCTCTAAATAGCAATGAAAAGACAAAAAGCAACAAATTGAAACCCGAAACCGAAAAGGCAGCCTGTATGACAGACATAAATAAAGCTGCCAAATTCATGAATACTTGAAAACATAAGCATACAACTCAGATTGCAGTTTAGAAAGAAATCAACAATGAAAACAAAAGATGCCATATCATGAAGAATCCACGGATAAAGTATAATTCAAAAGTCTGATTTTGAAACTTGTAGTTATAATTTTACAAAGTCTACATATATAAACCTGAAGTGCCATAACACCAGTTGAAAACTGAGTCATTGGATGAGCATCAACTGGAAGAGCATCGATGGTCTTGTATACATAATCTGCATGCAAGACAATATCCATAAGAAACATGCAGTCTGGAGCAATTGCAAGAAAGTGCTAAACAAAACTACGACCAAATATAACTCATTAATGAAAAGGCTAGAAGACAAAAGACTTGGCAGCCAACAGTAGCATGGAGCAGCAGTAATTTTGATGGGTACTAGAAGCATACAAATCAATATCCAAAAATAGAAGCCCTTAAAGATAATGCCGAAAACGGGAAAAGGTACCTGGAACAGAAGCTCGTTCACGTAGCTCCTTTGAGAGTGCTTCAACCTGCTCTTTGCTAGGGACCTGATTATGTACCATGAAGAGGAAACAAGTATACGACCTTATTATCACTGTAAGTACTTTTTCAGCAACTTCGTTTAAATTCATTACACAATTTAAGTGGCTCAAGTAGTTTTTCACAATACTTAAGATACTTGCATTGTATAAGGAACTGTAAGATCAGCTATACTCATATCACAAAAAAAAAAAAAAAAATAGACACATTAGCGTGCTCCAGAACACTCTTCAAGCCACTTGTTTATGACTGACTGCATGCCATATTGCCATGCAAGTCCAAGAAAGCCAATAATGGTCACAAGTCTCAATCACTATCAGAAAAGACCATCATCCACGAGGTCAATGTACCTTGCCAGTTAAGAGAAGCCAGAGAAGACCCTCAGGCAATGGTTCTCCCCCAGGTATGGCAGTTGGTAATACTTTCTGGCACTCAGGAATAGAGAGACCCCTAAAGCGGATTCCCTAAAATAAACAGCACAATTAAAAGCGAAAAAGGTTATTATTGGCTTCATCACATCCATTTTCTAATTCTTTTACAGAAGCGTAAATGTGGTCGTTATATACCTCCTCTGGATCAAGTAAGGAGGTTTCCCACAACATACCAATCATCCCTCTCATCCCACCCAATACCTACAAGTTGTTGGCAAACAACAAAAATAGAATTAATAGCCGCAGAAATGCAAGAAAATGAACTCCCCAAGCAATAATACATTATGAACTTAAGAGCCTTATTTTTTCCATCATAGAAATAGGCACAGCTCAAATCTTTTTACAGTGTCTTTACCATGTCAGTAGTAATATTTCCCAGCTGAGTACTTCCATAGTCCTTCTTTAGTTTCTTCAAGCGCTCCTACAAAAAATAGGAATAACACTCACTCATCAATAAAAAAGAGAGCCGAATTGAGTAACTCCTAAAAATAAGAGAATTTGATTATGCAACGAGATGTTGCGTACAGACCTGCTGCTCTGGAATCATTTCTTTCAACTCAGAATGAAGATCCTGCATGAAAAGCAGTGGATACAAAAAACCAGATGAGATTTAAGTCTCAAATCAATCTAGCACATAAAAACAAAAGAAAGGAGCCCTCTTTACTCTATTCCAAGATGAGAGGTTAAGATATGGGTCCATTGCCCCCAAAAGGATGCATCTCAACATATCATAGTGGTTCTTGTGTTTTTCTTACAGCAACTTTTGTTCAGCAAAAACTCTTTGTTTGAAGTTTTTGACAAATATTAAAAACTTGCTTGAGTAGGTATACTGATAGGAACATAAACAGAAGGGAAGAGAAAATACAAGGCCAGAAGACTGCATTTGGATCCATCTTGCAGAAATTCCGTTTAAGGAAGACTGTTTGCCCTGCAAAAGTAATTGAAATCAGATGAATATGATATTAAAAAGAAATTACTCCGTAGAATGCTATAGAACAACTTTGCTGACATTGACTACTCTAACCTAAATACAACACAACATCCTACAACAAAAACATAAAATAAAGAGTTCATAACCCAAAAAATCTCCATCTTGATGAGGATTCAGATTAAAACAAAAAAATCTCCATTTACAGTGTCAAATGAACAAGTGCAACACCACACATTTATCCGCAAAACTGAATTCAGCAGAATCTCGATACAACAAACTTAATAACATTACTCGCAACAACAAATACATTTCAGATACAACACAACCGATTCAATCATTTTGAGGTAGGCGACTCTAACCTAAATCCCACACAACAATCCTAGAACAAAAACATAAAATTTTGAGTTTATAACCAAACAAAACCTGCTAAGAATTTCAGTAATTTTGAAGTGATAAGTCCTAGAGAGCCTCCATCTTGTTGAGGATCCAGATTAAAATAAATCTCTATTTCCAGTGTCAAATGAACAAGTGCAACGCCACACATTTATCCGCAAAATCGAATTCAGCAGAAACAGCAAATATATTTTAGATACAAAACAATCGATTCAATCAATTCGATGCATCAGGATCATCCCATCGAATAACCAAGATCTAATCAGGCTTACAAAAAAGTAAATCGTGTAAATTCTGGATGCGAATAACTTACAGTTCGTGAAAGCTTAGAAAGAGCAGCGACTCCTCTAAAGAACGACATCGCGACGGGCTAAGATGAAACCCTACAGAAGAATGAAGATGATAGATCAAATTTTAGCGAAATGAAGGAAGCGAAGAGTTATAAGGAAGGAGAATCGAATACGAAATTGAAATCGTCAAGCTCACAGAAAAATGGAATGGAGAAAAGTAGCAGAAGATTCGGAAAAATCAATGGAAAATGAGTAGTAGTAGTTGGGATGAGTCGAAGGACACGAACACGACGGCAAATGGGTAAGCGGCCAAGAGCCAACAGTGGGCCCACGTAAAATCACTTTTTTATTTATTTCTTGGGCCAAAAGCCACACCAATGTATATTTAGGATTTTTTTTCCATATTTTAAGCTGCTGACTAATTATTGTATTTATTTTATATTGCTGACTTCCGACAAAAAAAAATTAAAAAAAAAAGCCAACAAAAGGTTCGTTGTTTACAAACAATTCAATCATAAATCATCTTTACGGATGATCTTAATCAACTCTTTCAACGGAAAGAATGAAGAAGTCTTTTGGAGAAGGAGCCTCTGAAGTTGTAGCTGTTCACCACTGGTGGTGCATAGATTCCATCTTTGGAGGAAGTCACGTAGAGCTTCAATATCCAAATTTTCAGAAGCCAAATAGTCAGCAGCTCTGTTGCAAGTTCTGCTAATGTGGAAGAAACGACACATATAAAAAATGCCTGATAAAGCTATAATATCCCTAATAATAGTGTTGATCTCCCGAGGGATAGCAAGGGAGTTGTTAATACATTTTATGACAATGAGATTATCGCTCTCAACAAGAATTGTTTTAATACCAAGACGACGGGAAGCCTTCCAAGATGGCCATAGCTTCAGTAGTAAGACCAGAAGATTCTGGATTACGAAGATGTTCAACAAATGAAGGAGTAGCATCGGAGTTACGTATCATGAACCCAATAAAACAATTAAGGTTTCACGAAGATGTTCAATTATGCTTGGCATAGTGCTTTCATGACTAAAACTCTTTGGGATATTCATTATAAGAAGGACTCCCTTTGGGTTCGCTGGATTCACACTCAGTTTCTAGAAAGGACCGACATCTGGTCTTGGACAAACCGTGTCAGAGACTCGCCCCTCTTGAAGAGGCTCGTCTCTGTACGCAATGTCTTGATTGAGACCTTTTCCTCCAGGGAAGAAGTCATCATTGCCCTTAGCCTGTTGTTGAGGAACAATACAATCCGGGTTGGGCTTGCTTACGACCTTTTTAGGCCGGTGAAAGAGAACGTGTCTTGACACAAGACCGTGTGGAAGTCTGGGATCACGCCCAAGCACTCCTTCATCCTCTGGCTTGCCATCCGTGGTGCGCTCCCAACAAAAGATAAGTTGTCCTTCCTCCACCTTGACCCAGAGTGTCCTCTTTGTTCGGATGGGACGGACTGCAGTGATCATTCGTTCTTTGGCTGCCCTCTCAGCAAAGAAGTTTGGAACTGAGTCAAGGCTTGGCTCAAGATAGATGGAACGAATCACAACCTTCTTGAGGCGATTCATGTTGTCTCTAGCAACAACAATGGCCTTCCCCACTTGAACAAGGCAAATAAAATTGGCCTTGGGGTCACTGTCTACACCCTTTGGAAAGCTAGAAATCTTAAAATCTCTGAAGGTGTAACTCTTGATCCCAACAACATCATCCACTGAGTGAAGACTCACGTTTACAAGACCATTTACGCCTTGTATCCCCTAGTCCTAACTCAGTTTGGCAACTTTGGTTTCTAAAATCCGTTGTAAGTTACTCGCGTGTGAGTCGACTACTTGATGCATTTGTTTAATGTCTTGTAAGCCCTCGGGCGTTGTTCAGTCGGTTGCACATCGACATTTTGGTTTATGATTATTTACATTTCACCAAAAAAAAACAATTAAGGTTGGCTCTTCGAGAGTCATCACAATTTAGTTTAAAATGGTCAGGTGGAGGTTTCGTCCAGCAGTTTTTAGGATTACTATTATTTTTAGATTTCTTAATACACGATGTGAATGGAGGATCCAACAAAGTTAAACTATATTATTATTAGGAAAAAAATCATATAAGAATGAACTATTATTGTACGAATATACGAATGAAAAATTCACGTGCACAATCTTTTGTATTCAGATGCACATTTCCTTACATTCACATGGACACCCGCACATGTGTACATGTACGTCTTTGATAATAAATGAAAAATACATACACTACATCCACACATAATAATATTAATTACACCAGAAATACAATTTTATATTAGAATGTTTTGATATGATATAATTTCTTCTTCATACGCTAACCTTTTTTGAATTTGTTAGGATCAATCGAAAATATGATTTGGGTCTCTCTTCCAGTTACGATAGACTCCAGTTCTTTTAATTTTGAAAGAAAAAAATGCAATAAAATGTTGAAGGAATGCTAAAACATCCCAAATAGTTAAAATGTAGAAGTTTATATACAAACGCTTAATAAAAAATCAAGTGAACATATTTATAAAAAAATTCAAAAGTATGGCAGTGGCGGCTGGAGACGTGATGAGGAATGCGGATGGTTTGTCGCTATATTACTTCTTCTTTCAGTTTTGACTTTAGAAGTCTCGACGAAGACAATAATAAATTTAATTTATATTTTGATTTAAAGACAGTGTAATATTTTTCTATCAAAAATGTTGCAAGGGCTTCGATTCTTCGGTTCTTGTCTCTGAAGCTGCTGCCCTACTTGAAGGCCTTCGGGCTGCAATTCGTCTTAACATTAAAAATATCATTGTTGAAGGGGACAACTTGACCCTGATTCAGAGTATTCGGGACTCCCGGAAAATGAGTAGGACGTTGAAGCAACACCAACATATCCCTAAACCATAATCCAACAAAATTATCCAAGCAACAAAACAGCTAAAAAAGCAATCCAAAACACAATCTAAAACACAATCCAAAACACAAAACGAAAGGCTACTCGTCTTCTCGTGATCGGAAAGGAGCGAGATTTGACATACATAGTAGCATTTGGGCGTGATATGAAGAAAATTCCTCTGGAGTGGCAAACCGATACCGGTCCATGTCATTGTACACCCGGCCAATCACCTATACGCAAGTAAACATTCATTCTATGTTAATATTAGAGACAAACAAAGACTAGAAACACAAGATAAACCAAAACAATTAATATTACCTGTCTCTCAGTAATCATCCCAGGGATTGCAGGACGGATATACCTATGGGTCCTCTTGATGTATCAATCCATGTAATCATGGGAGCATTCATGTGGTACAAAGGCAACTGACCCCATATCATCGAGAGACATAGAGTGAACATCGCGTTGCCCTACTTGAAGGCCTTCGGGCTGCGATTCGTCTTAACATTAAAAATATCATTGTTGAAGGGGACAACTTGACCCTGATTCGGAGTATTCGGGACTCCCGGAAAGTCCCGTGGGAAATCCGTTCTTTTGTTCTTGATATCAAGGAATCGCTTAAATTCTTTGATAATTTTAGGGTGTTTCATGTTGTTAGGGAATCTAAGAGAGCCGCAGACTTCCTTGCAAAGAAGGAGTTTGACATTCAAGACCTCAGAAGTGGAATTGCGAGATGGAATGAAGCTTCCCTTCCCCATCAAATTGCAAGTCTGAAGAGCGACATTTTCTCCCCGCATTCGAGACTCTTTCTCGTGAGGGATTTCTTCAAGATCATTCATGCGGATGATTTAGGCGTAGTCTATGTGTAATAGATGGTCTGTTGTTTGTTTGTAAAAAAAAAAATGTTGCAAGGGCAAGACAAGTCTTATCTGAAAAATATTATATCATATAATACTTTATTACTTGAATAATGGTGCAATAAAATGTGGAAAGTGTCACATTTTCAGACTAGTAAGACACCCATATGGTCATATTTCTTTTAATACTTTCGTCCCCTTTCGGGTTGGTTTGCAAAAACTGCCCAACCAAAGCGTGAAACCATACATCATAACTCATAAGCATCTTCTTCCCTTTGGAAGAAAATTCCTCATAATATGGACACAGAATAAATAATTTATTTATACTAAACACCAATATGATCGGATTAGTGTTATTGAAATCTCTTGACTGACCAACCATCAAAAACTAAAGTACTCCAACTTCTCATATACTTCAATTATTTGCTACAACAATCAAAATCAGCAAATAAGTTGCAACATTTTTCCATCTCAACACAAAGCTTATCTAATTTATAAGTTATTCCGATACATTATATCTGAATTTACTCACTGCCAAAAAGAAATAGAAAAAAACAAAACAATGCATAGCCAAAGCACTAGTGCAATTAGAGACCTTGCTTCCACACAGCATTTCAAAAGCGAGTTTTACGTTTTCTTGCTGTGTATTTGGTATCTTTAGGTACTGCCTGTCCCTTACCTCTCAACTGCTCTTTCTTCTTTAGTACCCATTGCCTTCCTTTCACATTCGAGTTCGCCTTCTGCCTTTTCCTTGGTCTGTTTCTGTCTGATACTTGAACCTGGATAAACGAGCAAAAAACATAGCATTCATAAATTCCTTTTCACACCACTAAAAATCGTGAATATAATATAAATTTCCCGAAGAATGAATTTATCGCTTGCCTGCTGTTGTTCATCACCATCATCATCACCGTCATCATCCGAGCAAAATTCTTCATCTTCTACTTTAGCCTTCGGCACAGCAGAGCTTAGAGAGGGTGGGCCACATGTGAGAACAAGGTACTCTTTTCTACTTTTAGAGCTGCCAAAGGTTAAATACAAAGCTTAAGCATGAATTCGTGGAAATAATATCATATAGGTAAAATCTCAGTCATAATTTGAGGGCAAGTAACCTATGAGGATAGTCAACTACCACGCCACCAGAAAATCCAGATTTCATGGCATAACTTAAAATGAGCTCACGCTGCGCTATGTTTTCAGGATATACTTGAAGTGCTGCTCTAGCTCCTCTTGCCAAAGATCTATACAAGGATCCAAAAAATGCCCTGCACTTGATCATAGTCACAAATATTAGAAACCGTGGATTAAAAACAATTAATTCAGAAAGTATGTCATATGCCAAGCCAACGTACTTTAGTCTCAGACGAGGTTCGTGACAGGATTTGTCAGCATTGCACAACCACTGTTTGAACAAACACAGTTTTGTTAACATAGAAAGGGTAATAAAAAAGCGATCATACTAACTAAATCCAACATGATCATTGTCAACTTGTTACACAGAATATACATATCCTTATTTCAAATATAAACTGAATATGTAAGTTTCTGTTTTTTTATAAATAGTACAAAACATGATTGAATAAGAGAACTACAGCTAATGACATAAGCATCTAATACAAATATGGAAGAAAAATGGCAAAAGAAACTCAGGGAATTAGTGGCATATCAAGAAGACAATTCAATTTCTTATACTAGACAAAAAAGCAACAAGGAAACATAGCATACAGAAGGGGGAAAACCTGGACAGCAGATATACTGATAGCACCATCCAATACGCCTGGCCGCAGTCCTAATCCCTACACATAATATGCGAAATAACGAATAAAAAATTGAATTTGACAGAACAAGAATGTACATAAAAGCAAGTTACATCTCAATAAACCCAAATCGAAGAAAAGTTATTCAAATTGTAGGTCCTTTTGTAAAAAAAAAATCTCAAATTGCAGGCTTAGTACATAGCAAAAAAATACAAAAAAAAAGCAATAAAACAGGATAGACATAATACTCATAACCTGCCTATCCAATTATAAATTCAAAGCTAATAGAATACTAATGCTGCAATAAAGAAAGAAAAAGTTTCAAGGACAGAGGACTCAGCTCAAAATGTAAAAAGAAATTGGGCTATTTTGTGCCCTTGCCTAGTCTGTCCACATTGGACACGAAAGTTAATTCACGCTTAGTTGCCATTGTCTAATCCTAGAGAGAGATCAATCTGTTGTTATAAATGAATTTTAAATGAATTTTACAAGTTAAATCAGAATCGAGCTTCTGGCAACCTAAGAACTAGCTCTAAGGCATACCAAGATCGAATACAATTTCACTATTATACATTTGCATAATTAGATGATGGAGCTATAGTCTACAATTGGAAGCTTCAAATTTATACCTGACCCATGTCTGCAAGCAGAACATCACCTTCTACCTCCCTCTCTACTGCAACATCTGGATCATATAACCCAAAAAAATTCAATGAGATAGACCAATCAATCCTAAACCAAATAGCTAAACGATTTTAATCCTCAACTGGAGATACAGATACAAATAGGGGAAAATCAGAGGCCCTGAGCACTAAGCCTGAGAGAGCCAATCTCAAAGTGATTTTACCAATCACGTACATATTATGGTTTTATTTACCACACTACAACAAGAAAAGAGGGGGAAAAAACTTAGTCGATATTCATTATCCATTCAGCACTGCCTCATGTACATTAGTTGCAGAGTAATAACTTTAGAAGGCTTTCTTTGATATGTTTTCTCACTTGTTTGCATTAGAGTACGCGCATTTCACACCACATTCAGGGGTGAGTTAAATTACTGTCAGAAAGGGCAAACAGGGGGCAGGAAGCTAGGAAAAAGTTGGGGCACACTACACTGACGATCTCATTTCTACATAGCATATCAGCTCATCAAGAAAAAATATACAGCACAAGAACATTTACTTACCCAGCATTGATTGTGAAATATCAAGACCAAACCACTCATGCCCACTCTCAGTAATAGTCTCGCCACTAAGTCCTGATCCACAACCTGAGAAATAAAAACAGAAGAAAAAGATTGTTAAATTAATAATCAACTCTATGCTTTATGTAATGACTTATCTAAAATTCACCACAAGCTCAAAAAATAAGCTTCACAAATATAAACATTTATAAAATATAATAGTCACGAGGCTAAAAAAGAAGATAGCAAATCAGTACAACGTGGATTCCCTTTATCCAAACACACGCTCCAGCTCCTATTCACTTTCAAGAGTTGGCTACCCTCCTCATGGCGCTGCCAACAAAGTTATACTTTGTATTACACAAAGTGATGATTTCTAATCATTCACAGAATTTCTACCCGTCATGCAGAAGTGCTAATGGGTTTATACAAAACCGCTGTTCCTCCCCACCTTGGACAAAATTTAGCTCTAGTTCAACCCTTAAAATGCCATCACAAAACAGTTCCATAAAGGTATGATGACTTTCTAGACTGCCATAACTGCATTAGTACTAAAGTCTTAGCACTGAAGTGAAAATACCCTAACTTGAATCTTTCCCATGAAAATATCACAACTTTAGCCTATGAACTGATTCATGAGAGTACTAACTCAATTGCCACAAAGTACTCAAATTCAAACCAATAGCATACCAATATCAAGTAGTAATTTGGGCACTCCATCGTCGGGCAAAGCGAGCAATTCCAATGCTCTTTCCGTCAGCTTGGACTATACAGCAGAAAAACAAAGAAATCAGCAAACTTTATCAGACAAACAAGCTGAATTTAGAGTGGGAAGTGAGTAAAGCGAACCTGAATCTCGATAATACGTGAGGAGGAAGTGTACTTGCGAGCCTCGGAGTCATTGTAGAATATCTCTGGCGGATTCTGCAACTCGGGTCTAGAAGCCATGGTGAGAGTAACAACGCAAAGCCGGCGGTGGCGGGAAGCAACGGTAGCACAAAGAAGATGAAGAACGAGCGGCGCCGGATTTTTGGGAGGAAGAAACAATTTTTTTGCAGCGGCGGCAAGGTGGAAGAGATGGGTAGAGGACGAGGGAGGGAGAAGAAAAAAAGCATAGTCTAACCACATTGTTTTCGGATTTGGGCCTGCTAGGAGTGGGTTGGGCCGAAGTTCATTTTCCAGATTTGGTCCACAAATGAAGCGGGCCAAATATTATTTGAAAATACTAGGACCAATGCCCCTTTCATGAATTGTTTTGTAGTTTCTAACCCTGTGTGTCAAATAAATTAGGTTTTGTTGGATTCCAGGTTGAGTGATGATGAATTGATGATAGTCATGATACCTTGAGTTTCTTGTTTCGAGATTCTGCTGAATCTAGTGTTGGGTTAATGCGTGGCTTTGCATTTTGCTCAAAATCTTTAAAGATTTTGAGTTAGCTTAGTCTATCTGGTTATGGCTTTCTTGTTTGTAATCATATTCGAGCCTTCAAAGTCAACAAACACATGCTGTTGCAATCAATTTGGTAGATCAATTACCCAAAACTTGACAATTTGACTTGATCAAAGTTTGACATTTTGACTAAATTTCCCTCTGTTTCACCAAAGTCTTCGAAATCTTTTTGGCCTTCAAAATTCCTTTCCTGTTCAGAAAATTCACCACTTCTAATACTTTTGATTATTCCTCTTTAAATCTTCCTGATCAATCCATTCTTTACAGCCTTGATCATAAAAACGAACGGTCCAAGCAAATGATCATGGCTAATTGCTGCAGATTCTTCGTCAAATAATTTCAAGAATCTTGTTTTCCACCTCTCTTCTAAAGATTTATTCCCATATGTCACTCTCCATTGACCCACCTTGATTTTTTCCACTCTGCACTGCATTTATACATATATCTTCAATACCCAACTCTCATATCTTGTTCTAAGCTCTTACTTTACCTCCATTCATCTCAAAAAAATGCCCATCATGTCAAATGGATTAACACAAGCCTGCATGCCTGAAGAGCTGATGCAGCTTCTTGTGAAGTTGGCTGAGATGTGGGAAGACGTCACTGACCCTAACGAGATACAAGTCAACCATATGAGTGGTGCCATGACTAATCAAGTTTTCCAGATCATGTGGCCAAGTGAGAAAGTTGATCACCATAGAAAAGTTCTCTTGAGAATCTATGGAGAAGGTGTGGATGTGTTCTTTAACCGCGATGAAGAAATTCGAACATTTGAGTGCCTATCGGATCACGGACAAGGTCCTCAGCTTCTTGGGAGATTCTCTTATGGTCGTGTTGAAGAGTTCATCCATGCTAGAGTATGTGAAAAAATTCATTTTTTTATGTTGTTGTTGTTTTGGTAGAATCTAAAATGTTTATTTTCAGACTTTGACAGTGTCTGATCTTCGAGACCCAGAGATTTCAGCGCGCATAGCAGCTAAAATGCGCGAGTTTCATGGTCTTGAAATGCCGGGACCAAAGGAGGCACTACTTTGGAGCAGAATGAGGTATCAAGATTCACATCAAACATGAAAATCAAAAAAAGTGTATTTAAATGTCATAAAAATCTATTGCTGTTGTTTTTTGAGTAGCAATTGGCTGAAGAAAGCAAGAAGCTTGTGCACATTGAAGGATGAGAAGGAATTCGGTTTAAGTCGAATGGAAGAAGAGATCCAGATGCTGAAAACGGAGCTTTCACGAGATGGTTTAGGGATCGGGTTTTGTCATAATGACTTGCAGTATGGTAACATCATGACGGATGAAGAGAAAGGATTAATCACTCTAATTGTAAGCAAAAACATTTGAAATCAAGTATCTTTTTTTTACCATAGATAGTGATCAATAAATAAGCCTTTGTTTTTTACTGCAGGATTATGAGTACTCAAGCTATAACCCTATTGCATATGATCTAGCAAATCATTTTTGCGAAATGGCGGCTGATTATCATTCGGATACACCTCACATCTTAGACTATAACAAATATCCCGGTAAGTCGTCAGATTAATCACTAAAAACCATTGATCAACATGATATTAAGCTCAATTTTGGTATGCAGATTTGGAGGAACGTCGAAGATTTGCACGCGCTTATTTAAGCTCATCGGGTAAGCTCAAATTCATTATACAACATCAATTTGATTCAAATTCATTGATGCATTTTCTTGATGATGGCGTTTGAGCAGGCGAAGAAGTGAGTGAGAATGAAGTAGAAGAGCTAGTTGAGAGTGCAGAGAAGTACAGTCTTGCAAATCATCTTTTTTGGGGATTATGGGGTCTCATTTCGGTATAAACTCTTAAAACTCTTTTTTAAATGAATGGTTTACTAAGAAGTTCTTGATTGTGATCATGTGATCATGTGATCATGTGCAGGCTAATGTGAACAAGATTGAGTTTGATTACAAAGACTATGCGAGACAAAGGTTTCAGCAATACTGGATGAAGAAGCCTAATGTTCTTGGAACAACTGATGCTCCAACCGCCGTCAATGGCGAAAACCAATGCTAAATTTGTAAAAAAAATTTGTAACTTTTACTGAAGAACATGTCTTATGATCTCTTACAAGAATTGTTATTTGTCAATGAACTGAAGATCATGCATAGTTGAGACGTGTACTGTAAATTGTTTTTGAAGATATGAAATTAAACATAACTTAATGAAACGTAGATAATATGGACCAATAAAATATAGGTCTAGTCAATACAATCATGCAGGTTTGGTGAAAAGTAGCTCTCTATCTCTACGTGCATTTAATATTTTTGGCTCACCCACAAACAATTTGTCAATTTTAGATATCGAATCAGAAATAAATAATAATTCTTCAAAAAATGAAGGAAATCAGTAGCAATTATTCAAGATTCTTCTTCTTATCCAGTTTTATTAAAAGTTATTTCCCAAAATCACTGATGATCTATTTTAAGTAGCTTTCACATCAACATGTGAAAGTGATCACTAAATATGGAGTATAAAAAATCAGCAACATGTCATATATATGCCAAAAATGAGTAAACGTGAGAGGCATTTTTTTTTTTTACATGAAACGACTCTTTATTTGAACCAATTTGCATAAAATCACCATTTATTTGCTTATTGATTGTCACCTTCATGAAAGCTTCTTGGAGTCCTCCATGAAAGCTTCTTCTCCTACGCATCCAGTTCCACTGCTCTCCCTCCTTGGATGATAAGCGCCTACTATTTGAATCCCCTTTTTTTGTTGCCTTCAGTATTTGATTAATTCACAAAATCGAGCAAATGAAATATCCTTCTGCTCTAGAGCTATTCGATGATTCACTAACTCTGCCAAAGGAAAACAGATTGTGGTCCTCTTAGACTATGACGGAAAAGTTTCCCCCGATTGGCGACTATCTTGACAAAGCTTTCATGTCCGACGATGTATGTTCCTTTCTCGATTCATCTCTTTCTTGAATTTGTTGTTGTTGTCTCTTGGAAGATGAAGAGACAAGGTGGGAGGAAGTGTTCCATCGTAGTCTAAAAGGATCACGATCTCTGCCAAAGGAAAACAGATCGTGATCCTTTTAGACTACGATGGAACACTTCCCCCTACCTTGTCTCTCTCTGTGTGTGTGTCTTCCAATAACAATGGTAGTGGGGAAACGTGCAACCACATTTGCTCAAGGTGGGGGGAAGTGTTCCGTTATAGTGGCAAAGGTTGTGATCTCATCGAATAGCTCCGGAGCGGAAGGATCTTTCATCTGCTCAATTTCATGAATCAATCAATCAATTATAGAAGGCGACAACAAAAGAGGGAATCAAATAGTAGGCGCTTACGATCTGAGGAGAGAGCAGTTGTGGAATTGAGATGCGTAGGAGAAGAAGCTTTCATGGAGGCCGACAAGGAGCATTCATGGAGGCGACTAACTCTCCTCAGACAAATGTTGATCATATTCGATTCGATGCTCCAATAAATCCCCAAATTCAACCAAGAACCCTAAATCTCCAATCCAATTTCAATAGCATGTTTGTTTACCTGGTCAAAATTGTAATTACTTTAAGGGTAAATGGTCTTTTCAATGATTTAACAGATCTATTAAAATAAATTGAACGGGGTGAGATTTTGTTAACAGTTTGAAATCATTAAGCGAAGAGAGGGTGGTTATATGCAAATTGGTTCAAATAAAGATTCGTTCAATGCAAAAACCTCTAAAAGTTACAACTTATGGCACCAACTACCCACTACCAAGTGAGATTGTAAAAAGATTTATAAATATAACACATGTGATCACTTACTAAAAAAAATAATGTAGTGTATTTACATGTTATAAACAAGCTACAATATGAACTCAACTACTCAAGTAAAACTTTGGGCTCACATGGAAGCTTATGTAAGAAAAACTATATATGGATACCAAATGAGATTGTAAGAGTTAAGGGTTCTAGGTAGAAAAAACGAGTCTTTTACTTTCTGTAATGTAAACAGTAAACCATCCACTTTAAAACTATAATGGCCGATTATATTAACATATAAGTTAATTTCCATGCATA
Organism: Oxyria digyna; assembly: GCA_029168935.1. NCBI lineage: Eukaryota > Viridiplantae > Streptophyta > Magnoliopsida > Caryophyllales > Polygonaceae > Oxyria > Oxyria digyna. The sequence continues at coordinate 10,109,646 of JAPVLV010000018.1, forward strand.
TGTAACGGATAGTTACAACTTAGAAGTTGTTGTTCAATTCGGAAATAGAGATATGGTACAAGTTGTAGAAGTATCTTCTTATACACACAAAATCGTGAATATATTTTTATGAAACATCAAAATCATGAATTTTATTTGAGGTTTTTACGCCAAATCACCCTTTATTTGGTCAAATTTGCTCCAAATCACCCCTTATTTAACTTATTGCAAGAAACCACTCTTTTGTGTCATTCTGTTAACACCGAACCACCATTCGCTCAAGTCCGTTAGTTGCTCCGTTTAATATTGTGAAATGTCAATTTTACCCCACTTATTTCAAAAATTTGAGGGTAAAAATGGAATTTGATAGCGGATGATATATTGAGTAAAATATGGGGATATTTTAAAGTTTGAGCATGATATTTTGACATTTTGATTTTAGTGAGCAAGAATAACTCGATCGACCGGCTCAGAATGGGCGTTACTGTGGCTCAATGAAATTGAAGAATGAGTTTTGATTCCAAACTCATTATGTAATATCCGGCCTTAACTTGACCGCCTGCACCAGATCGTCCTCCACATCCGGACCCACCATCCCGGGCAAAATATTTCTCAATCCAACATCTTAAGCTCATCTGAGAGCGATTTGACAACGAACTGAGAGAGAGCGGCCGCGATTGAGTCGAGAGTTAGGGCTTTGAGAATGTGTGAGGCGGCGTCGGTAGGATCGAGGCAGATGGCGGCGTTTGGCTTCGGACTCGGCGGATCTCGCAAAGTTGTGCGTCGGTGACGAAGTGGCGCTTGGTTTGGGATCTGGAGCACTCAGGAGAGGCCGACAGGAACATGCAGACGCCGGAGAGTATATGTTTCAGAGAGTGCAGTTCGATTTAGGATTCAGATTGCCCTTAATTATTTGGGTTATTAATTATCTCGCCAGTTATTGAATATCTTCCCAGTTTCAGCTAGAAAGAGTTCAATAAATCTCATATATTGCTTAATGACATAATTGCCCTTCAAAATTAGAAGTAAGTGGGGGTAAATGAGTAATTTCACAGAAATTAATGGTTTGTTTAACGGACTTGAGCGAATGGTGGTTCGGTGTTAACATAATAACACAAAAGGGTGGTTTCTTGCAAAAAGTTAAATAATGGGTGGTTTGACGCAAATTTGGCCAAATAATGAGTGATTTGACGCAAAAACCTCATTTTATTTTATACTGTATGCTTTAGGTGTAGTAAATAAGTTGCTTACCTGGCCAAACACGGGTTCGGGCCGGGCCAGAGTCAAATTTTCGGCACATTTAGGCGGGTCAGGCTAGCTCGCGTCCCGCATATAGAGCCTGTTATCTTGTCCATACCCGGCCCTCAATCCGGGCCGGCTAGTCCTTAGGGTTGTCCGTTTATATTAAATATGTTTATTTAATGAAATTAAAGAAAAAACCGAATAAAATACTTCAAAAAAATACATTATATTTATCTTGTGTCCAAGCTCGCAAAGTAAGAGGGCCGGGCCGGGCGGAGCAACCCTCGTTTGGACAGGTCTACTTATCACTAGCTTCCTTGGTGAAGGAAGAATACCATAATAATGGAGATTATAACATATAGATATTCTCATGTGGATATAAATGCATGCAATATTCAACGTATTTGACTTTAGAGGAGCAGCTTTTCCAAATTTTAAAGGACATTTCTTCCCTTGAGCTATAATTTCATTTCTTCTTATCTTCTTCAAACTTGATACTATAAAATACTAAAACATTACAATAAAAAAGCACAAAGCAAACTTGAGCAGAACTGAATCAAATAAAACCCTTTTGATTACCCTATAACTAGTTTGAATTCAGCATGTAAGCTCAAGTTATGATGATGGCGTACCGGAGAGTTCACGAAGTGTAGTGATGATGGAGTCTATGAGTTTGTGGGACCCGCTCGTTGCTGCAAACATGAGATGCTTTGAAGCTTCAGCTCTGTCAAAGTAAAATGCACCTGATGCCAGCTTCTCTTTTTGTACTAAAGATAGCCATAGGATTGTGTCTGCTCCTTCCTCGCTTGTTCTCAGCTTACCAGACATTCTGTAAGAACAATGTAACACAAACCATATTCTCAATCCTTAAGCTCAAGAAAACTATGTTCAAGAAACAGATCAAAAAATGAATTTTTGCAGTAAGATGATCAACTCATAAATTTATCTATGTCTAATATTTATTTCTATGAGTTTGCATCTTTTAAAAAAACCCGAGAAACAAATGACTGAGATGGTTTCTCAGGCAATCAATTCACAAAGTCTTTACTTATGCTAATATAAATGTAATGCATAAAAACAGAGATAAAATGAACGACAGAGACAAAAAATCAATAAATTGGTTGATGCAAAGCACATTCTCAATCCAAGGAAAATTTATAAGGATAACCTTTTTTTTACTAAATAACAGGATTTATAGATTGTAATGCATTAAACACAGACAAAATGATCGACAAAGACAAAGAATCAATAAATGGTTTCTTACTTCTCTGAGAATTCAGGTAAACTCTTGGCGATTCCTGGTGTCTCAGCCCATCCCGGATGCATGGAGTAGAACTCAATCCCTTTATCCTTGTATTTCTCGGCCCATTTTTCTGTCAACGCAACCTGAATTTTATAATTGTTATGGGACAATTAGATATTTTCCAGTATGGATCAGATGCAGCAATAAAAGAACAAGAAGCTCATACATTATAAAAATGAAAAATGAATGGGGGCAAGCAAAAAATGGACTGCTGTCCACTTGTTGTCAGAAATTATTTTAAGCATCACTCATTCATCAAATACTATGTAATTTTTTCTTCACCTGAATTCGCTTGTTCCGAGCATACTGTACAGTTCCATCGTACTCACCTTCACTGAACTTGAAAACACTGTTGGTCAGAATTAGGTAAAGGTAGGTATTTGTTTAAGCTGCTAAGATCAATTAAAATATTAACAGTTGAGTGCTTACTTGCAAATCTGTCATCAATGGCTGTGTGTACATTCCACCTGAGGAAACAGTTATGACTCGAGCATCAGGTGCTGCCTTCTCCAAAGATGGCAACATGGATTCTGTAATTGTATAAGTGCCCAATACATTTACAGCAAAGTTCATCTCAAATCTGTAAGAGTCGAGCACTTGTTTATTATGGCAAAAAAAAGTTGGATATATGTGGGTAGAAATTCTGAGATGTCATGTACCCTTCTGATGTCAAAATACGTTTACTCTCGAGCACACCAGCATTGTTGACCTAATATGTTTGGAAAATTTTAAATAGATGTCATGATGTATTCTATGACTATCATACATGAACAAGAAAAGATTTAACATCTTTGTCTAAATTCTTACCAAAACATGAAGAGGTAATTCCTTTGAAGAAAATCTAGATGCTAGTGACTTAATATCAGATAGAGATGATAGGTCACAAATCTGCATTAGAAATTAAATAAGCCCAGAATGCTAAAATGTAAAGTAGATTCAGATCAATGTCCATGAAACCCGAGCAAAAAAAATGCATAAAGAACGAGAGTACACCTCCAAATAGACATTTTGATTTCCAGTTGCAGACTGAATTTTCGAAAGAGCAACTTCTCCCCTCTCTTTGCTACGGCAAACCATGTAAACAGATGCGCCCCTACAAGTATACACAAAGCTAAAAATAAATTCGGCGCAAAATATTGTCGTATGTTTATAAAACTATAAACCAACATAACTACAATTTTGAACCTTGAAGCAAGACCCTCAGCTACAGAATATCCAACACCAGCATTTGCTCCAGTAACAATGCAGTTCTTCCCATCCAACCTTCCCTTCATATCTTCCTCATTGAACTTTTTCGCATGCTCCCTGTGTATTGACAAATCTAATTTAACACAAAAGGAGAGCGATATAACTATAGAGTACTACGAGTTTCTTCCCTCTATTATTTGTTCCGTTTCAGTCATTTATATCACAAGTTCACAACTCATTAACTTGGTAGTATGTTCAAATGTTCAATCCTAGAAGTGATAAGAGAGCTTACTGAAGTTGATTCCAAGATTAAGTTAGCAGTTTGATAGTATGATATGCAAGTGAAAAGATAAATATCATGAAACTAACATTGCAAAGTATACGATGCAACCTCTGAAAGAGATAAGCAACAAACAAGAATTTTCCATAATTAAATTAACCTAATAGTAATAACTACTTGATTTCAGACAGTGTTTCAGCAATCAGGTTCAGATCAAGTTAGGGATTTTCAGAACCCTAAAAAGTACTCCAATAAACTTACAAAAATCCTCCCTTGGTGAAATTCATGTACCCAAAAGCACCAAAAGCGGTGGTTCTCCATGCCTGAAAAGACAGCAAAAAAACACAGTCTGATATAAAAAATTGAGAAATATAAGATCAAAGCAGTTGATGAAGGTTGCAATGGGCTGAAATTGAGTGCAAGAAAATCGTACCTTGAGAATAAACATTGCATAGAATGGAAGCTACGATCGATGCCAATATGAAGCGTTTTGTAATGATTTGCTGAAAGAAAAGTAGTGATCAGATTGATTTGCGTGTACTCCCTCCCCTCCGTCTCATAATATAATTCCTATTTCACTTTTCACAATGATCGAGACACGTTTTTATCGTTAATATCTCTAATTATATGTTAATAAAAAATTCTAAAATTTTGATATGTTAAAGTATGATTACGAATCAAACAACACCCCATATAACTATGTTTGCTTTTACATATTAAAAGTTATACGACAAAATGTATTAAAATATAAATAGTGTCAAAAATGAAAGAGGAATTATATACGGCTGACGGAGTAGAAATTTTAGCACAGAACGATCGACAATGTGCCACGTAGTAGTAACCATTACCATTCATTCACGGAATCATACCTACCGTACCAATCCCGGAATCATAATTGTTGATTTCATATAAGTTGTTTGGCAAGGTTCCGATTAGAAAAATAAATTATTTCAAGAAATGGGTGATTTTATATTTGATGAAATACTTAATTCCTTTTAAAAATTTGAGGAATATTCCATTTCACCCTTTTGTAATTATAATTAAATTAAAAAATAATTATATTTATAAAAGTAATAAAAATAGATTATAATAAAATAATTAATTATTATTATTTTTTAAATAATAATAGTTAGTATTAAATATAATAATACCTAATAGTAATAATAATTATAAATATTTTATTATTTAACAAAAATAAAGCATTTTATTATGTAATACTTCCTCTGTCCCATTTTATAGTTCTCATTGTTGAATTTGCACGGGAATTAAAGAATTGATGGAAGTGAAGTGAAAGAGAGAGAGAATGTGAGTGAGTGTGAGTTTTTATGTAGGAGAGAGAAGATAAAAAGTGGCTTTATGTGAGTTTTAAAGTAGAAAAGTGTATAAGAGAAGATAAATGAGTGTGGTTTTTGAGGAGAAAAGTAGGATAAAAAAGGAAAGTGAGAACTATATCCAACCACGTTCGAGGAGCGAAATGAGGTAGTGGATCACCACGACGGGTTAATTATCTCTCTCACCATTGGAAACCTCAAAGTATAGAGGATTCTGATCGATAATTGAAGCTCTGCCAACATCATCACGTTGTCAGTCGTGAAAGAACTCGAACTCTCCATCGACGATGTCATCAAGAAGTATATACCCTTGGTAGGGTTTAGCGGCGAAGTGGCCGACATGTTGGGAGAGATCACGTTGACAACTTTAGGTCAAAGCGTCAACATGCAAACTAAGTTCGTAGTGATGGAGGCAGAGTCTCCTTACAACATAATCTTGGGAAGACCATGGTTGCACGACATGAAGGCCATACCATCGACCAATCACCCGTCATTGAAATTTCCATCGCCTTGGGGAATACAAGAGATCAAGAGCGAGCCAAAAGTTGCAAGGGAGTGCTATAGCATTGGGATGAAGAGCACCACCAATGCGTCCCTAGATAGTACTCCCTTGCAACTTTTGGCTCGCCCTTGATCTCTTGTATTCCCCAAGGCGATGGAAATTTCAATGACGAGTTTATTGGTCGATGGTATGGCCTTCCCAAGATTATGTTGTAAGGAGACTCTGCCTCCGTCACTACAAACTTAGTTTGCATGTTGACGCCTTGACCTAAAGTTGTTAACGTGATCTCTCCCAACATGCCGACCACTTCGCCGCTAAACCCTACCAAGGGTATATAATCGACCGACCACTTCTTTACTCGCACGACGTCTTCATACTCTTTTCTCTAGTACTTGTCATCCTCTATGCGCAGCTCCTCGACGCGTTCACTTTCAGCCGTATTTTTAGGCACAAACAATACCCCTAAGGCATTTTATGGATCTCTTACCTCGTAGATATGGCAAACGCCTTCCTTTTCTTCTGAATATGTCTTCTTATGTCTAGGAATGTGTTCGCCGAAGTCGTCGAGCATAAATTCGTCTCGCAGCAATGCATGGAAAATGGAGAGACTATAAGGGCATTCACGAAGCATTTCAACAACGAAAGACTCTCCATACCAGGGTGTTACGAGACCACCACCAAAGTCGCATTCAGACGAGCTCTTCCAAGGGATAATGACCTATACAAGCAACTGACGATGGATCCGTCCGACACCTTCTCCATAACTCGAAAGAGGGTCGTAGAGGCGATGCGTCTAGAAGAAGATCTACAAGCGTACAAGAAACCTGATCCATCTCCTTCGCGTAGGCAGTCTCCTCCGCATAGACAATCTCCTCCGTGCAGATACCATGAACTCCAAGAATGAAGAGATCGCCATGAAAGAAGTAACAAACCATATCAGAGGGAGCAGTCAACGATGAACAACATGAGCGGGGTCGACAATAACTACTTAATTGATAAAGGCATGCACATAAGAGCAAAAGCGTTTAAGTGATGAACGCCATGGAAAGACTACGCGACGAGCACTGGCTAAAGAAGCCAAACCCCTGAAGAAGGCCAGGAACGGGGAAAGGATATTGCGAGTTACACAACGGCTCTGGTAACACCACAGATGATTGTTATACCCTGAGAAGAGGTAGTGCGACTCCTAAAGAGAGGAGACCTTAAAGATTTGCTCTCCAGATAAGGAAGAGACGCCTTCGAAGGAGGAAAGAAAGATAAGAGTTCCAAGTCTCCAACTACACCACCACCCCAGGTCATACGAGGATTGTCCACCATCTTCGGAGGCCCTCAACAAGTGGCTACACCGCGTCCACTACCAAGAGAAACTCCAAGGCTGCACGGAACGAGGGCGACGCAATGCCAGTCTTTCAGGTTAGGTCTATCAAAGAAGACTATCCAATCATGTTCGAGGAGCCAAATGAGGTAGTGGATCACCACGACGGGTTAATTATCTCTCTCACCATTGGAAACTTCAAAGTAAAGAGGATTCTGATAGATAATGGAAGCTCTGCCAACATCATCACGTTTTCAGCCATGAAAGAACTCGGACTCTCCATCGATGATGTCATCAAGAAGTATATACCCTTGGTAGGATTTAGCGGCGAAGTGGCCGACATGTTGGGAGAGATCACGTTGACAACTTTAGCTCAAGGCGTCAACATGCAAACTAAGTTCGTAGTGATGGAGGTAGAGTCGCCTTACAACATAATTTTGGGAAGACCATTGTTGCACGACATGAAGGCTATACCATCGACCTATCACCCGTCATTGAAATTTCCATCGCCTTGGGGAATACAAGAGATCAAGGGTGAGCCAAAAGTTGCAAGGGAGTGCTATAGAGTTGGGATGAAGAACACCACCAACGCGTCCCTGGATAGAAAAAGGAAAGCATAGCAGTTAAAAGACCGTAAAGCGCCAAAGAGGTATGTGAAGCGTAAACTTTTTGAATTCAAGAATACAATATGCAAAAAAAGGAAATATAAAGTACGTGATGGAAGTCGAAGTTTACGTACTCAAAAAAGTAAAGAAAATAATGGCATCTTAACATTCCAAAGTGAAAGCTCCAATGAGCAAACGTGAAAGAATGATAACAAAGAAGTTCCAGGAAAGTCGTAGAGTCCAAGTTGAGAAATTTAAGAGGAAAGTGGAGACAAGGAGTAGAAAATCATTCCCCAACATGTCCTATTACGGAGACGATCCTCCAACGAGGAAAACCATCGAAAGCAAAGCGAAGCGAAGTCATCGATCGAAAGGTGTACGAGGACGAAAGATAAAGGGCGATGGGAGTTACGCGTTCGTGGAACACCATCCGCCATAGAGAAATTCCGCAAGTGTTAAGTAGTTTGATGTTTTCTCCTTTCTTTCTTGCATGCGTAGGATTGTCTTTCAATTTCAATAAAACTATGTCGTCGGCTTAGGGTTAAAGAGACAAAGGGTCGTGGCAACCAGGGGTAGACGTCGACCTCTGATTTTGTTATTCCATGAAGTTTTTTTTATTAATATAGAAGTAGACCTTTTCTCTTCAACGTGTGTGGCATGCTGAGTTGTTTCAATTCCCACTACTTGCACTATGTCTATTGCAGAGAGAATGTGTCTCTTGAACACGGTGAAACACAAAAGTTAAAGAAGGCCGCGATGAAATACCGCGCCGGGGGCGAATTTCGTCCATGGACGTGTTAAAGGCTTCATCTACGCATTCATGACGTTAGCCGAACCGCCGGTTAAAAGAGTTCGATGTCGACCTGACTCTAGCGTGTGTGTAAAGGATTCACTATGAGTAAGAAGTGATGTCACAAGCTGAAAAATCACTAGCTAACCTACATTCGCTACTCGCTTCGGGTAATTATTATGGGTCAAAGATGGAAATTGTCCGTGGATACTCGATCCACCCGCCAACCCAATTCATATATTCCTAAGATAAACGGATGATAATGGATCAACAGATTGATTGATGGATCATGGAGCGGAAATGGATTGAGGTTCATCCAACCCACGACCCGGTCCACGACCTGTGACCCGATCCTACCCGTAGAATCCATATAATATTTAAAGTATTTAAAATATATTTTCTTTATGCAAAATATGCAATACACAATTTATATGATAAATTAAAAAAAACCTTCTAACCCTAAAATTGTCAGTGTCTGAGGCTCCAACACCGTTTACTACTTCTGAGTTCTCTCCTCTTCTACAAATCTGAGACTTCTAATTGAACTTATGAAGATGATGGACTTTTAAATTTATGTTTCCACGATGTATTTTTGCTTTTGAATTGTATTATATGTGGTGTGGTACATTGAAACCACATGGATTATTGTTTACCGTTATTATGACAGTTCGTATGCTTATATTTTTTGCTTGTATACGCTATTACATTCTAAAATACAATATAAGGCAATCCGTATATCTCACCCGATCCACCCGCGAACCCGATGGATTGAAGTGGATTGGATGTGGATTGAGGGTTTCGCAGATCGAGGATAGGTTGGATGGTAAAAATTTATACGGATTGGATGGTGGTATGGGTAAATTCGTCCACGACCCAATCCATTTCCATCCCTAGTCAAACAGGGAGCATTTTAATCAGCCACCAACACTGCATCTGCAGAGTAGTTATACTGGGAAAAACTTGGCACCCGGAAAATTTAAACCTGACATCCACATGTAGGCGCATTTCAAATGTGTCCAGGTCATTGTTTTAAAAACCGGGTTTTAACTTTGGGCGAAATATGGATGTGCAAAAAACAAACGCGTTTTTTGGGCATTTTGAAAGCGGGAAAATATATTTTTTGGGCGCATCCAAAATCGACCTGGTTCGTTTGGACGCATTAAGAATGCGCCAAAAACGGATGCGGAATATAAAAATGTCTGTGCGGGATTAAACGCCTTAATTATACGAGGGAAAATGAGTATATTATAGAGGAGTATTAATTCGTAGCATGATTGTTAAAATCTACTCCTACCTCTATAATATCTCACACTGATCTTTATCTTGATCTGTATCTTTTCGCCCTTTCAGCATCGTAATTTCTCAACAATTCTCATACCCTAAGCATATCAACGATCCTCGTACCCATATCCTAAACTTCATTGGATTTGTGTAGAATTTTGATATCAATTGACGATCCTAACGATTCTACGAACGATCCTTACAATTTTACGTGAAGACAAAATGTCGATAGTAAAGAAGTAAAAAGTATCGTAGAACTTTCGTTATCACTTGTATTATTTGGATTTTGAAAGTTTGTAACGTTTAAGATAACAATTGTAAAATCGGATTAACTATATCCTAATCTCTTTTGCGTGAGTAAAAGTGTTCTTATTGTACTAGAGATACATATATTATCTAGTCACATTTTATAATTTCAGTTCAATTGCTCAATTTCTCAAATTTTAGGATCTTACAATGCTATGATTTGAGGCTTCCGATTCGATCCTACACCTCCTCTTTGATCAAAAGTCTCATCCCAATCCTGACAACCTTATTTGAATGTTGTCACCGAACCCAATTTTTTGTGTGCATCCAACGATTGAAAAGGTGATTGAAACCGTTCTGTCGCCACGCCTGAACAAGCATCTCATGAAGGTCTTTCCTTTACCACTAATCCACGCTTGTTGCTTCAGAATTCTGACATCAGCTATACCGAATAAGCAATCACAGTCTCTGGTGACATAATGTTTGTCGATAGCGATCTCTCAACGCGACACTGGCCATTTACGACGGTCACAATCTTGAATTTCCCAAAACTACAAGGTAATGAAGTGAAGAAAATTCTGCCTTTGCTTAACTGAAGCTCTTTCATGCAACATATTTGAATGTTTTCCATGTTGTTAATTAAACTGTGACATGCATTTCCTGACCTAATAAGTTCAATTAATTGTTGTATCATAATGTTTTTTTCACAATCACATGTTCAACACTTCATTTATTAGAATGAGTAGAATGGGACTTAGATTAGGTACTTGTATAATATAGTACAAATATATTGATAATGAACACCAAATCAATTAACAACAATCTCTGGAACATCTCCCGCATACATAAAAAAGCTTAATCAATTACAATTACATGCAAAATGTATGTCGAAGCTCAGCATTTAGCTCCAACAACGCAACGCATTGTTCTAGATGACCAGGTCAACGCCTTGACACTCTTTGCATAAGTAGCGTGACTGAATGTAGAGAAGCCCGCTCTTACATCGCTTGATCAGTAGATTATTTAGAAATGAATATATTATTAACTTGAATACTTTTTTGTTAGTTTTTTTGGGGGGCGAATTTTGTCCTTAACTTCTTTGGTGGTGTGCTTCGATGGAAACGCTTAATGAGGCATTTAATTCGACCTGGACGTCTTTTTTGAGGCGCTAAAAGGACCTCCTCCCCCAAACATATCTCCAATATACTTAGCCCAGTCTTTAAAGCTCGCATTACTTGTCACCTACATACAATTTTAATGAAGTAAAACGGATCAAACTCAAAATCCGACAAATATTTTTGATCGTAGGATAGATCGAATATTTACCTCTTTGTTGGTGTCGCCTGAGGGGATGAAGTCGTTAGGCTTACTTTTGATGCTAGGATTGCTGATCATTTTCCTCGCAAACCCTTCCGAGCATTTGGGCAATTGTTGCTTGTTCTTGGCCCAGTTCGTATCCCATCTCCAACAACGATTGATAACATTATAAGAATTTTGAGCCGAACTGGGGTTTGGAGAAAGACAAAGGAGAATAAAGAGTGTAAAGAAGGATGATAATTTAAATAGATCCATATATTCTTTTCTTATTATTGAGTGAGAGATGCAAAACGTAAGAGGTTTCGAGTTTGAATCCCCTAAACGTTTGCTCTCGTGAGGCTTTGAGAGAGAATTAAAAAGAGATTAACGTTGAAGTTTGATGGCTTGATTATGTTTAGGGAATGGAGTTTGTTTATATAGAGAGGAGGATTGGTGTGCATTGCCTTAGATTTGGACAACCTAGCTTGCCATTTTAGGATGACTATTGTTAAATGTGGCTAGCCTGTTAAATTTGCTATTAGTAGGGATGTAATTAAGGATCTTTCAAGCCAATTGTATATTAAACCAAAAATAGTTAATTGCCTTATCAAATTTTAATGCATGTAATCGAAAAATTTAGTCAATATTGATGCGTATTTCCTTATCTAATTTAAATTTTCATGAAATTAAACTTAGTATTACACTCCGTTCATATACAGAGGCGGACCTACATAAAGAAAATTGTGTTGAGTTGTGTTGTGAACACTTTTGAACTGTTTTAAATTTTTGTTTGTGTGAATGTTTGATTCTACGAGTATTATTTTGAACATTACACTAATCCAAAATCCAAATATTACTACTTATATGCTTAAGATTGTAAGGATCATGCATCTTTAAAATCATTAAGATCGAATATACATTAGTATCGAGATTTTATGCAATATCCTTTAAATTTTAATTCTATCATTATAGATCATACCCTCAAAAAGATCCACCTTAATCTTAGATCGTTCCACCTTTTAAGATCGTAGAATAAGAAGCTATCAATTAATATTAGTGTAATATACACATTCTCTCTCGCCATTAGAATTTATAAAGTACAAAACCTTTCTTATACACCCTCACTCCCAAATATGAGAATTTATTTTACTGAAAATTTAAAATCGTGAAAATTTATTTTACTGACACATAATTGTAGATATTAACAAAACAAAACATACATTGACATAGGCACATACAAATATGAGATCTATATTTTGGCTTAGAGAGAGTACACTATACTTATTCCTGACAATCTCTCCGTCTCCAAATTAGTGGTAAATGTTCACCATTTTGACATTCACATTTAAAAATTTATTCCTACCAACGTCGTAGAATTAGATATGAGCCTTGCGCGGAGAAATTATACATTTTCGTATATGTTTTAATGTTGTTTCACATTATTTGTTAACATTTTTTATTGTTATCAAATTTGTTAATTTTTGTAATTATAAGTGTTTCTAGCAAGAATACCGGCGTAGTAGTACTCAAGCAATTGTAGGGTGATGATCAAACCAGATGGTAACAATCTCTTCACTCAAGAAGACGATGAGAATAATGGGGTTAAAGACTTGTACTTGTGTATTACTCGTGGAGGCAAAACTTGATTACAAAGAAGACTTTAGCTCTTTAAATAGGTTATCCCTAGTTTTATCTTTAAGGAAATTAAATAATATATTTTTCTTCTATCTAATATCGATATAAAACATGGTAAAATATATTCAATATTTACTACTTCTTTTACTATTTACATAAGAGTATCTTCGTACTCCATATATACTCCCTCCGTCCCTTAATGTTCTTCTCATTTCATTTTAACACATTTGCCGAGACACGTTTTGCGTCGTTAATATCTCTTATTATATCTTTCTAAAAATTATAAATTTTTGATATTGTTAAAGTACTCAATGAGACGAATAAAATAAGATCTCGCATGACTATGTTTGTTCGTATAGATTGAGAATAATCTAGCGAATTGTATTGAATTGTGAATATTGTAAAAATTGGAGAAGGGGAGAACATTAGGGGAGAGAGTAATTAAACACAGTTTCTATATACAGCCCACCTAAATTACCAAACGCAGGCCGGTCTCTCGCGTACCGCGAGACCAACCACAACTAACTAATTTTAAAATGCTAATCTCGCGTTACGCGAAGAACGCGAGAGCCATCTCTCGTAAGGTAAGGGCCTTTTTTATTTCTCGGGTAACGCGAGAGACCATACCGACAGTTTTCATAGAGCACTGACACGTTTCATGTTCCAATCGAAATCTATTGCGAATGGTGGCATGAAATAAAAAAGTGGTGGGCACTACTATGGAGCAGATTTTGATGATTAATTATATCCGTAAGTTGGCCTTTCATGTATTCACGAGCCTTAACATTACGCACGCACGATGCAGCCTCGATTCCAAAGCTACAGACACTCCCTATTGGTTTCTGCTAACTAAACCAGTGAAAAAGATTTGAATATCTAACATTCAACATTACTTTATAATATAGTAAAGCTTATATTGCACACCCAAACCTGACCTGTTTGCTTCTGCCTCTTATCGTTTGGAACAGTCAAGATTAAGCAAACGTAAACGTCCTTATTATTAATATAATATTAATATTTTAGGGTCAGGTTTTCATAGTTGCCATTCTTAACATTTGCATGTAAAGAGAAGCGAGGATAATCACTATTGAAAAAGATTCACGTGCGAATCATTATTAACGTGAGAATATGTGAATGAAAAAATTCGCATGCATATTTAAGTCAGCGACATGCACATTTGACAGATTTACATATCATTAATAATATGTAAAAAGTACATGCACATGTCAATACTGAAGAACGTGCATGTCAATGCGATTCGTATTTCGCACCTGATTCGGATTCATAAATCTTTGGATAAAAATCAGGTAAAAATACCATTTATATATGATAATGCACAAATTTTCTTAGTTTTATGGATACTTTTTCACGTCTACATACACAACTTTATGTTATGTAATAAATGCTTCGATACATACACAACTACAGTCAAATATCCATAGACATTCTTATTAAAATATTTATAAATTATTATAAATCATACTAGAAAGTACTCGTATTCTATTTGAATGACGTGTTTTATATTTTATACAGAATTGTTCATGTGAGAAATAAAAAAAAAGCACTGATTATATATGTAACGTAGAGTGTAGACATAAATAATAACTCTAATACTTATCTTTATAAATAAATTGCTTGTTCCTTTGAAATTGTTGTTGTTGATTATTAGTCTGTTGCTTTCATTGTTATCATCAGGTCATGTTACAAACTCTTATTCAAATGAAATAACGTAATGTCACTCTACATGCCTGGTTTATGGATATTTAACTTGGAAAAGATTTAGTTACGAATAGATTATTATTGTATGAATATATGAATAAAAAATTTATTTGCACAATTCTTCACATTAATATGTATAAATAAAGATAAATACATACACATTTGATAATATATGAAAACCAAATATGATTATAAAAGAATATGCATGAGAATACAATCATTTGTGTATGTGACACCTCATTTTTATCCTTTTCTTATTTTTATGCTATAATTCGCTGTTATAAAGAGGACAATTAGAGAAGACTTCGAATTCTTGTTTTTTTAAGGTAATATACAAGGACTTGTTAGCCCCTGCCTGCCTGTCTTGATTGGATTCTGATTTTTATCTATCAATTATTCCTCCATAGAAACAAGATCGATTCTACGACTTACCAATAGCTACCTTAGCATATCTTGTTTGGCTATGTGAGAGAGAAAAAGATCGAGTTCGTTCACAAGGCTTTCAACTCCCTCTTCTTATTAGTTCGTTGTCGAGAAGATCGATTTGAAGCATCTCCTTCATCACATACTCAACGTCGTTCTGCCGTCGCTCGTAATCGATTAATCGGTGAGTTTAGTTCGTTTTTAATCGGATTTTTCGATATTGTTTCGGTGTCGTTTAATCGTGAAAAGTATCCCCGAAATCATTTCAAGCCGGTCATCGTCGTCTCCGCTGCCGTCGCGCTCGTTATTGGTCGTTACCTTCGTCGCCGGGTAATCATGGTGAGCCCTGCCTCTGCATCTTCTGTTCGTAGTCATAGGGAAGGAGATGAATAGTAGTTCATCTATTTGGTTGTTGACTTTTGAAACCATGTATGCATAAGCTCCTTCGTTGTCTTCATTTCAACTTAGATTGATTATTCAAATAAAAAGGTTTTATGTATTTTATCACATATATACTCAATTCCTTAGCTAAAAGTATTTAGTCAGGGAAAAGACTCATGAGAACGATTATTATTCTATGAATTACGAACGATTATTATTCTATGAATTACGAATATATGCATATTTTTCTATATTCAAATGTACATTATTTTATATTTACAAGTAAATTTGCAGATGTGTACATGTCTTTGATAATATATGAAAAATATTGTGAAAGAATGTACATGTGAATATAGAAGAATGTGTATGTATTCGTTCATTCATATAATAAGCTCATTGGTACCTAGTCTTTATCCTTTAGTTAATTAAAACTAGTGTATAGACCCGTGCCATGCACGGGTAATCGAGACTACTTATTATTTTATAATTACTTTAGTAAACTATTAAAATAAGAATTGATATTTTCATGATAACTTATTAAACTACTAATAACTTTATATTGATTAATAATTTTATAAAATAACCTAAAGAAAAAAAATTATATATCAAATGATATAAAATCTCTTCTTTAAAAGAAATTCATGAATCAAATCGAGAAAACAAAGCTCATAGTTATATAAATTAAATACTAATAAATAATAAATTCTAATGCAACTTCAAAAAACTTATATCCAAAGAAATATTGGTTTAGAAGTTAGTTAGAACAAATTTTATCAGTGATTCCTCATATAGTTTTTGTTGAAATGTTCTCATACGTTAAGTTTATTATTTGTTGGAAAACTCGGTTAATAAAACACAACATAAAATATTAAAAAATCATCGTAGAGACTTAAAATTCGATAATAAATCAAGAAGCCAAGTTGTATTTGTTAAACATTTAGAAAATGTTAAAAATATATATTGGTTTAATAACAAAATGAGTACTTGGCACATAGAATTGATGAAGCTATTAAATACATTTTCTTTAATATTTTTTAAGCACCCTTTGCTTTAAATATACATGTAGAGATATTAGATAGATATATAAAATAGATTAAGATTATTTTTTAAATTGATATATCTATTTACTAAACAATAACTTAAGTAAAGAATAATTATTAAATTAATTTATAATCATTCAGTTTACGATTTGTCAGAAGGCTAAAATTGGTGAAGACTTTAAAAAAAGTGAAAATATGTGTATATTATAAGATATGACACATTAATGTAACAAATTTTTAGTATTTTATTTTAGTAGTATAGTTTGTAGTCAAATTTGTTAGAAGTGATGTTTATATATATATATACCTACAAAAGTGATTAGAAAATAATATTTTATTTTAAATCAAATAAAAATATAAAAACAATTAAAAGAGAACCAATAACAAATTGCCACATGGATGTGGTGGGGCCAGAATCAAGGAGAAGACTTGAAAAGTCTCAGCTTTAATAGATTATATAGATGCTTGTATGTAGAAGGAGTAATAATCTACTTTATAAGGTAATGGTATTGTATATCCATATTCTCATAATATTTTACTTTTGTGATTTGGGTATCTGATTTGAATTGGTATTTCTGGAAGATTCTGCATTGTCAGTAAAATAGAGTGGAGATGTGTTGGTGTTGGTCTGTGCTATGAAAGAGTCATACATGAATTTTTCATCTGTGCCAAGAAAGATGAACATATACGATCCGCTTCAGCAGATCAGCTCATGGCTCGATGGCTTCAGAGATGATAATATTTCCGCCGGCGCCACCCTCCTCTTAGATTTCGAGGAGAGATTGGATAATCAGGTACAAAACTTCTAAATTCTAATCCACTTCCTAATTTGATTCGTTCAGATGAGTACTTTAACATACCAAAATTTTATAATTTTTTATTTGCATATAACTAGAGATATTGACGATACAAAACGTGTCTCAGTAATGTGGAAAAAAAAATTCTTGACTCTGCTCGACCGAATGTTTCTAACATTGCAGTCAGAGGATACTTCTCATGATGCACTCACACATACACATCATAACTATGAACAAGAATCATCTAGATCTTCAGAGAAGGTAAATTGACAATCATCTTACATTCTTTTTTAGTTATGTACAATGTCTTTTGTTTTCTATGACCATATCATGTTCATTTTGTAGATACAAAGACGACTAGCTCAAAACCGAGAGGCTGCTCGCAAAAGCCGCCTCAGAAAGAAGGTAAAAAGATCTCGACCACAACTCAATCAATCTGCATAAGGGTCTAGAATTTGATTATAGTTTTTCAAAATAGGCCTATGTACAACAACTTGAATCAAGCAGGATAAAGCTAGTTCAGATGGAGCAAGAGCTTGGTCGAGCAAGGAAACAGGTGCAATTACTTACGATATATATACATGGCTTTTTATTCACTTTTCTCAACCTTAATTAATTGTCTATATACAGGGCTTCTGCGTAGGAAGCACAATGGATCATCTTCCATCATCATCTAGCAGCAATTCGAACTCAGGTTTTCTTTCTTAAGATTTAACTCGATGTTGCTTCAGTTGACCAGATAGTCATTTTTTGTGTCAACTGTGATGCGGGATTTGTTTGACAAAATGCTTTATTCCAAAAGTAAAATGCAAAAGCAAAAGATATAGAGCATGAGTAAAGTCTTGCGTTGTTGAATACATGTTATAAAATTGTTGTTGTAGGGATCTCGACATTTGACATAGAATATGCAAACTGGGTGGAAGAACAAAAGAGGCAAGTTTGTGAGTTGAGGGCGTGTTTGCAGGGTAATAAAACAGAAGAAGAGTTGAGCATGCATGTGGAAGCCAATATGAAGCACTATACTGATCTTTTCAGCATAAAAGGAGACGCAACCAAGGTCAACGTGTTCTACGTGATGTCTGGCATGTGGAAGTCGCCGGCTGAGCGTTTTTTCTTCTGGATAGGAGGATTTAGGCCGTCAGAGCTACTCAAGGTACTTTCACCACTTATCGAACCGTTGACGGATAAGCAACGTATGGAGGTGGTGAACCTAACGCAGTCGTGTCAGCAAGCGGAGGATGCACTCTCACAAGGAATGGACCGACTTCAACAGACTTTGGCGGAGTCTGTGGTGGCTGGGCAAATAGACCAGGGAAGTTACATTCCTCAGATGACCATTGCAGTAGAGAAATTGGATGCTTTAGTGAGTTTTGTGACCCAGGTAATAATTGTAATTCTCTCTCTATATATATACGGGACGCCTATATGCACGCGTTTTTTGCCTAAATGCACACGAATCTGTGCGCACAACATATGCGCACAGATCTGTGCGGCGTACAACCTTGTGCGCACAAGTTATGCGCACAGATTCATGTGCATATAGTCTTCAAATCGCGTGCATATGGCCATTGCCTATATATATATATATATCCTCTCCTCACCCGTAACTTTATATTCTTCATTGTATCATGTACCCAAATCACGCATATGTCTCTGACTGTCTTGTGAAATAGGCAGATCACCTTCGACAAGAGGCTTTGCAGCAGATGCAGCGAATCCTGGCCATACGCCAAGTTGCTCTATGCTTGTTGGTTCTCGGGGAGTATTTTCAACGCCTCATAGCGCTAAGCTCCCTCTGGGCTAGTCGTAGTGGAGAACCCACGTAGCCAGCAAGCCAGCCCAATATACTGTTACAGAAGTTAGTTAGAAGGTTGTTACATTTGTAATAAGCTGACGTCAGCATAGATAGAATGTGAGGTCATGCTTTAGACCTCACTATATGTACTATTTTCCTTCTCTGTAATAGACACTTTTTTGCAACGCTAATCTGATCAATTTGTGAGCCTTTCTTCCTCTTCTCTTCTCTAAGTGAAATTTCTTGTGTGTGATCCTTTGATTTGTATAATCAAAATGGTATCAGAGCACTGATGTACAAATCAATGATGATCGTGATCTGCTACTCAGTCTAAGGCTGACTACTCTCTATTCACCAAGAAGACAAATCACTCATACACATGCCTTCTAGTGTATGTAGATGATATGATCATAGCTGGAGATAGTCAAGAAGAAATCAGACAGCTGAAAGATCATTTACACAAGAACTTTCAAATGAAAGAACTTGGAGAACTTAGATATTTCTTGGATATAGAAGTGGAAAGAACAAAGGAAGGGTTTCACTTAAACCAGAGAAAGTACACTCTAGAACTTCTAGAGGAAGCAGGAATGACAGAAGCAAAACCCATGGCTACTCCTTTTGATCCAAGAGTTAAATTGGATCTTAAAGGATCAAGAGATGAGGTAAAAGCTAGCTCCTATAGAAGGTTAGTAGGAAGACTGATCTACCTCACTATAACTAGACCAGACATCTGTTATGTTGTACAAGTTCTAAGCCAGTTCATGCACAACCCAACTGATGAACATTGGATTGCTGCTAAACATGTTCTGAGATACTTGAAGAAAGCTCCAGGGTAGGGAATACTTCTAGCAAAATACCCAGATTTAAGATTAAGAGCCTACTGTGATGCAGATTGGCAAAGTTGTCCCATGACTAGAAAGTCTCTAACTGGTTTCTGTATTCTACTAGGAAGATCTCTGATCTCATGGAGAACTAAGAAGCAATCCTATATGGCTTCATCATCTGCAGAGTCAGAGTATAGATCAATGGCAATGACCTGTTGTGAAGTGACATGGTTAAGAAGACTTCTGGTTGACTTGAATGTTGAAAGCAAAGAAGTACTTATGCACTGTGACAATCAATCTGCAATGCACATTGCACGAAATCTAGTTTTCCATGAGAGAACAAAGCACATTGAAGCAGATTGCCATCTTGTGAGAGACAAAGTCTTAAACAAGGAAATAATCCTAGGCTACATTCCCTCAAAGCAACAACCAACTAATATTTTCACCAAAGTTGTTACTGTTGAGCAGTATGATAAACATCTCTTCAATTTAGGAGTTGTAAATAAATTTAGCACCTCTAAATTGAGGGGGAGTGTTACAGAAGTTAGTTAGAAGGTTGTTACATTTGTAATAAGTTGACGTCAACATAAATAGAATGTGAGGTCATGCTTTAGACCTCACTATATGTATTGTTTTCCTTCTCTGTAATAGACACTTTTTTGTAACGCTAATCTGATCAGTTTCTGAGCCTTTTTTCCTCTTCTCTTCTCTGTGAAATTTTTTGTGTGAGATCCTTTGATTTGTATAATCAACATATACTATGCAAGGGCAACAACAAGGATCTGAGCTCATAAACTAAGACTAGTTAACACCTCAATGTGCACACTTTCGCAAACCTCGACATTGATTAAATGAATGTGTTGCAATGGGTGTAGCATACGTCAATTTGCATGGGGATGCAAAACCACCATGTGGAGTGACTTCTTGTCGATCTTTTAATGCAATTAAGTCTCCCCTCTATATATTTCTTCTTCAATAAAACCTTTAGGGGTTTTGTTTGAGCAACTTATATATATATTAGAGAAGGTGTCAGTTGAGTAAACTTACTAGCTCACATAATTTATCCTTAAGTTATTCTGTAACTTCGACATTTAACAGTTATTTGGTAAGAGGTATATAAGGTAAGAGGAAAGAAAAAAATTGAGATTTTTTCCTTTGCCAATTTTTTGAGTGTTTTTTAGCATCTGAGAGTTGGACAAAGGGGAAAAAGAGGGTTTCATCTCCTCTTTCTTTGAACCAATTCAGTGAGTTTGAGTGAGAATTCGGATCGGCATCTGAATTCATGATCTAGACCTTGTAATCTGACTTTTGAGTAAATCAGCTCCTTCTGATCGAGCTGATTCGGTTGAGTTCGTTTGAGTGTTTGATTTCCATCATTAGAACTCTATTTCTTCTTTTTCGTTTTCTTCTTCTACTTTTAATCATCCTATCTCTTAACACTTCACTTCTTTAATATGATTTTACGTGGTCGAGCACTTTCTGACTTGGGAGTCGGAGAGTCATATCCAAAGGATACCCTCGGCCTCCTCTGGGATTGGTTGCGCAAGTGTGAAAAAGCCAAAGAACAAGAACGAAGACGGAGTTTGATCTGAAATGGTGAAGTGAAGAAGTTGTTTTTCCAGTGAAGCAGACGAATCCCCCATCACAAGCATCAAGGTAGAAGTTTTCCCCTCGTTTGTGGTGTTGAACTCGCGAGAATATCTGGGCTCCAACACTGGTGTCGGTCGTGGGAACTTTCATTCGAAATTAGGTCACTAAGGCCATTCACAAAGGAGAAAACTCAATTCAAGTTTCTAATTTTATTTTTTGTGTTTCTCTTTCCTCCACATAAGCATAAAAAATTTTCTACTCCCTCCGTCCCTTAATATTTGCAACATTTCATTTTTGGGCGTCCCAAAATATTTGCAACATTCTTTTTCTATCCATTAATTTTTTCTCATAATACTCTTACTTTATTTATTTTATTCATATTCTAACAACACTTTATCAATTAAATCAACCATCTATATCATCTTTTCTATCTAATTTCCACCATTAGTACCTTTACTCAATATTTTATTCTTCTTTTTTTTTATCTAAAAACACTTTATCAATCAAATCAACCATCTACTCAACTTCCTTTTTCTTCATCTCTCCACTCATCTCATTTTAAGGGACAGAGGGAGTATGATTTATTCCCACAACCCAGATCTCAAATTTCAGCCAATTAGTAAAAGGTGGTTGACCCATATTTAAAGCTTTTACAACAAAATTTAATTCATAATTGGTTGGCATTTTTTTTTGACAATTTCTCTGTTAAGAAAATAGCACAGGAATCAAAATGTGTTTCTCTTACACAATTCTAACAATTAATATAATTTTCATT
Source organism: Oxyria digyna (assembly GCA_029168935.1). Taxonomy (NCBI): domain Eukaryota; kingdom Viridiplantae; phylum Streptophyta; class Magnoliopsida; order Caryophyllales; family Polygonaceae; genus Oxyria; species Oxyria digyna. The sequence continues at coordinate 10,131,983 of JAPVLV010000018.1, forward strand.
TTTTAAAATTGTTTAAGAAACTCCAAAGTCCTGCATTGTGGATGGCCTAAGAATCTAAAGATTACAGATGGAGATTTGGCGTGTGTTGTTGTAAATGGGACGCCGCAACCTGCTAACAACCACGTGCATGGCCCTCCACATGCCAGAGCATTGCCTCACGTACAGAAAGGAGGGACTTGGGTCCCGCCTGAAGAACTAAAGGGTTTTAGGGGAAGGCAGAGATCTCGAGAGCACCTGCGCAACTGAATGAAGTGTCGGAATTTCGTGAGCCTCCGAATGTGGCAGGAGACGTGTATGAGGGTGAGGGTTGGACGATGGGGTGTTTGCCTCCATAGGCCACCGAGCAAGAGGTATTTCCCGAGACGACCAGCCTCATGGCCTAAATCTGAATCAAATCCTATAAGGACATCAAAAGCAGTAAATCCTATGGGGACATCAGGAGAAATGTTCGCCTTATTGTCTTGATCTCTATTATACAGGCGGCCCCGCCTATCTTAATATTTACCTTAAGGTCTTATTCACTCTATTTGTTTTTATCATAACTTTATTTCTCTTTAAATTAGGCTTGGATCTACACCTATTTCCCAACCATAGCAAGGGATTGTCCTCAAAATCCTAATTGGACTCCTAATCTCCCTTATGCATTTCGTTGGCAATCAAAGAATGTGTTACCAAAAATACCTTCGGTCGTAGAAATTACAGAGTTGAACTTGATGGAATGAGGGAGGATCGGGTATTTGTGTTGAATTTGATGTTTTGTGTCAAACTTATAAGATTACAAATATTTAAAGTTTTTTATTATTTATTTAGATTAACTGGACCTCGTATGGCAAGATCAACTTAAAGGACCTGAAGTATGCTCCGACATTATTTTTTTGGGTGCTCAACTAAATGGACATCACTGAGCCGCACATGCCAGATCGGGTGCCTAGGCAGTTTGGTCGGGTTCAAGGGATTCTGAGGCCTCCGATTGAAAATTTGAAGGAAGAGAAGAAACCAAGGCAAGGAGCTATGTGGTCGAGTATGAAGACAGCTATGGAGTTGGGATGCTAGGGATATCCATAAAAACACCCTTGATGAGATGAGCTCACCTGCTTATCCACCTTGGCAGGTTACTCCAGACTACTTGGTTGGTACATCCCCTAGACATAGATGCTCGTGTGGTAATTTATATCTCATTTAACTTGACCTTCATTTTTAACTTAGGATTTATGTTACACATGATGCAAATCATTTAGTTTAGATGTTTTATTTTATGGTACATCCCCTAGACATAGATGCTCGTGTGGTAATTTATATGTCATTTAACTTGACCTTCATTTTTAACTTAGGATTTATGTTACACATGATGCAAATCATTTAGTTTAGATGTTTTATTTTATGTTTAGGCACTTCACATGATCTACATCAACTTGTAACCATATGCAAAGGTAGGAGTCCAAAGTTTCAAGGCAATGCAACATGCTTTGAACCAAGCACTATATGATATGGACCCTTTCAGGAATGAAGATGAAAATGAGGTTTGGTCTACTTGCAGTGGAGTGTTTGTGTTGAATTGTTTGTTATTCGATTGTTAGGATTTATGGTTTTGTTGGATTGTTTGTTTATGTTGTTATTGGATTGTTTTTTGGTATTCAACTTTTAATTTTGCAGTTCGAATTAGCGTATGGATTATTGGATTGTTTGTTTAGGGTGTAGATGAGATAAGCAGGTTTCGCGTATGGAATGTGTAAATCCATACGCGACGTACGGTTATCATCCATACGCGACATACGGTTTTACACAAGGACATGTAGTTCCTACCTTAATACATAAACTTTTACATCAAACAGATTCTACCTTACAACATAAAACTCTAGTACACCAAATAAACAAAGCCTTTATTTAGCACACCTTCAAATTTTATTTAGCACACCCATACCTTCGTCACGAATGTATTTCACCATACCTTCGTCACGAATGTTTATAAGACCTTCGTCACGAATGTATTCGACCATACCTTCGTCACGAATGTATTTGACCATACCTTCGTCACGAATGTACTGTGAACCTTCGTGACGAAGGTCTTATAAACATTCGTGACGAAGGTAGCTATATCTGCAAAAGTAAAGCTATTATGTCTAATCCACACCAACTGCATTTAATTACCATAAACACTTCATATATCCGAACCACCTTCTTCTTCTACCTCTTCATTTCAACTATTTCACTTCATTTCACCCTAAACACTTTCATTCAAACACATTGTTCAATTGAAAATGTCAAATTGGGATGATTACATACACCAAAATGTTGATGAAGATGGTCCATCGTGGGGGAACTACAATGAGGTATGTTATAGTTGTTTTTAATAATGTTAATGTTAGGGGTTTGTAGGTAAAATATATGTTTTTTTATGAAATTGAATAGTTTGAAGTTAGTTGTTTGTGTTGAATGTGTGAAAATCATGTTGTAATATGTTTATTTTAGTTGTTACATACTAGGAGCATGATTTGTGTTTGTGTGGAAATTTGAATATGATGTTGAAGTTAGGGTTTGTGTGAAAATTTGTGTTTGTGTTGGAATTTAGGGTTTGATTCGAATTTAGGGGTAAAAAAGTGTAAAAAACATTTTGAAATGGGGTAAAATGGACATTCGTCACGGAACTAAAGGAAACCTTCGTCACGTAAGTATGGGAAACCTTCGTGACGAAGGTATTTGCACAAGAAATGTGCAAATTTCTTCGTCACGTAACTAGTGCTTTTATCCGTGACGAAGGTTAATGATTTATTCGTGACGAAGGTGGAAAAATCTGGTTTCTGAATTTTGTTGTGTTTGTGTTGGAATTTAGGGTTTGATTCGAATTTTGTTGTTTTTACAGAATAATAGTCCAGCGTTCAATCGTTTAAGAAACTTATCGATCAATGCCGATATTCCTTTGGGACCTCATGGAGTGCCTTCGTTTGATCTTGGTTTGGATTTTGATATTCCGCCAATAGTCTCTCAGCTTGAACCTCCTCCATATCATTCTCATCAAACTGATTGGTCTAATGTTCCTGAATACCAATCTTTATCGCAACCATATCAAGACATTGAGTATTTCCCGAAATTGAAGACAGTACCACAGTTTGACAGTGTTGTGCCTTATGAGGACCCACATATATCATTAGATTATTCAGAAGTTTTCGTCACTGATAAGATCTTCAGCTCAAGAGCAGAAGCAGAACAGTGGGCAAGAGATATTGGTAAAACTCATAACTTCATGTTGAAGGTTGGTAGAACTGACTTCAAAGGGAAGTTAGGAAGGTCTTGGCTTAAATGCGAGCGCAGTGGACATTACATTCCTGATTCAGTTGGGAGAACTAGGAAATTCACCCACACAAAGAAATGTGGTTGCAAATTTCAGATTGCATGTAGAGAGACTGAAAATGGGGAATGGATCATAAGGGCTGATCATGGAACTCACAACCATATTATTGGTGAATCCTTACACGGTAACGCATTTGCTGGAAGACTTACACCTGAGGAGGAAAAGGTGTTACTAGACATGAGGAAGGGAAATGCTAGACCAATACAGATGTACACAAGGCTCAATGAATCTCCTGACAACATGACTAAGAAGTCACAAGTGTACAACTTTTGTAACAAGTTTAGAACAGAGAGGATGGAGGGAAGAACTGTGATCCAAGAATTCTTCTATCGTTCGAAGGAGTTGAACTACTTCGTAAGACACAAGAGCGATGAAGTGACAAATAAGATCACAGATGTGTTCTTCGCAAGCCCAGAGTCGATGAAACTGCTTAAGGCGTTTCCATACGTAATGTTGATTGACGCAACATACAGCACAATTCAGTAAGTATAATTAAGTTAAAAAGTCTTATGTTTGTTTTTACTCTATAAATTCTTATAGTAATGTATTACCTTGCAAAGGTACAACATGCCCTTCATAGAGATTGTTGGAATAACATCAACGTGGAAGAACTATGTCGTTGCTGGGGCTTTCGTGTCAGAAGAGAAAGAAGAAAACTACGCGTGGTGCATGTATCAATTGGCTGAGTTGTTTAGGGTTGTTAAGATGACGCCAACTTGCTTAGTCACTGATCGAGAGAAAGCTTTGATGAACGCTTTGGATAGGATCTTTCCAGATTCTACTTTCCTCCTCTGTAGGCGGCACATCCAAAAGAACATTGAGGACCATGCTAAGCTAGCAATGCGGTCACAAGCAAGGGGGACCCATTTTGCAAGTGACTGTCTTAACTTATTCAAACAGTCGACAGATTTGGCATACAACATTCAGCTGGGCCGTATTGAACAAGATTGGGCTGCATATCCATCTGAGATTAGGTACCTGAAGAAGAATTGGCTAAACCCCTACGGCAATAGATTTCTTTCGATCTATGTGGATAAAATCTTTACATTAGGCTCCAACACCACAAACAGGTTAGTAATGTGATTACGTTTGAGATTGTTTTGCAAATTATGTTAGCTTTATATTTGTTGTTATAAAAAATTGTTTTTATTATGCAGGGTTGAAAGTGAACATTCTAGCTTCAAAAATTATTTGTCACTGCCAAGCCAGAAGATAGACACTATGTTTCAAAGATACAATGCGAAGATGCGCAATCAGTTCAAGGAGATCTTGGGTACTTTCAATGAAAGTCAGCAAAAGACTGTAAGTAACATTACAGAGTGTCTTATACTTGTTTGAGTCGCTTGCTAACTGAATACAAGAAAGGGGAATACGGCATGCATCTTGATCATTGTGAATGCGTAATAAGGAAGAGAGATGGATTGCTATGTGTGCATGACATTTATGAATATGTGAGGCGTCAAGAACCAATTCCAGTTGAAGCGGTTCATGCCTTTTGGAGGACATTGACTTTGAAAGAAGTAGAGACTGAAGACGAATTACAAGTGCGGAGGGTAGTAGCCAGAAACTTGATGGATGAGTTTATGGCTGAGCAATGGGAGGGAATGTCACCTTATGACCAACACGAGTGTGCAATGATGTGTTTGGCAATAGGTAACCCCCAAATGACCAACCTACAGGAGCCAGCTCGTGTGAAAAGGGGGAAGGGACGACCTCCAGGAGCTCCAAACAAAGAGTACAATCCAATGAAAAGACAACCTTCACATTGGGAGCACACTGATGCAACACTTGAAGAAACGCCTCCAAAGAAGCAAAAACCGACTTCATACGGGAAGGGTAAGAGTGGTCAGTGGGCTTTGCAGAAGCTTACAAAGTACAATGCTCTCGTACCTCCATGCATGCGTCCCTACGTGCAAGGTTGGTATCCCATTGTCGCTGATGGAAATTGTGGATACAGAGCTATAGCACAACAATTAGGGTGGGACCAAGATAATTGGAGGAGAGTTAGATCTGAAATGGCTCAAACGACATTTGCACATTGGAATAATGGGTTGCAAGCTTGTTGGGTATTGCCAGTTGAAACGCCTGATGTTTTGAGAGCAGTTAGAGATCTAGCTTGGACTGGACCAGGAGAGATGGCACCCGAAGAGACATGGTTACAAGTCCCGGCGATGGGGTGTGTAGTAGCTACGACTTTCAATTGTGCATTGGTTGTGCTTGCGAAATCAATTTGGCAAACATATTTGCCTATAGTATTGGACGACAACATCGCTCCAGGAGAGAAATTGCCCATATGTTGCATTGCCCTTGTTGAAGATGAAAGACACTTCATTTCGGTAATTTCTAACTCACTCTATCAATTTGGTGTTTATAGTTTGAAATCAATACCTCGTACATTTGTCTTGTAAATCATTCATTTGCCTTATTGTAGATGCCAATTGCCGATGACTCTCCATTACCTGAAGTTTATCATATGTGGCATCGTCACTGTTCACCGGCAGCTCGCTCCTTGATAGACCCTTTTACTGAGCAACTAGCGGCGTACAGAAGGCCTAGAGCCCCGACAAGAAACAAGAAAGGCAACAACGTAATTAATCTTAGCGGTTAAGATTCAGTCGAAATGGATTGTTTAGGAGTTGTAATGACTAAGATTTTTAATGTTTGCATGTATTTGGACTCACTTAGAGAAGTAGTTGGATACAAGAAACTGGAAAGTGATCGAACTTACACAAACAACAACTTAAACAGACAACAACTGAAGCGAACAAGAACGTAAACAAACAGAAACTTAAACAAACATTAAACTACTTAGTCCCACTGCAACTTGCTCCAAACTTCTCATCAACTAAGGCCTGCTTCTCCGCGGCAAGTGCAGCATTTTCATCCATGAGCTCGGCATTTTTCTCCTGAAGTTCAGTTACGTCGTCGTTTAGGCTTTTTGACATTGCCCTCAACATTTCAGTTAGCTCTTGCAGTCCAGCGGCCTCTGTAGAGTGAAACAAATTATCCTCATTCAGTTGTTCTATAACCACCCTTGCTCGACCTGAGTATGGACGGTCGATCCAATGCTTGTATTTGCACCCACCATCTTCATCAATCGAGTTCCACGTCCTATCAGGGCATCCCCAATATCTTCTCCCGTAGTTCACCTTATCATGATTGAATTGCTCAGTACAAGTCTGTTCAGTTGGCACTTTGTTGCACCAACAGAGCTTCCCTCCTGGATCCATAATTTTTTTTCTGTATTAAGTTGAAATGTGTTGCTTATTCCATGCTGAAATGTCCTTTATATAGAGTTGAAGGTAAATGGGTTACAGCTTGCAACAGCTGTAACTCACTTACTCAATTTAAGTGAGTTACAGCTAGCAACAGCTGTAACGCACCATCTTCTGATCTACATTTGATGGGCTGGATATTGATTTGGATAAGTGTGAAATGGCGTTTTAGGCCGGACATCGATTTGGATCAGACAATTGCAAACAAACCAAATAACAAGTAATTCGTTCAAACACTACAAAGCATGTTCTTAAAACTCAAGCACAAACTAAATCCAACACCAACATCAATCCAACCTAGTCAAGGAAAGGATAGAACCCATCCAAAGTGTGACAAACAGCGTCTTTCATACGGGAATACTCCTCCTCATTATCTGCATCTCGATACGGCTCCAGATTGTACACAGAAGTCCGAATTGCCTACAGTGAAGTGCAAAATAAATTAAGTCAGACATTGATTATGTTATAGATTTATAGAATTTGAAGATTAATTACAAACCTGCATGAGTTGCTCCTTAGTATAAGGAGAGATTATTGGATGAGTATGAGCCAAGTACCACTCCAAGTAATCATCAGTGCAGAGAGATGGAGGATCTGCTTCTACACCCATTTCCCATAAGCTTACAGAGTTGTTCTCCCTTTGCTCCCAACTCCAGTTGGTGGGATCATACTCCACTACGTACTTACGATTGTTTCCACACCTTCTAGCTTTAATTGGTTGAATGGGAGGGATTGGCACACCTTGAACTCGACCAAATTGTCTGCAAACTCGAAGTGGCATGTGAGGCTCGGTCTTCTCCAAAACATGCAGGATCCCATGAAAGAAAGCCGACCGAAGTTCTTCTCTACGAAAATCAAGGCGTCCATATGGTTGCCACTCAACCTGTTGTACATAAATCATTAAAACAAGTTCAAAAGTACAATAACAAATTAACAGCCAGTTTGCAATAATCATACCCCTTCTATGCTCATATTGTCTAGCTCCTCTCTGTAGTTGCGACGATTGTCCGGTCTTTCAGACAAATCAAATTTGGCTGCATATGGCATTGTCTCATCCCACTCATAGTTTTGTGGAGGGGCAAAAGCAGGAAAGTACAAATAGATCCAACCCTACATCATCAAACAAAACTAATGAAAACAAAAGAAACAGTATTCAAATCAGTGCATATAATTAAAGACAAACATACCATCAACAAGGTGTAACAGAAAGACATCGTTGCACAATCTCTGCGGGAGTATTTACCCAGTTGTCCATACAAAGCACACAACGCACCCGAACCCCAAGACACACCATGGATATTTGCCATATCATTAAGCCATTCATGGTGAATCAACTTGATCATGTACGACGTCTTGTCAGGAAACAATGTCATTCCCAACAAGTATGTCAACCAACCCTTAGCGATTGAGACTTGATCCATTTCAAAGTTCCCCTCATTATCCACTGCCATGCATTGTTCCCTCAAAAGCTCCGGTGAAACTTCATTACCAGCTTTGACTCTTCTGTCAAGTAAATCTATACCAAAAGCCTTCTTTGCTCTGTTCACCATTACAGCCTTCGTGTCAGCTTTGCCAACTCCATCAGCAGATGTGCGAAATCCCATGCCCTTTCCGTTTATAGGGATACCCAAAATCTTGTGCACATCTAATAGGGTGATTGTCATTTCACCAAATGGCAAGTGAAAAGAATTTGTTTCTGGCTGCCACCGCTCAACAAATGCATTGATCAACCCTTGGTCGTGGTTGGGATACATGAGGGTCTGCAAATGTGACAAACCAGAAGCCCTAGCCAACGAAACCCAAGGATAGTCGCCCTGTAACTTCCATTTTTTCAAACCTTCTTTTCTGACCGTATTTCTCAATTGCGGTCTCTCCTATTTATCATATTTCAAATTTATTTTAAGTACATTTAAATCAATTAACAAATCATGTCTAAATTAACGAAGCATGGAAATTACGCAATTAACAATTCAACCAAAGGTGATAGATTTACTTACATGTCCTTGCCAAACCATATAAGCAGTGTGCCCGCTGAAGCTATGCAGCAAGTCTATCTCCTTAGGACCTCCAGGCACAGCCCACTGTAACTTCGGGTAAATTTCGTCTTTCTCATCGCCATGTTCATTAAGATCGACCCCCCCGTAATGGCCCTCAAACTGTCCTTCAGCCCAGGAAGCAGTTGGACCAGATTGCCATTCTGGTGTTTCTGGCTGAAAGGCCTGTTGACGTCCTACTGCTTCATCCCATGCGACTTGTGGAGAAGAGGGGGGAACCCATGTAGGGATCTATTACAAAAAAAATTGGTTATTAGTAAAATGTACAACTTTCACTCATAATCGACTATATATTAAATTTTAAACTAATACTTACAGCACTCTGCGGACTCCAAGTTGGATAATGTGCCTCATAGGTTGGAGTCATCGGGATTTGCTGTTGTAATAAAATAAATTTCATAAATTATTAATTTAATAAAAACAAAAAACAGTAATATAATGTGAATTTCAGATTAACTAACCATGTTCTCGTAAAGGTTCGAATATGCACTAGGGTCAGCTAGCAATTGTTGTTCATGCCAAGAAGGTTCTGGGACCTCTTCACTTGCACTTGTACCCTCGTCAGCTCTTCCACGCCTCTTCCTCGGCTTGGGCTGATAAGCGGGCCTTCCTCCAGCCACGATTTCTTCACGAGTTTGATTACGGGCATTCTTCCGGGCACTTCTAGAAGACGGATGCATCTACAGTAACATGATATTTCAAAATTTACGCATACCAAACCAACAAAACAAAACAAAAAAACAACACAAATATGCAAAAACATCCGTCACGAAGGTCCAGCATACATTCGTCACGGATGTTTACTAAACCTTCGTGACGGATCTGAGTATAACATCCGTCACGAATAACCAATAAACATTCGTCACGAATGTTTATGGGACCTTCGTGACGTATCTTCACCACACCTTCGTGACGAAGGTTTTTGCAATTTTGCAAAAACGCAGAAGTGCCAACATATCCGCTGACGAATGAATTTGCACAAAATTTGCACAATTTGAAGCAGAAAAACAGTTTATGAAGGTATCCAAACACATTAGCCCCTAAATCATTTCATTCCATAAGTTTCTTAATCAAATCAAATTTACCCTAATTCATGAACAAATATCAATTTTGGGGATTATATCTAAAATTTGAAACAACTCTCAATTAGACATAAACAAACACCAATTGAACTAAAAAAACATGCTTAATACACATATCAATCTAGTTTAATCACCCCATTTCAATGGTTTTGACATATATTCATCAAACATGGAAAATTAATGCAAAAGAGAGTTAGAAATTACCTTATTGCTTGATTTGTTGATTATTGTAGTGAAAGAGATGAAGAATTGTAGAGAATGGTGTTGTGACTTGTTTGAGCTGCGCCGAAAAAGACTATAATGGAGAAGAAGAAGTTACATTAGGGTTGGGTAAAAAATCTCTTTTATATCTGCAAAATTGATACATTCGTCACGAATGTCTGAGCAACCTTCGTCACGAAGGTTTTGAAAACCTTCGTCACGAATGTTTTACATACCTTCGTGACGAATGTTTATATAACCTTCGTGACGAATGTATACAATAGTTACGTGACGAATGTTTGGGTGTGCTAAATAGAATTTTAGGGTGTGCCAAATAGTAAGCGCCCAAATAAATTCAATCTTACAACAAAAAACCCTAGTACATCAAACATACTCAACCTTACAAACAACATAAAACTCAAACACATAATATCCGGTTACAGTTGTATTACAACATAATTACCAAGGCTTTGAACATCCTCCATATTGCTCAGCAATCAAGGTTGTGTTTTCTGCAACAAGTGCAACATTTTCCTCCATCGGATCTGTTTTTTTAGCATCAAGTTCCATTATTTTGTTCTCTTCGCGTGTTGTCATTTCCCTCATCAGTTTGATCGTCTCCTCCAGTCCACCAACCGTCGAAGAGATAGCCATATTATCCTCATTTAATTGCATTATAACCTCTTTTGCACGATCTTTGTAGGGTGGTCCTTACACTGCTTAAAGTAGTAGCCTCCATCTAAATCTGGACATCCCCAATACCTTATCATGTAGCTCTCTTTATCTTCACAGAATTGTTCAGTACACACACACAAAATTGTTGGTTTGTTACAGATACACAACCTCCATGACGACTCCATTGGTTTATTGTCAAATAAAATAAATACACACAAGGCGAGTGTGTTACAACTAGCACACAGATCTGAACAGGAGTTGTGTTATAAAAAAAACATGAACCTAAAACTTACCAAAGAGTGTTGAAGGCTAAAGTGATATCCTGATGAAAGTGCCAAAGATATGGCTAAGTCAGATCAAAGAGACAATCAATAGATAATCACGAACTTGCTCGAACCAACGAGCTACGAAGAAAACGTTTTAGATCGTAGGGGTGACGCTAGGGATTTGAAGAAGGAGATAAACTCACAAATCTATTCAAATCAACGTAAGTTCAACAATGAAACCCTAAACGTTGTTTATAGTCTTCCTAAATCAAAAATACAAAATATCTTAATTTCCTAAAATAAAAATAGACTTAAAAATAAGAATCCCGTCAAAAAACGAGTTTGGCATAGTTTGGAACACCGCTGCACAGTTTTTAACAAACCGTTTGTGACAAAAGGCATGGTTTAGGACAAAAGGCATAGTTTGTGACAAACCGTTCCATTCTCCAGAATGGCCTTTTCTTCGTTCGTTTACCCTCCTCGACGGGGGAGGCTAAGGGGGACCTCACCCAGCCCGTCTGATGAGCTCACACTTGAGTGCTCAAGCTCATCAAGTCACAAGCACTCCCAACTATGTCAAGACAAGTAGAGGTTCAATGCCATTTTCAGGACCTCGGAGCCATTCACTATTCACCCTGGAGCCCAACCTCTACTGGCGCCTGCCAAAACACAACTTGGCGCGCCACTGGCCAAACCATCACACTTGGCCCGAGCACTATCTATCTCAATGGCCTCAAAATGTCCCAAGGAGTCCATCAAGACCAAAAACGCTCGGCCCAAACCTCCACAACTTCAAGGTGACCAAGTCAAGCCTCGACGCCAAGCGCCGACAAGCCCAAATGAGGTCCTACCGTGCGTCCAAGGCCTTAGAGCCATTTCTACCAGGCTTTCTTCATTCCAATGATCCTAAATGGCCCAAAAGTGTCCAGTCAAGTGAAGAACGCGCGCCAAAGACGAGTTTGACCCGGGAGAGCCAAGATCCCTATAATTTCGCCTAAAATGGTGCCTTGTGTCCCTCATTCAAGTCTAAGCTGGAATGCCACGTCATCAATCCGTGTGAGGCTCACAAGGATCACCATTTTCATCCCTTGGATCGTCATCATAAGTGCCTAGCACAATCCCACCAATTTCTCCTTTAGATTATGCATTTAATTCCTTAATTTTAGCCCCATTTATGTTGATTGGAAGAGTGGACCTTTGGTTGCAGCCTAAGGACGTCTTCCCCATTATAAAAAGGCCTCTCAAGGTCCATTGTGAGACACATTGAATTTGAATACAAAGCTTAAGTTGAGAGCCTCTCCTTTCTTTGTAATTTCGGCGTCAAAACCCCTATCTTTCCCTCGTTCTTGGTGTGATAAAGATCTACCAAGTACAAAAACCTCAAACCCTTCCCAAAACACTCGTGTGATAAGGATCTACTTGTGTTTTGCTTATCCAAAGTCTTCCGCTTACACACTCATCCACAAAACCGCCAACACTTAGTCTCATCCGAGGCAACACTTCATCACTTTCAAGACGACTTAGCCATCTTGAGTCTAGATCCGAGCGCGCCTTAGCATCCACGAGGAGGCTGAGTTAACACCGTCAAAGGTCAAAAGAAGGACCCATTTAGGACTAGATCAACCCGTATCACCTGCATAAGCCCGAGAGATGATGGATTGAGTTGCTCTTTCCATTTCTCTTGCCCGAGCTCTTGTTATTAGACCAATCGAGTGCACTACCATTGCTTCTTCTTCGTCCTTCGCCGTCATTGAGGGGTTCATGAAGCTATCATTAAGCCCAACTCGTTATGAAGCCCAAGAAAGAAAATAGTGGAGATAGAACGAAATGAAACGTACATGCAACTCAAAACGTGGCGTATGGATTTACACATTTCAACACAACTAGAGCGAGTAGGAGATCAGTTATGTTGTTTCATTGCAACTATGAAGAAAATCAATGATTTTATCTGAAAAGCACACACGCATTCAAATCTTTCGGTTAAACATTACATCACATTACAATTAAACATTGTTAGGAATGACAATAACTTAGAAACTACTCATCGTCTCCATCGCCTTCTTTGACTATGACGGTATTTTCGGTTGATGGCCTTCCACCTCTTCTTTTCAGTGGTACGTAAGCACCACATCAAGCATACACTTCGTCGTACAAATCTGCGACATATTCTTCACAATTACACTCCCAAATATCATAAACATGACGTAATGGACAGTCATCGTGAGGGCGGATCTGAGATAAAAAACAGTGTGCATAAATAATTTTACATGTAATGAAAAGTACAAATAAAGTAAGTGATTAGAGTAAAAAAAACATATCGGGATGAAATGTCCCTCCTTTGAAAGTAGTAATAGGCAAACAGTTTCCATTTTAATTCCTGGCTAATCATACCAAGTTGGAAGTGTAAGAGGCAAGAATGTCTGGAGGATTTGCTCGCATATACATACAAAGACACATTGCATGCCGAAGCCACCAGACATCCCATTTCTGGTACGGTAAGCCAATGTTCCCGACTGATATGGTATCACTTTCCCATGTAAGTTGATGTATGGTAATCTCCATTGTCGGCTTTTTTTTCATACCAATCCATGTGCCTTCAAGTAAATGTCAAATATATTTAGCTTTGTGTATCATCTCTTCGCGTATGAACTTCCATTGGTTTTGGTTCCCACTTGATTCTATATCAATTGATCTAGTTCCACAATTTCCATCTCCAACGATTTCAAAATAACCCTGAATATGGCCGCGCATGGATGGAGGTAGAGTAGTCTTGTATTTTGATGTCGCCATCATTGTTTGTTTCTTTACTGCACCAAACTTTTTAGCAATCCATTGCTTCTTGGGAGGTGTTTCATCCAAAGCTCTAGAATCCATCTTTTGATCAGTGTATTCCAGATCTTGGCACTTTGTTAGGATCTCCTTGAGGACGACCACATGTGTGTTTCGAAATCGTCGACTATTTAAAAGGAGTATCCACTTTAATTACCAATCTCTCTGACAAATAGCGCACACTTCTCTTGATCATGTGGTGAGAAGGTGGGGAATGTTTCTTCATAAAAATCGTCAAACAAATGTCTTGCCACATTTCTCTTAGTTTCAAGATGACATGGTGTATCCACTTCTTCTAAACACATTGTACTCCAAAAAGGTCGAAATATGAAGAATTAATGGACATTTGTTGCTTCAAACAAGTCTCAATGTCATGGACACACAACATCCCGTCTCTCACCTTCATTTCACAATTGCAATATTGTGGATTGTACATGTCATCTACACCATTCTCGTATTCTTTAATTAAGAGCTTCGATGCCTTGTACGACACTTTACACTTCACATGTACAAACAAACATGAATGGTCAACAAGTGTAAAACTCTTTGTCAGACTCTCGTTAAAAGAACCAAGTATCTCTTTTAGTTGATTTCTTTCCATACGTTGGTATTCCGCGAAAATTGTATGTAGTCTACCTTGTCCACCACTCAAATATGAATTCAAACAAGAATGTGCTCCTTCAACTATGTAATTTACGTAAAGGGTTCAAAATCCAGCACAGTTGGAAACTGAGATTTTGCCCAGTCCAAATGCACATTCATACGTCGCGTATGGATCCCATCCACACGTGATGTATGAATGCGCATATTTACAGAACACGCTTATGAACGTGTAAAATGCAAATAACAAGTCAGGGTTTCATATATCGCGTATGGATGGGTTCCATACGCGTCGTATGAATTTGCATTTTTACAGAACTTGTTGTTGAATGTGCAGATTGCAAATAAAAGTGTAAAAGTGTAAGTACAGATAAAGTAATTGTTTCTCGTGTTGCTTCCAGGAGTGAATACATTCTCGTCCATGCCGACACACATCTTCCAGGAGCAATAGTAACCCCCTGAAGACAATGCAGCTTGTATCGCTCAAATCAAAGAAGGCTACATCAAAGGAGATAGGACGAAACACATAGCTCCAAAGTTTTTGTTTATTCACGAGCTTCAAGTCGAAGGAAAGGTTGATGTTCGTCAAATTCAATCTAGCAAAAGCTTAGCAGACTTGTTCACAAAGGCATTGCTGACAAAAGTTTTCAAGGAACTCGTTCGTGGCATCGCGATGTTACGTTTAAAGGATGTATGATAATTCAGGGGGGTACGATTGCACTCTTTTCCCTTAGTCTTGGTTTTTATTCCAATGGGTTTTTCCAAAATAAGGTTTTTAACGAGGCACAGAGTTATGTATATCCAAGGAGGGTGTTATATTATCTTATTTTATGGATGTACATATAACTCGTGACTTTTGATTTTCTCATGTATTAGCCTACTCTCTACTCTCTCTTTCAAGTTCAAATGTCTTTGATTCGTAACATAAAGCTTTTTCACCCAAAACATAGTTTTTTTTAGTGAAAGTTATTTAATAAATCTATTTTAAAATAGATTAATACTCCTTCCGTCCCATAATATAAGGGACATTTCTATTTTAGGCGTCCCAAAAAGTTTTTCCCATATTTCATTTATAACTCTTCTTTATCTTCTCCCAATACATTTTCTATTATTTCTCTCTCTCACATCCCAACACCCTCTTCTCTTTCTCTCTATCTCTCTCCTTTAATTATTATACATTTCATTTTCTCTCTCCTCTTTCCATTAAATCTACAAATTTTCACATCCGTCTTAAACTCCGCGCAAATGCCCAAATGTCCCTTATATTTTGGGACGGAAGGAGTAGTTTTAAAATAAATTTAATCCAAATCTCGTGCAATGGACATGGATTAAACTAGTATATATTCGTATGTAAATCTTTCTTATTACATTTATGAAAAATTTGTAGAAGAGTTGAGAAAATTTGAGATGAACAAAATATTAGACACTTAGTTAAAGGAAAAGTGTCATGTAATAATACTTGTTAAAATGATAAATGAGAATGAATGTGGAGCCTTGGATCAAGAGAGATCCAAGAGCCCATATGATGACACGTGACACCCCTTGTCACCCCTTGTCACCACCGCCGGACCACCGCCGGACCTCCTCCGGACCACCTCCGACCACCGCCGGACCATCTTTGGGCCTCGCCGGAATAAAATTGTCACAAAGATGTATAAAATTGTTCACAAATATTACAAAATTATTTATTACTAAATGTTCATCACGTTGTTCATAAATGTTCATCACAATGTTCATAAATGTTCATTTGTACATACTCTACTGAATGTTCATCACATTATACTTAAAAGTTCACCAACTGAATGTTCATCACATTTTACTTAAATGTTCACCAATTTTTGATGAAGATTAAGTGTTCATCACAATGTTCATAAATGTTCATCACAATGTTCATAAATGTTCATTTGTTCATACTCTACTGAATGTTCATCACATTATACTTAAAAGTTCACCAACTGAATGTTCACCTAAATGTTCATCATCTCATACTTAAATGTTCATCATCTTATAATTCAATGTTCACAAGAATTTAATAAAATGTTCATTAGCCAAAGTTCATTACAATCGACTTAAATATTCATCACGTTGTTCATAAATGTTCATCAAAATGTTGATAAATGTTCATCATCTCTTACTTAAATGATCATCAAACATCACTTTAATATAATTTCGAGTAGAAAAACACTTGATCTTCATCAAAAATTACCTAAATGTTCATCATCTCATACTTAAATGTTCACAAGCATTTAATAAAATGTTCATTACTCAAAAGTTCATTACAATTAGTTTAAATGTTCATCACGTTGTTCATAAATGTTCATCAAAATGTTTATAAACGTTCATTTTGATATACTCTACTGAATGTTCATCACATTTTAATTACATGTCCACCAACAGAATGTTCATCACATTATAATTAAATGTTCATCACATTATATTTAAATGTTCACCAATTTGAATTAGACTGAAATTTTCTTTTATTTTTATATTTTAACCTTTTCATTTATTATTGGACCACCGCCGGACCTCCATCGGACCACGCCGGACCGCCGCCGGACCTCTACCGGACAACCACTGGGTGGTCGCCGGAAAGCCGTCGGAACACCACAACTACCCCATTACAAGTGGAGGTAGCTAGTTTAATCTAAGCCATTAGATGTCAAGGTATCAAATGGGTTAGATTCATTTTTATTTATCTCTATAAGAGGGTTTATTATGGGATTCACACCCCTTGGTTAAATCCGTGACTTGATGATGTCTTTAAGATTACCTACCAAGTCATACATGATACATACATTTTACATCTCACAAACACAAACATGGAGGAAGGGGGTGCGGATACATGGAAGAAGAAATGTAAGAGTGGAAAAAAAATCTATGCAAAAATAAGGAATTATTAATACAGTAGAGAGTATATAGTAGTTTTGGTTGTGTTGGCAGATTCTATGAAGATGTCATTCCAAATCTACAATCCCAAAATTTGAGAGGAGGATCTTCATTTGAACCACAAAGTTTGAGCCAGTTGCATACTCTGTAAGCAGCCCCACTGCAAATCCAAACATTGCCCATCTGCATATCCATACATTCAACACCAAATTAGCAGGCAAATAATGACAGGTGAGGGTTACTTTGTCAATTCCATTCAAACCTAAAAATGAAAAAATTAAAATCAATTATCTAACTGAACAGCCATGATGCAACTTCTGATCAATATCACTCATAAGCTTGAACTTGTCTTAGTTCAACATCTATAGAAAAATGTAATAAGGATGTTATCGTTTATCATACCTTAAACATCTAAGCAATCTACACAGACGTATTTCTACCATCTTATTCGCGATTTCAACCAAGTATTTTGATAACTGCAAATGCTAGTTACTTTCCATCTTTGAAGAAAGGGTTCACAGTATGATTGTGTGATTGCAGTACAGGGAGATGGAGATCTTTCTCAGTATCAGTCCCACTTTGAAACAAGATGTATTCAGTCAATACTCCCTGATGAAAATCTGAGCTAGTTTGTAAAGATATAGTCAAATTGAGAAGCTTTTGTGCTGCAATTCAATTCAGATTATCCCCAGCTGGTTTACCCCCCAAATCAATAGGCAGCTAGGCCAGATCATTCTCATGACTAACCAAATTCACACCTATCTCACAACATAGAAAGGGCATAAAAAGGGATGACTTTGCAATTTCTACTTCAAACTATATGTTACAACATGCTGAACATTAACACATAGCTCAGAAACCAAATGAAGCCAGATCAATCTCATGACTAACCAATTTCACACTTATCTCAAGCCTAATCACAAAATAATGTCATTATAATCATTCACAACAACGAAAGGGCATAAAGGGAAGATTTCGCAATACTACTATTTCAAAATCAATGCTGCAAAACCACTCATTTGATTAAACTTTTGCAGAATTGTTGCCTACCCTTTTCCAAGTATCAAAATAGAACAAAAACCCATAACTCGGAATTCAGAAACCTCTAGGAAAGAGCAAAAATTCACCTGCTATTGTTGATCTCAAGCATAATCACAAAAAAATGCCATCACAATTATTCACAACAAACAAAGGGCATAAAAAAGGATAACTGCAGAATGTCCATTTCAAAATCTGTTACAACATGTTCAATCTTTTTCAAAATTGTATCAAATTTGAAGAGAAACCCATAAAGATCTGAACCTCACCTGCCATTGTTGATCTCATTCTTGGAGAGCCAGCCAAAGGCGGGACCTTGATCAGCAGTTTCTTCAAGCTTCTTCTGTTTAAAGTACTGTTGCAGCTCCTTAGCCTTCTGTCTCTGATACTCCAACGTAACACCACCCTTCACATCCTCCTCTATCGCAGGAGCTAAGGTTGTAGCCACCGGCTTCGGCGCCGGAGCCGGAGAAGAAGGAGAAGGTGGAGTTGGGGGTTTTAATGGCTCCCTTAGAGGAGGAGAAACAGGCCTCCTAAGAGGGCCGTCAGCCTGCGAGCTTCTGATTGTGAGAAAAGATTTAGAAGGAGAGAATCTGAAAGTGGAGGAGGAAGGTGAGGAGGAAGATGAAGCTGATGAATTTGGTAATCTGATGCATGGAATCGAAGCTGCTACTGACATTTTTGCTTCTTCTTTGCTCTTGTTTTTTGGGGTTGGGAATCGGATGATGCAAAGGGAAGAAGAAGAAGAGGGGGAAATGTTGGTGTATTATCATAATCACAAGAGAAAAGAATGGTTTGTGGATTATGTGGATAGAATGTGGCCAAGTTTCAAGAGGAGAGGAGTTTTGTTTGTTTGCTCTAGACTCTAGTGGTCAAACGACATTAATGAGATTTGTATAATTTTTAAAAACTTTAAAATATTTTGGAGAAATAGGGGGGACTCCGACTCATCCAGACTTTATGTCAAGGGTCCTACTATTTCCACGCGTATCAGAGGCTATTTACACGTCAAATAGCTCGCCTAACTTTAGCTCGTTTAAGTTAGGCGAGCAATCAAATCTAAGAGTAAAATAGGAGAAATTGTGAAATAATGGAAATATACAACTTTAGCTCGCCTACATTTAGGCGAGCAATATTAGGCGTTCAATAATTTAGTTTTTTTGCAAATAAAAATTTAGAAAAAACAATAAAAAAACATTGGCGAGCAAAAAAAATTAAAAAATTATTTTTTTATACTTGTTTTGATAATCATGTAGAGCATTTCGATACGGTTCTGTACATATAAAATTTACCCAAAACGGACATCGTTTGCCTCTCCAAAAGACCAAACAACTCAACTAGGCCTTTTAAGGCCTTTTAGCGTTTACGTTTAGTTTCGAGCCTCGTTTTGTGTGAGAGAGACCTTATTGGACCTTTATGTGCCTAATAACACTAAGTTATATAATTTTTTTCAAACATAATCAACAACGATGTTGTAGACTATACATATTGCGACTAAGTTAGAGAGTTCTGACTAGTAAGGTTTTTACAAATGATGTGTTACTTCAAAAGTAAGGGGTTTTGATTCGGAGTTACCTACATGATTAAATATCCCTAATAGGCATTGAAAACAAGTTTCATTCTATTCCGACATCGTTAGGGTGTTGTTTCGCCAAATTAGGTCGTAAAGCCCCTTAAGGCCTTTTAAGGCCTTTTAGCGTTTACGTATAGTTTCGAGCCTCGTTTTGTGTGAGAGAGATCTTATTGGACCTTTATATGCCTAATAACACTAAGTTGTATAATTCTCTCAAACATAATCAACAACAATGTTATAGACTATACATATTACGACAAGTTAGAGAGTTCTGACTAGTAAAGTTTTTAAAAAGGGTGTGTTACTTCAAAAGTAAGGGGTTTTGATTGTAAGTTACCCACATGGTTAAATATCTCTAATAATCATTGAAACCAAGTTTCATTTCATTCCGACATCGTTAGGGCATTGTTTCGCCAAATTGGGCCTTAAAGCTCCTTAAGGCCTTTTAAGGCCTTTTAGCATTTACGTATAGTTTCGAGCCTCGTTTTGTGTGAGCGAGACCTTATTGGAACTTTATATACCTAATAACACTTAGTTATATAATTTTTTCAAACATAATCAACAACGATGTTGTAGACTATACATATTGCGACTAAGAGCCTGTTCGGCTAGTGGGGTTTTGGCCTTGATTTAGGTAGCTTATTAGCTAGCTTATGGTAACAATAAGCTACTATATGAACATTATTGTAAATTTTAAGCTAGCTTAAATTCTTTTGGCCGAACAGACTGTAAGTTAGAGAGTTATGACTAGTAAGGTTTTTACAAATGATGTGTTACTTCAAAAGTAAGGGGTTTTGATTGGGAGTTAACCACATGGTTAAATATCCATCATAAGCATTGGAACCAAATTTTATTCCATTTCGACATCGTTAGGGCATCGTTTCGCCAAATTGGGCCTTAAAGTCGTGTGTGTTACGTTAGAGGACTTCGTTTTTTGGGCTTTTGGAGGGGCAAACGACATCCATTTTGGGTAAATTTTATATGTACAGAATCGTATCAAAATGCTCTACATGATTATCAAAACAAATTTAAAAAAATTATTTTTTTTTGCTCGCCTAACATAGGCGAGCAATGTTTTTAATTATTTTTTTAATGTTTTTTCCAAATTTTTGTTTGCAAAAAAACTAAATTATTGCACGCCTAATATTGCTCGCCTACATTAGGCGAGCAAGGTTTATAAAAAATTACAAATCCCAGATTTTGTAATTTTTCGTTGAAAAAATTATTTTTTTTGTTAAAATGTGTTGCTCGCCTACATTAGGCGAACTAAAGTTGTATACTTCCAGAATTTCAAAATTTTTCCTATTTTATCCCTGGATTTGGTTGCTCGCCTAACTTAAGCGAGCTAAAGTTGTTCGCCTAAGTTAAACGAGCTATTTGGCGTGTAAACAGCATGTCATACGCGTGAGAATAGTAGGATCCTATCTTAAGAGAGATGGTTTTTACACCACGTTTTTTAAGTTTTGAGCCGATAAATTTAAATATCATTACATTTTATTTTAAATATTGTGAGCAGAATTTGGTAACGCTATGATGTAGCGTTCACAATTTTAGGCTCAAAAGCAGAATTTGACGGCTCAAACAAATTACCCGTATCTTAATAATTGATATAATTATTATTTAAACAAAATTGAATTAAACCACATGTTATATAGACGATATAGCCATAAATCAACAACTCTACTAAAAATTATGTTTACCACCCATAAAAACAACTCAGTAAACAACTAACCACTCATCGCCAATATCAACATTTTTCGTGAAAAAAACTGTTACATGGGGGAAACATAAGTTTTAATAGTACGGGTGGTTTGAGGTAATATCGTCTATATATATCTGTTAGCTTAATCTAATTAATTTATAGCAGTCAATCAGATCGGTCAAGTCGGATTCGATAATTTCAGGTTCAAGTCGTAAACGTATAGGGTCAATCCTAGTAGTGTGTCAAGCTAGCTAGGTCGGTCAATACAGGTTAGCGGACGATTTGGGTTAACAACACTATTTTTATTTTTTATTAAAACAATAAAATTATTAAAATAAATAAATAAAATTTACTTAATAATTAGATTAACATACTCCACTATTGTTAATCAAGCCAGAATCGGGTTCGATAATTTCAAGTTTTGAGCATTTTCGATTTAAAATTATAAAATGTCATTTATGTGTACAATCTAGATAAATTCGGAAGGTAAATTTATATTTAAAATTTATAAATGGATCTTTTATCGAAAACCACCCGTAAAAGTGTCTATATTGCACTGAACCACCTTTAACCAAATATTACCTAAAACTACTCATTTAACAAATTTCATTACTCATTCACCACTCATCCCTATGTTGTGTCAAGTTTGCGTTTGCGTTATACGCGTGAGTGGGATTATTTTTAATCTATTTATATAGGTTTAATCATATTATTCACCTCTTATTTTTAATTTATATAGGTATAATAATGTTATTCACCTCTCCATATTGAACCCTAGATTTAAATTACAAAATTTGTTGGGGAAGAACCTTGCCTAGAGATTTGACCGTTGGTGGAGCAAGAAATTAGAGGAGGCTTTCAATTCAGAGTTGCGAGGGTGATTCTGAGGCTAATCGAGGCAAAAAATTAGTGTGATTCTAAGGCTAATCAATTGGGGAGTTTGAAAGAACCCTAGCTGGAGTCAAGATGTTGATTCCGAATCTTCAAAGGCAAAGGTAAGGTCGTGATTCTACATTAGAGTTGATTGATAATAGATTAGATTAATCTTGAGGGTCGATTTGCAGATTTCGTCATTTAGGGTTTATTAATGTTGTCGATTTGCAGGTTTATTGTGTGTTGATTGTTGTTAGTGAAATATGTCAAATCTGTCAAATTCAAGCTCCTCGGGCAAAACTTCGAAGATGCAACAGATGGTGTGCAAGTGTGATCTTTTGGCTAGGGAATCCACTGCACATATTGATGTTAACTATGGAAGGAGGTCTTGGGATGTCCTATGTATCAATCAAAGACAAAATGAAACTTCCTTATGTGGAGGGATGAGAAATACACTCACAATTTTAGACAAGTAATTAGCAAATTGGTGAAAGAGAAAAAAAAGCTAGAACTGGAAAATTTGAAGCTCAAGGAATCACGTAAACTCATTCAGCTCGAGAAAGAAGAATACAAGGTTGCTTCACATGCATTGATTAGGAAAGAGAAGGAGCGAGAAGAAAGAATAAAAGGTTGCTTCAAATTTGGCACATAATATCTGAAAATACTAAATGCAATCTGATTGTGATATTTGTTTGTCCTGATTTTCCAACTTTAACTCATTTATTATTAGAAAATTGTGAAAAGGAAAAATGCTTTAATTTTTCAAATCTGAGAGATATTATTGTGATATAGTTTGTCTTTTTTCTAAATTTAAAATATACTTATATTATTTGAAAAAAAAAACAGTAACCAATAGGAAATTAACAAGTGAGTTGCTCTAATAAAATATGCACATGTGGCATAACTAGAATGAGAGAGCGGTTTTGTTTTAATAATTATATAGAAATTGTATTCGTAATTACACTAAATTTTGAGGGTCATTGAAATTGCATTAATTTGAGAACGAACTTTGATATAGCTAGGTGGATTGACCCTTAAGTGTAGCTTCTTGAGGGGAGATTGGAATAGGAGATCTAATGGAATTGAGATGAGCCCAACGCTCCTTTAGAATAACATGTTAGTGTCTTTCATTTTTGTATTTACTTGTTTTAGAGATGGTCTCTTTTAAGCTTAGGTTGGGTAGGCCCATTTATTACTTGGTTTATCAAGTCCTTCTCATTATCCCTATATAAGCCAACTTTAGGCTTTTAGGTTTAGTTACATTCAATTTTAAAGCTTCTTCTAAGCTTTTGAGCGTTATCCCTTTGTTCAATCTCAAAAAACATAAGATCATTACTCTTCCATCTCTACCTTTCTTCAGTTTTCATCAAAATTTACCATATCGAACTTCAATTCACCAATAGATTGTCTCTTCTTCATCATGTCGGAGACTTCCATCTATCTTCTATCGCAATCTCTCCCGAACATCCAGTGCTCGTAATAACCCAACGCACTAGATTCACCCTCAAGAGATTGCTCGTGACCAGACACGCGATCTAAATCGTCGTCCTGCGCATACGAGATCAAGGTCGCATCACATGTCATTCTTACCGCCTATTAACAAAAAAACCAACGACACCACCACTAAGCCATTCGAAATGACGTGGTTAGCGATACTGAATTTTGAAATCGCAATATGTCCTAAATTTTGAAATCGCACCCTACTAAAGATGCAACAATAAACAAGAGATACCTTTAAACGGTTTGGGAGAGAGGAAAATTTTAAGACCAGAGATTCAAAACCTAAGAAATTGAGGAACAAGAGAGAGCTTGAGAGAATATGATTTTCTGATTAGTTGTCAGATGAGTGTAAAAGACTCGATAACAAACTCTAGCTCAGTAATAACTACTTCACTACAATACATACAGACCAACTTGTGTTGAAGACCAGTGAGAGTTTAGTGAGTATATCAGCGAGTTGTTGACGAGTAGGGGCATGTGTCAAAGAAATCAAACCCTCGAGCAGACTTTCCTGAACAAAGTGAAAATCAAGATCGACGTTCTTAGTCCTCTCATGGTACACTGGATTTCAAGCAAAATATATTGCAACCAAGTTGTCACATTCGAGGGTAATTGGAGTAATGATGGTGAAACCGAGTTCATGAATCAGCTGAAAGAGCCAAGCAAGCTTTGCATTGATGCAACTCAATGATCAATACTCTGCTTCCGCAGAAGAAAGTGAAACCGTTTGCCTTCAAAGAAGACGATAAAACCACTAATATATACTAGATTTAGAATATAATTAATTATTCTCTCAGTTAATATATACCTTGCGTTAATCTTTAATCGTCATGGATGTTCTTCACATTAATATTTAACGGTCATTTTAACTATTTTGGTAATATTTTGTCAAATTAGTCCTATGATTAATACTAGATTTAGAATCTTGCATAACTATAATTTTAGACATTAATAAATAAATAAATTAAGTAAGGATAATTTTTTTTAGAAAAAATATATTCTTAATTTTATCTAAGAAACTAAAATGACAATTAATATGAAACAGATAGTATTTGACTTTCTAGTATGATCTTTTTGTTAAATCTTATTTAATGTTTTCGCTATTTTGGGTCAATTTTAACAGGGTGACCTATAAACTGATTTTTTATTTGTGAACTACGAGTACTTTTTTTATAATGGAATTATCTGTCTGTTTACAAGGATAGCTTCTTATTTTTAAAGTATGTATCATATTCCTTTTCAAGTCCGTTTATAAAATAATTTTGGGTCCAAATCTCATTAGAAATGTCTTTAAGATAAGAAATAAGGAGGAATGAGAAAGGAGGAAGCTCCTTCCTCCTTGGAGTTGATCGGCCGTTGATCAAGCGTTGACCAATGTTGACCGACCGTTGACTTTTTATTTTTTTTAGGTCAGTTTTTTTTATCAGATTTTTTCCATTCCAAAAACTTTCGTGATATGATTCGTAAGTAAAAGTGATATTCTTTGTAAACAAAAATACTTTCTTCGTTTTTGCTATCAAATTGTTTGTGCTATGGTTCGTAAGCCAAAGTGCTATGCTTTTTCTATCAATTTTTTGTGTTATGGTTCGTAAGCCAAAATGCTATTGTTTGTAAGTAAAAGTGTTATATTATGTCTAGGAAAAAGCGTAACACATTTCACCTAGCATACAGAAGCACATATAGGCGAAAAATGTAGCACATTTCAACCATAGAGAAGGACATCTAGGCAAAAGTGTAGCACATTTCACCTAGCATAGAGAAACACATATAGGCAAAAGTGTAGCACACTTCAGCTAGCCATAGAGAAGCACATTTAGAACTAGATGAATCTGTATCACCTGCATAAGCCTGAGAGACGATGGATTGAGTTGCTCTTGCCATTGTTCTTGTTATTGGACCATTCGAGCGCACTCCCATTGCTTCTTCTTTGTCCTTCGCCGTCATTGAGGGGATCACAGAGCTTTCAATCTCCCCTTCTTGGTTGCGAAGCGTCCTCGCTTCGTCCTCGTCGTCAAAAGCAGGGGGTGTATAAGGAGAGAAGTCAACGACGTTGAAAGTAGGATGCACACCATAGTCATCGGACAAATCCAAGCGGTATGCGTTGGTTGTAGAACCTGAAAGGGACCATCTCCCCTACCATCCAACTTGTGGTGTCGCTTTGAAGGAAAGCGCTCCTTACGCAAATGTAACCACACCAAGTCTTCGGGCTCGAACACTACCACGCGCCGGCCTTTGTTGCGTTGTGACGCGACTTGTGTCGCTTTCCGCTCCAACTGAAATCGTGTCTTCTCATACAACATCTTCACCATGTCAGCACGCTCCACTCCCTTGACACTCTCCTTGTCCTTCATGGGTCGTGGCACAAAATCCATTAGTGTGTGAGGGTTGAGGCAATAGACAACCTTTCAGGTTGTCTGCTGGGTCATCGTATGCATGGACCTGTTATAAGCAAATTCAACAAAAGGAAAGCACTCTTCCCACTTACGGAGGTTAGACTTTAACATAGTACGCAATAAAGCACCTAAAGTCCTATTAGTGACCTCTGTTTGATCATCTGTTTGGGGATGGTAACTAGTAGAAAACAATACCTTAGTCCCTAACTTAGCCCATAACGATTTCCAAAAGTAACTCACAAACTTATCATCACGATCCGACACAATACTCCTAGGAATACCATGCAACCTAAAAATATGCTCAAAAAATAAACAAGCAATCTCTGAAGCATTATTAGTAGTCTTACATGCAATAAAGTGAGCCATCTTAGAGAACCGGTCAACCACAACAAATATTGAGTCCCTCCCCTTCTTAGACATGGGCAATCTTGTGATGAGATTCATACTAACATCTTCCCATGGGATGCTTGACGTGGGTAATGGGGTATACAAACCTTGGGGACTCGATCTAGACTTAGCATGCACACAAGTAACACAAGCTTGCAATATTGAGTAACATGATGCAGCATTTTAGGCCAATAAAAGTGATCTTTTAATGAAGTCATAGTCATAGGAATACCAAAATGTCCTTTACCTTCATGGACTTCCTGCATGTATTAACAACCTACGAATAGAAGTTTTAGGGATGCATAGTTTCCCCGTTTTAAAGAGATAGCCATTATCAATAAGGAATCCATTAGACTCCCCTTTTTCCATGCATGTCTTAAAAATTTCAGCAAAGTCATCATCATGCATATATAACTCTTTAAGCAAGGAAAAGCCTAAGATAGAAGCGTCTAATTGGGTAAGAAAAACATACCTTCGAGAAAGGGCGTCGACGACCACATTCTCCTTACCATTCTTGTACTTGATGACATATGGGAAGGTCTCCATGAACTCCGCCCATCTTGCATGACGTCGGCTGAGATTGTATTGTCCCTTCAAGTACATTTCCCTAAGTTAGCAAAAAGTTTCTCTTTCCTAAGACATTCTAAAACTTTCCTAAGATGAATAAGATGCTCATCCACAGTTTTGCTGTAAATAAGGATATCATCAAAGTAGACGATCGCAAATTTTCCTAAGAAATCCCTTAAAACATGATTCATAAGGCTCATAAAGGTACTATGAGCGTTAGTTAGGCCAAAGGGCATCACTAACCACTCATAAAGGCCATACTTAGTTTTAAATGCAGTTTTCCCTTCATCACCCTCGTGCATCCTAATTTGATGGTAACCACTTTTAAGATCAATCTTAGAAAACAAAGTAGCACCATGCAATTCATCAAGCATATCATCAAGTCTAGGGATAGGGTGTCGAACTGGCACTCACAAGGGCTCAAGCTTTCCCGAGCATAGCCTTTGTCCAACTATTCTTGAACTTGGCGTTGCAACTCCTTGGTTTCTTCTGGACTAGCTCGGTATGCAGCTCGGTTAGTCAAGGAAGCACCGGTACAAAGTCTATTTGGTGCTAGATCCCCCTAATTGGTGGTAGACCCTCGGGTAATTCCTTGAGTAACACGTCCTCAAATTACCACAAGAGAGTAGACACAAAAAGGGGTAAATCAACCAAATCTTTAACATTTAAAAGAAACGCATAAGGAATAAGAAGAAAGCAAGGAAGAAGTCCCTGAATAATTGGAGAGATATCTCGAGACCGGGCTAAGAGTAACCTGTTTTCACATTTTCCTTGAATCCCACACTGCGTGGATGTCGTCTTCTCGTTGTCACGTGCAGCCTTGGGCTGCATGGTTCGGGAATTTCCATCAGGATTAGTGGTTGCAGTCTTGGCATTCTCCAAAGCCTTCACTCAGTTCCTCTCAACTTGGTCTTGTAATATCTCCTTAAGGTCATAGGAAGTAAAGTTACCTTCCTTCCGTTATATATGAAGACGTAGGTGTTGAGGAAACCATCATGTAGGACTTTCTTGTCAAATTGCCAAGGTCGTCCTAATAGGAGATGTGTAGCATCCATTGGCACGACATCACAAAGCACTGAATCCTTATAGGGGCCAATGCTGAAATTGATTAAACATTGATGCTTGACAACATTGGAATCATCGCCTTTCGAGATTGATTGAAGGCTATAAGGTTTGTGGATGTACGTGGAGTTGTGTTGAGCTTGAAATGGTTGATCGCCTTCTCATTGATTATATTGGAACAACTTCCACCATCTATGATTACGCTCAAAGAAGCACCCTGAACCGCACATTTAGTATGAAATAAATTTTCTCGTTGGTCAAGAGAGGTACCTTCTTTGGCAGTGAGAACGCGAGGTATGACAAGGCTAAGAGGAACCGCGCCTTGTTCATCCATAGGAGTGCACACATACTCATCAACTTCGTCTTCGTTCTCATGAGAGGTCTCGTCAAACACGGGTTTAGCAATAGTGTCATCAAATGACTCGTACCCGGACGCAACGGTGAAAAGAACGAGCTTGGGGTTAGGACAATCCCGTTTCACATGTCCTCGTCCTTATCATTTATAGCATATCCTATCGCGTGCTCTCTTCTAAGGAGTAGAGGTGTTGCGTGACGGGGGTGGGTTGACACGCGTCAGTGTAGTGGATCGGCTAGCTGGTGTCGGCGAAGAGGTGGGAGGGGCTTGTGAAGAGGGGTGCACATTGGTAGAAGGAGAATTGGACAAGGGATTAGGACCATACCTCAAATTAGACCGAGCCCAAGACGCCTTCTTAACCGCTTGGGCTTGTGTCCAAATCTCTTGAGCCGTGTGTACACACCGTTGTAGGTCCCTAATGTTGAGCACCCGAAGTTGATCCCAAATGGATGAGTGCAAACTTCTCAAAAACATACTTTTTCTTCATCACAAGAATGAGGTGACTGATAAGCGGTGTTTTACATACCGCAACTATGGATTATTAGCTAGTTTTGTATAGGATTATGTTATTTGTTTCTATGTAATCTGTATCATGGAGCTGTTCGAGAGAAGATTTACATACGAGATTCCAAGAGATGATACAAGCATTGGAAGCATTGAAGCATAAGGAAGAAGCTGCTGAAGACGAAGACGAAGACGAAGACTTGAAGAAATCAGCAGGTTCTGCCTCAGACAACAAGCCGCACCCGCGGGTCTCAAGCCGCACCCGCGGGTTTCATCCTCAGGCAAGGCTTTCGAGAAAGCTCAAGCCGCACCCGCGGGTCTCAAGCCGCACCCGCGGGTCTCAAGCCGCACCCGCGGGTTTCACCTTCAGCCAAGTCCTTCGAAGAAGCTCAAGCCGCGCCCGCGGGTCCTAAACCGCGCCCGCGGCCCTCTGCCCTCCTGAGAATCTGAAGAAACCCAAAACCGCGCCCGCAGCTCTCAACCCGCGGGTGCGGTTCCTCGACAGAAGAATCAAATTGATGTCTTTGCCATTTGAAGTAATTTGTGTTTAATTTTGTAACTTTCCATACGTTTTTTAGTACCTTAATTCGGCTGTTACATTAGTTGATACTATATAGGTAGTGGATGATCATCCTTGATCAACCAACCTTGGTTTTAACCTTGGTTCCAACCTTTGTTCTAGTCTTGGTTTTGCTTAAGTTTTTGGAAGAGTTTTCACAAACTTATGAGTTGCTAAAGTTCCTTTGTTTCACTTGGCGTTTGAAGCTTTTGGATTCAACAAGTTGTGAGTTTATCCTTTCCTTTTGTCTACTCTTTGATTGTCTCAACTCTCTTGTTTGTATTGTCGATGAACTAGATTTACTACTTTAGATTGATCACCTAAGTTAGTTGTGTCTTGTTCATATTGCTAGAGTTTGATACTTCTAGTTGAATTATCATACTTGTTGTGTAGCACAATCTATTTGCATGAACTAGTTGTGATTGTTATTAGAGAAGAGAGTTGAGTACATGTCGAGTATCCGACTAGTTGTCCATGATATTGCATGTATCTATCTATTCCTGAATGCATTGCTACTTTGTTATTGAACTTCGATAGTTTCGAGGTTATAATCGAGTAAGGGTTATCAGGACTAGTTGGACTAATAACTATTCAAGAACAGGAATTAGAACGATCACTTGAGAACTTGACATAAGGATAAAAAGGATTTTATGATCAACTTGTTAATCTAATTGTGGATAATCGCTAAGTGGAACACTTCGCTTAATCTTGTTATAACCAAGTTGACATTCGATACTTCGTATCAAAACCCCAAAAAAACCCCTTTGGTTACGTTTATTGGTTAGTCATTGTGATAACTTAAGAATTTGATAAACTGATTCTCTTGGGATTCGACCCTTACTTGCGCACTATATTACTTAGTTTGCATGTTAGGATTACTTGACTTGGCACACGACAAATTCGCCTCGTCAAATTTGGCGCCGTTGCCGGGGAATCAAATTTTCTTATTTTTAAGTTCTTATTTTGATTAACTTTTGTGTGGACTAGTGAACGGTGAACACCCGTTCTACTAAAGGAATTGACGGTTCTTCTTTTCGTGTATCCAAAAAAGAGAAAAGAAAAGAAAAGAAAAGAAAAGAAAAGGAATTGACGGTTCTACTTCTACCATTCTCTCTTCGACTTTCATCTTCTACCCTTCTCCATCTCAGATTTCACCTTATACCCTTCTCCATCTCAGATTTCATTTTCTACCACATCTACGTACCCCACAACCACACTCTCCCACCTCCCTCTTCCGCAACCGCACCCGCGGCTCCACAACCGCGCCCGCGGCTCCCCCCTCGCCAGAAATCAGACAAAAGCAAAAACCGCGCCCGCGGCTCCCAACCCGCGCCCGCGGCTTTCGCCTCTGTCGTCCATTGTTTGCTGATTTCAGTAAGCTGTTCTGACAACCGCACTCATCGTTGTTGATTTTCTTACGCCTCGGGGCGGGCTTTTGCTATTGTGCTGCTGCTGCTGCTTGGTATTTTTGTGTGCGGATTTGTGGTAGCATTTGGTTTGTGTATACATTTGATGGCTGCAGCAGGGACGTCTCGAGGCCACAAAAATGGTTTGTGGCAACAACAGGTTCAGACGGTGAACCAAAATGTTAAGAGGCTGCAGCAGTCGGTGGATGACTTACGGCTCGACATGCATGCTCGTTGGCCCGAATATCCAAACCGGGATGACCCGGATCAGTGAGCTTCTTTCTCCCTTCCTCATTATTTTTCTATGTCTTACACACTGAGGGCATTGTGCACTACAAGTATGGGGGAGGGAAATTAGTTCATTGCTTATCCTAGAGTAGTTTCATTTCCTTGTTATTTCCCTTCGGTTTTTATTTTGTTGTACTTTGCATGGAATTAAAAACAGAAAAAGCCACAAAAATACGAAAAAAGGCAAATGAAAATCCTGGGATGGAAAAATCCATGCAATAAGCGGGTAGTTCGGCTTGCATTAGGCTTGGCAAAAAAGGACTTGAGGGCGGTAAGGAATGGTGAGATTGAAAATGAAATGAGTGGCTAGGTGAAAACCTTTCGAGGCGCCTAGGCAAAATGAGTGAAATGAGTGTCTTAGGACAAAATTTCTTTGCATGTTAACCACTATGGAAGACCAAAATTGATAGATTTCTTTCTCATCATATTGTTGGTATACTAAATGTGTTAGTGATTTGTAGTTTCTTTCTTTTTCATACTTCCTGAGATCTTTGAGTGATTATTGTAAAAGAGTAAGTTTCTTTTAGCTTACTCGGGGACGAGCAAGGTCTAAGTATGGGGGAGTTTGATAAGCGGTGTTTTACATACCGCAACTATGGATTATTAGCTAGTTTTGTATAGGATTATGTTATTTGTTTCTATGTAATCTGTATCATGGAGCTGTTCGAGAGAAGATTTACATACGAGATTCCAAGAGATGATACAAGCATTGGAAGCATTGAAGCATAAGGAAGAAGCTGCTGAAGACGAAGACTTGAAGAAATCAGCAGGTTCTGCCTCAGACAACAAGCCGCACCCGCGGGTCTCAAGCCGCACCCGCGGGTTTCATCCTCAGGCAAGGCTTTCGAGAAAGCTCAAGCCGCACCCGCGGGTTTCACCTTCAGCCAAGTCCTTCGAAGAAGCTCAAGCCGCGCCCGCGGGTCCTAAACCGCGCCCGCGGCCCTCTGCCCTCCTGAGAATCTGAAGAAACCCAAAACCGCGCCCGCGGCTCTCAACCCGCGGGTGCGGTTCCTCGACAGAAGAATCAAATTGATGTCTTTGCCATTTGAAGTAATTTGTGTTTAATTTTGTAACTTTCCATACGTTTTTTAGTACCTTAATTCGGCTGTTACATTAGTTGATACTATATAGGTAGTGGATGATCATCCTTGATCAACCAACCTTGGTTTTAACCTTGGTTCCAACCTTTGTTCTAGTCTTGGTTTTGCTTAAGTTTTTGGAAGAGTTTTCACAAACTTATGAGTTGCTAAAGTTCCTTTGTTTCACTTGGCGTTTGAAGCTTTTGGATTCAACAAGTTGTGAGTTTATCCTTTCCTTTTGTCTACTCTTTGATTGTCTCAACTCTCTTGTTTGTATTGTCGATGAACTAGATTTACTACTTTAGATTGATCACCTAAGTTAGTTGTGTCTTGTTCATATTGCTAGAGTTTGATACTTCTAGTTGAATTATCATACTTGTTGTGTAGCACAATCTATTTGCATGAACTAGTTGTGATTGTTATTAGAGAAGAGAGTTGAGTACATGTCGAGTATCCGACTAGTTGTCCATGATATTGCATGTATCTATCTATTCATGAATGCATTGCTACTTTGTTATTGAACTTCGATAGTTTCGAGGTTATAATCGAGTAAGGGTTATCAGGACTAGTTGGACTAATAACTATTCAAGAACAAGAATTAGAACGATCACTTGAGAACTTGACATAAGGATAAAAAGGATTTTATGATCAACTTGTTAATCTAATTGTGGATAATCGCTAAGTGGAACACTTCGTTTAATCTTGTTATAACCAAGTTGACATTCGATACTTCGTATCAAAACCCCAAAAAAACCCCTTTGGTTACGTTTATTGGTTAGTCATTGTGATAACTTAAGAATTTGATAAACTGATTCTCTTGGGATTCGACCCTTACTTGCGCACTATATTACTTAGTTTGCATGTTAGGATTACTTGACTTGGCACACGACAAATTCGCCTCGTCAGTGACGCCACTCCGAAATAGGGTGTTTACCAAGACGTGCACGCTCAGTCCGGAGGCGATGCCACCAAGCTTTGGCAGCTTCTTCAAAGTGTAAAGTGGTGACCTCTACCTTATTCGCTTCGAGGTAGTGACAATGATCCAACACATACTCCGCAGATTGCTGCCAATCAAGAAACTTAAGAGGATCAAAATCACCAAGAAAAGTAGGAACTTTTACCTTAATGTCTCGGCGATGGATGCCTTGACGTTGAGGGGTGTACCTATGATGAGCACGCGTGATTCCACAGCTCTTGTGGGTATTGGTGCTCATAGTAAGCGTCATCATCAAATCCTCGTTGTTCAGCATCCGAGACACTATCATAAGCATCCCCCACATGCTCATCAACCTCAGAATAAGAAAAATCATATCTAGATTGTCGTTCAACACGTTTCCGGCGATCTCTAGTGTCAACATAAGCATAAGGATTGACGGCCATGCGAGCAGTATGGTGGGAGCGGTTTCCATCCTAAAATCTCTCATCCTCTATGTAGCCACGAGTGGGCTTGTATTGATCCCGGTGGTCCATCGTCTTAGACCGGTCATAGCCTTCAATTTGAGAACGAAGGCGTTCACGTGGTGTTGACACGACACCTTTGCCCTTTGGATCATAGGGACGATTTGAACCAGCCGTTGGGTTGAGCATCGGCTCCTCCAAAGTAATGCGCATGTCGTTCATAGCGCGACACATCTTCTCAATTTCATCATCCCTTTCGGCCAAGAGGCGATTTTTCTCAACACTGGTGGCATCTGCAGCAGCCAATTCGCGACGCATTGCATCCATGGGATTGGGACTACGGTGCCCGGTAGATTGATTATGGGGAAAGACCTCCATCGCACCTATACGAAGCATGCAAAAATCAAGAGGTCAAACGCTCACAGTGAACAAGAACTTGTCCAAGCCAAGTCCTTATCTCAAAAGGGAACCAAGAATTTTCCGCAGGGCGTACTAATTAAGTTGCTCGTGAGGAGGGAGAGGCATGGACGGTAAATAGCAAGAAAGAGGAAAGTAGCAAACTCAAGTCCCAAAAAGCAATAAACTTTCAAATAAATCAAGGTGATCAACTCAAATTTTTAAGAGCTAATCACAAGATAATTGTAAGAAAAAAATTTCAATGATGGTGTTGCTAGAGATGTGAGAGGTATGAAGATGGAGCATTGGACAATATTGAGTTATCTGCCTGTTCTTTTTTTAAAGGCTTCCGTCTTCTCAAACCTTTTTTTTAGTTTGATGGAAGGTGAGAATTTTTTTATTCTTCGGCCAACACTTTGTTGGTATTTTTGTCGATTACTAATCAAACAAGAAAGAATCACACAAGCAAGTGCAAGAAGTATAAGAAGAGACTTATGTAACTTTGAGGAAATAAAATCAAACAATTTGTCTAACAATTAACTCAAAGAAGAATCAAGAAGATCTCTCAATTAGTCATGAAACAATATGCAAATCAAGCAAAAGAGAACGCTACTTAGGTTATGAACAATTATGATTTCGAGTTAGAGACGTTCTAGATATGTCTTGCTTGAAGACAAATCCAACCTATGGCAAGCGTTTTAAGGTGGTGGTGGTTAATTTCAAAAATAGAGAGGAAAAAATCTAGGGTTTCAGCGGAAACATAACATGGAACACTTAAGAGAAAAGATAAACTCAGTTTCGAAAGGCTCTGGATACCAGTTGATGCGAACAACCCTTGAGATTGCCGTCGTAGAAGCAAGATCTTGGTACTCAAGCCTGAATCTTCCAATCTCTCCAAGAAACAGCGAACTTGCAAGCTAAAGTGATAGTCTGACGAAAGTGTCAAAGAGATGGCTAAGTCAGATCTAAGAGACTGTCAATGGATAATCACGGACTTGCTCGAAGCAACGAGCTATGAAGAAAACGGTTTAGATCCTAGGGATCGTAGGTGTGACGCTAGGGATTTGAAGAAGGAGATAAACTCACAAATCTATTCAAATCAACGTAAGTTCAACACTGAAACCCTAAACGTTGTTTATAGTCTTCCTAAATAAAAAATACGAAATATCTTAATTTCCTAAAATATAAATAGATTTAAAAATAAGAATCTCATCAAAAAACGAGTTCGGAACGGTTTGGAACACCGTCGCACGGTTTGTAAAAAAATTGTGCCAAACAATAGAAACTTCATTTTGCTGAAAATACAAAAGGCACGGTTTAGGACAAAAAGGCACATTTTCTTCGTTCGTTTGCCCTCCTCGACGGGGCCGGTTAAGGTGGGACCTCACCCAACCCTTCATAGGTCAAAAGGCGGGACCTTTTAAATTTAAGATTTTAAAAGGTCAAGAGAAATTTTTTTTTTTTTTTGTTCAAGAGAAGTTTTAGTTAATTAGATCAAATTTGTATGAGCGCCATTGATTTGGTTGTTTCTATTTTATTTTATGTGAAAGTCTTCTTCTGTCAGTGTAATTTGCCTTTCATTTTGATAGCTTGAAGATTCAGTTAATTTGGTTATAATGGGGAATGGGATCATAAACTTGAATAGAATATGATGCCGTTTAAAAGACTTCATCTTTACACCTTTGCAGTCTCGTCTTTCTCAAACAAATGTCTACTGGAAAGCTATGCTCATCTGCAGTGACTTACCTTAGAAGGATGAGTTCTTTGAGAAAGCTGCATTCATGTACAGTTGATTTGATTTCGAGAAAAGATACTGAATTTTCTGACTTTACTCCACATTGTGATGATGCTTACAACACTGTAATCCATGATAAATCGGCTGCAGCCCTTCAATTACACCACGATATAATGCAGGCAGAAGTTGATTTAGCTAAGGGAAGAAGTTGGTTTGGCCCAAGAATTCTGGTTCTTACATTTCTGATACTTCAACTAATGGCAAGGATTATACCTCTCGGATTGAGGCCCTATGCGAACAAGAACGTGTAGAAGAGGCCGAAAAGCTTGTAACCGAGATGATGAGTAGTGGTATCAAACCTGATCGCTCTGTTTTTTGGTGTGTGATTGATGCGCTAGAAGAACAGGGGCATCTAAACAAAGCTCAAAATCACTTAGAGAATATGTTCAAGACTTTGTGTTCAGGAAAGAGACCGTCATATGTCCCTTTGCTCTTGGAATTATCTGAAGAAGGAGACGTGGGTCTGGCTAAAGATCTTTTCTTCCATATGTATAGGGATGAAAGCCTCGAAATGTACAAGGATGTTGTGAACTATGATGCTTTGTTTGATATTTTATACACCTCTGGAAATGAAGAGGAGGCAAAGAAATTGGTGGAGAGTATGGCTGAAAATCCTGATTATTTTCTGAATGACGTAAAATTGATCAATGTTACGTTTGACAATCTTTGCAAGAAAGGAAGTTTAGATGCAGCAGTGTCCGTGCTGAAGATAATGTTGGTGGAGTTGTATGAAATTCGTGACATGGTAGGGTGTAGCGCTTTGATCAATGCCCTTTGTTTTGAGGGCCGTTTTTGTGAAGCACTAGATGTACTTGCTTTGGTTGAAAAGCGTGGCTATCAGCTTGATGCTGGCACATACAACACGCTAATGGATGAATATTGCAATGAAGAGATGTTTGAGGATGCATTTGATTTGCTCCTTGAAATGGAAGGAAAGGGCTTTTCTCCTAACGTTGCTACTTTGAATACATTGGTTAGTGGCTTTGCTCGCCAAAAGGAAGGTGCAAGAGTTGAAGAAATTCTTCAGAAAATGCACGCCATGAAGATTTCTCCGAACTTGGACACAAAATCCATTTTATGTGAGTTGGCTCCCTAATCTTCACTAAGTTAATGTGAATTTTTATTCTTACATGGTCTATCTTGATTCTTCTTCCATGAATGATATATATATATGATGCAGCTAGCATGGAACTCGCGCTCTAAAGGAATGAAGATAGGGCTACATGAGAGAGATCAATTGTTGGATAAAGAGGGTCTGTCTAGAGTAGTATTGTTATTGTGCAATAAATCAACACAAGAGTAATAAACTAATAACTGTTATCTTATTATTCGGTTTTTGTTAAGAAATATTTATCATTTTAGGAGGCTCTACTATAAGGCATGTTATTAAAAACGGCATATCTTTTGTAACTTATCTTTATTTATTAGTATAAGCAGGATGCATAGCATTAGATGATTAATTTTAGTAGAAATTCAAATTACTTTGGTTTTGAGTATACAAGAGTAATAAGGGGCATGTCAAGAGTAGGTTGGTTGCTACACAGTAATGTATAGTAAATCAACACGAGTAATATTATCTGTTTTACTGGCTTTATTTCCGCGTTTGCACTGAAACAAAAAGTAGGGCGAATATAATACGCATTTCTTTTTAAAAAAAAGTATCAATCTTTCCTGCACGATCACAATACTTGATTCATGCTGGGAAAAAAACAATCCTCATCATCCTTCATTTTTCACTAGCTCGAACTATTATTAAGTCGAACGGATCAGTGGAAGCTACTTATCTCTAATCACCAAACAAAACAAGTCTCTATCTATGCACATGCTTGTGAGTTCTCCTCACCCCATAAGGGATTGCTCAAGAAAGGAGGAAACTCAACTGCATCATCTAAACAACATAATAAAATTGTCAAAAGATCCAGTTTGCACAGCTCTGGATCATCCCTTTATAGGTAGGTCTCGAGTCACTGTACGTGATCCTCCAAAAAAAAATAAGGTAAAAAGAAGCAGTCTTATCAACATACAAACACCATCATCAGAAAAAGAAAGAATATCAGGTTGGTTGTTCTAAAGACTAAAAACAGTGCATCAAATGGATATGGTACAGCCCAATTCCTTAGCAGCAATATCAAGATACTCAACTCCCTTCCCTCTTGCAACTCTGCTATGAGCTTCCCATGTTAAACACCTCTCTATATCTGCTTGCCAGTCTATGATCCCTAGGTTTAAGTACTGATAAGTTGGCTGATGCTTTCCATTTTTGGTTTGCTCTACTGGCTTTGGACAAGATCTCGTGGGCGGGTTTTGGAGAATGTCACGGAGAACTGACGTGCTCAGAGCTCGAACGTGGGCGCTCGGGTGGCATAGGCATTGGATCGTCGCCGATAGACGACACTGCAGAAAATTGCATGTTTAGTTCAAAGTCGTGAATCATGATGCTAATGTGAGAGTTTGATTAGGGTAACGTTTGTTTTACCTTCAATAAACTCGACAGGCCGTCTGCTACAGCTAACCCGGATTCTCCCCATCTTTTTACAGGCTGAACTGCTCTAGCTGTGGCCTCCAGTAGCTACACAAAAGAAAACTCAGGATTTTAGCACTATTTAATCGGTTAATAGAAAGTGGATATATCATGCTGATTTGAAGGTAAGTGCTACCTCTAATTGTGGTAAAGTACAAGCTTCCCCATCGACGAGCATGCCATCTGTTGCACGTAGAAGAAGATCTGAGGCGCTGGCTAATATGACCAACGATTCTGGAGTGTCGTAATTTCTCATGAGCTCCACAATCAGTTTTACAATTCTTTGGTTAACTTTCCACCTTTTTTGTCCTTGTTCATCGTCTTTGGCAATCCAAGGCTGTAGTTCTCTCTCTGCCTGAAAGAAAGATAGCTCAGAAAGTTAGAAAAGGTATCCAAGTGTTGGTTCAGTGGGAATACAATGATTTGTATGCAGCTATTTCTCAGTGAACTGAATATGTACCTGAAGGACAACAGCTGCTGCAGCTTTTGCAGGTGATGCTGATACAACATTGCATAGGGCGTCAACCACCTGAGTAAATCAAGAAAATAAGTTCAGACAAAGCACTAATATCTTGAAACAATTTTCTACATAATTTCACTTAATCCAACAATCACTCTTTAACCCATCACATAGTATAGAACACCATCCAGATTTTTGATTTTTTTTAAAATATGAATGTATTAGTGTGGATTCTATTAGTGTTGTTTTGCTTATGATAGTAACAAGGAGATAAACACATCAGCGTCTACTGAGACATACCTGTCTCCAACCTTGTTGAGCTGAAGTGCTTTCAGCACTGGGTTGAATTTCAGGGGACGCAATCAGCTTGTGCCATAACAGTGAAACAACGGAGAAGCAAAGTTCCTGCTTTTTTGCGAGTACTGACTGCAAGAAAATCTGTGCACTGCAGTTAAATCCTATATGCCTGTCCATGGTCAGAAAATTGGCTAGATCTGAAGCATCCAGCTGAAATCTTGCAATCCTTTTCCCCGGGGTATTTCCTTTACTTCCATTAGAGTACATTGTTTTTTCACATTTCATCAAACTCTTTGCTTGAGATGAATTTTCACAGTCCAAAGCTGAGGGCACTTCTGATTCAAAGCAAAGAGTGCCTTCCAAATCCTCCTTTTTCCTTCCATTTGAGTTAGTCTGTGAATCCCGCCAAACGGGTGCATGTGATAGATGTGCTTCTAGCGACTCTGTCTTGTTAACAATTGATGCAACAGTTTTACCATGAATATCAATTAAACTATACAAAGAAGATGCTCTAGTATGGATTTCTTTGTCCCACTTGCATCTCATCAAGACTGATAGAGCATGCATACAAGCCTTTGACCTCCGGAATAACTCGGAAACATGAGCTGCAACCATAGCAGCAGCAACTATCTCATTTGAGCTGTGTCCCCATGACGTGCCAATTGAAGACGGTTTCAATGAAAATAACGCCTCCAAAATCGATAATATCCTGCAAGTATGACGAACTGCAGACTGAATCCCACTTTGGAATTCATTAGACGTTCCATTTAATTTAACAGGGTTTCCAGTTTTCCCTCCGTTCTTCAATCCCGAAAGTTTTAATCCTTTTGAGATGAGAGGAAATAGCTGGAGTTCACAAGACAGGGCACATACAGCAGCTAGTATATAGGAATCTATTGCTGCCACAGGCCCTTGTTTCCTTGGTTTCTTAGAATTAGGGTCTCTTGGTTTGTCTGAAAACATTTGGGAATCTGAGCTTGGTTTCTTGTTGCTGTTAAGTTGAGCTTCATGGCTGACACAGACAGTTAAGACAACAAAGAGCAATCGTGAGGCGAGCTCTTCCGAAGCGCAGGATTCCACGAATAACGAATGGACCATTGTACGAAGCTCGGCTACAGCGAGGTTTTTGGATGAGTCAGACCCATATCTCGATTTTTGGTTCTCAAATACAGAGGACTCGGGAGGAAACGTTCTCTGGAGAACTGCTTCAACCGTTGCAACAAATATTTTCATGAGACATGCTTCAGACGGGCTTCCACGAGGAAGATATTCCAGCACCTTAAGAAGTGGTATGTACAAGTTCCATGACAAGTTGGGCGGTTGTAATGGAGTAGCGACTATAATTTCAGGTAAATCAACAGCTGAGGAACTTAGAGGAATGAGGCCGTATGCGGCTTCCCAAATGGTGCAAATTCTCCACTCAACTTCTGGGCCATGAGCGCAAAGCATTGATGCAATTCCCTGGGCAGTGGCTTCAATAGTTGCTTCCGCAGCAGGAACTTCACACTAGACAATAGTGATAAAAACATGGTGAGAAAAGATTTTCTAAATCTATTTCCAAGAATATACTTGGTGAGGATTATAAATTACGCAATAACAGAAGCCTAAAATATAAGTTACCTGCTGTTTGTAAGAAGAAATATAGCCACCTACTGATCCATGTAGAACATCAACTCCTTCCACTTGTCTTAAAGGAGGGAAAAGCAAGGCAGGCTGGGAAAGAACGCGGAAAAGCAAAGCCGCTGCAGCATCTGCAGCGATACCTTCTCGCATAGACATTGCAACACCAATTGCTCGCAGGAAATGTAGATGCATCCAATTTCTGGGAAGCTGCATGAATCAATGAGGATAGAGTCAGAATATAATCCTGAGGATAGGCTAACTGTACATGGGAGTATTATCATCCAAAACGTATATCAAGAACATCTGTTGGATATACAAACGTTAATCTCATGCATTTTATTTCATATAACATTGGAGTTTAAAGAGATAGACCGTCTTGGATGAACTGATAATTAACACAGAATCATATCAGACTCGAAATGTAACACATGACGATAACTAGGATGCTCATATGGCATAACCAGAAACGGAGATAATCTTACTCTCATTCCAGTTGCGTAATCTTCAGCAGCTCTTAGAAGTTCAACAAGCTGCACAGCTGCATCAAGCGCGTCTGGAGCCCACGACGGGGGTGCCTCAAGGAGTCCAAGAAGTAGTCTCTGTGTCGCACTTGGTGTTGCAATTGCATAGTACCTAACCAAACAAACAAAAAAGAATAAAATTAGAGCGAATCAAGATTAAGATGAACAAAACCAACGAAGTGACTACAAAAATCACCTATGAAACAGGCGTGCATATGGTTCAAGTGCTGGCAAACCCGCAACAAGATGTTCATCCAACGCTGTTGTAGGAGGGGGGAGTAAAAGGGCTGGAACAGAAACTGCTGTTAAACTAGCAGTTTCGTACCGAGCTACTTCTTCATCACAAACACTCAATATTACACCAGCCCCATTAGCAACAGCCCACCGGGGAGTTGAAGGCATAAGCTGTGGATGTTTTCCAGATCCACGGGAAGAGCCTAAATACAATGAGGTTATCAGAATTTATCCATTTTGCATTTAAAGATGTTTCCTGGTAAGCAAACAGAAAGAGGACAAAAACTGGATGAATAAACATTTAACTATTTAAGTTTGTCAAAGATATAGTCACATTCACATATAATGACAGCTGTAATCACTCAAGACTCTCCAAAGGGACTGCCATGCTGATAAATTAGATTTACATAATTAATTGATTGGGTGCTAGAAACAGATCTGAAACAACAGAAATGATTTGTCATCACAAGAGAACAATTTAGCTTACCAGTTATGGGAGGTTTTAGCTCTCCTGCTGCATACCTTCCCATAACACCACCGCACCTGTCAATGTACAGAAACTGCATAAGCTTCTCATGTAGGAGCTCATCTCTATATAAAAAAGAAAGACCAATTTGACAAATAATGTAGTAATCAGGTCAGCTAAACACATCATGGATCTCATGACATACCATCGAAAATAGTCACTCTTGATACCAAGAGGAGCGGCAAGTAATATATCGGTGATCCACGGAGACAAAGGCCTTGAAGGTCTTCTCTCATTCTGCAGAGAGTTCAAATGAGATGGTTCAACTCCACCTGTAGAGTTGCTGGTACTAGCAGCATCACCCGTACTACTTCTATCTTCATTGTTTTGTTGCTCTGACTTGTAGATTGGTCGATTGTAATGAGTCAAAATTCGTAAAATTTCTCCACATGCCAGAGCCCATTGCTCAGAATACTCGTTCTGTAATTAAAACAAAAAGATATAGAAAATGAATATAATGAAGAAATGTTCTTATATACTAATTAAGAAATACTACAAAATCTGCAAGCAAGGTGACAGAGCCATACCTCATCACTTGGGCAAAATAAGGATATAAAAGAAGCGAATGGAGGTCTGTCCTTGTTGTAAACCACTGTACCATCAAAAATACTAGAAATAATAGGAATAACAACAGCATGCCCATGCTCGGGATGGTGGAGGACAAAAGTTGCTGCATATCAGGAAAAGAAACAGAATCAGTATGTTTATTCAACTCTAAGAAGATGATACCATGTAAATGAATCCAAATTTCAGTCAAGTGCAAGTGCTACACAAAATATATAGAACAAACCAAGTTACCTAACACGTCATCAAGAAGTCGTTTATCCTCAAAGGGGTAGCGAGTCCTAATCAGCTGCACAGTACAAGTATAGTAGTGAGAAACACTAACAAATGTATATTTCATTTTCGTGCTGATAAAGAAAAAGGGTTTCTGCCCCTCTTGAGCTGTCTATATTGTTTATCTGTTAAATGTATCACAAGTGAACTGTAAGACAAATACCTCATTAATGTCTTCTGCAAATTGTTCAGATATGAATTGTCCGAAGTATTCTACATAAGCAGTAATCTGAGCCTGGAATAAAATAAAAAAGAAACAAATTTCAGAATGAAGCAAATGGTAGAGCAACTAAAACAAAAGGAAAGTTTTCAACTCAATATGAGGATTTGCTGATAGAAATATATGAGATGCATAGTAACTTACGGCATCTCAAAAGGCAACTTTAACATAAATAGAAACCAATTGCCACAGCAATATCAAAAGGTACTATTTAAGAAGATTTTCAATAGTGGAACTTGAGGCAAATGCACTGACAAAGTAACTTATGTCATCTCAAAAAGCAACTTGGAGAAATCCACCAAAACCTTCTTTCGTAATGGGATTCCTCGTGTCAATTTTGCAATGTTTACTACATCTAAACCTCATTGGTATGAGATTTTTATTCACATGATATGTTCCTTGTAAACACGTTTAAGACCAGAATGAAGAAAATCTAAGGTTAAAAGAACAAGGGAAAAAACATAGCAATAAAGGTCCTACTACACATTAACAGATATAAGGATTGCTATATTTGTCAGTGGACA
This sequence comes from Oxyria digyna, assembly GCA_029168935.1. Classification (NCBI taxonomy): domain Eukaryota; kingdom Viridiplantae; phylum Streptophyta; class Magnoliopsida; order Caryophyllales; family Polygonaceae; genus Oxyria; species Oxyria digyna. Next base: position 10,175,838 of record JAPVLV010000018.1, read on the forward strand.
CTGATCTACCACAAGAGAATACATCACACTGGTCCAACACAGGCATGTCAGAAAAAGAAGGAGATGGTTATCATACCTTTTTCTGTTGCACATCTTGTGGAGGGGGCCAGAATAGAGACGAGTACTGAAGACCATCTATCCAGCTTTCTGATGTGCGAGCCATTAAACTATATCCAGTAAAGAAATGCACTGATGAAGTATTCTATCCGATCAGAAAAAATCGTCAAGTTGGCCCTTTTAGCTCTACCAATCGAGGATTAGTATTTCATAATTCAGCATCCCAATCTGCAAGAATGAAGCAATACCTCCTGAATTAATATTACAAGCAACAGAAGACAAGAAAAGGAAATAAATGTAAGCTTTTTCTCAGCAATACAAGTATTCCTGCTCCCCTTGGAAAAATTTGAAAGCAACTATGATATCCGAACTGCGAGATTATGCCTCTAGATCTCTAATGTCTGAATCTCTGTGACCACTTTGCATTTATGGAAGCTCCCAACCCAACAATCTGCAAAAAAACAGATGAGTAAAACTGATTTAAAACATGATCACCCAAAGCTCAGCAATAATACCCACAAAAGGAAAAGACAGAAGCAGCAACAACAAATCAAATCTGGACAGTTGAACTGAATAGAGTTGATTGATAGATCAGAAATTAATATTCCCTCAGTCCCTTTTTTATGTTTCTATTTCCCGTCCCAATTTGATGTTCTCATTTCTATTTTGGACCATAAATCTTTACCAATATACCCTCATCAAAACCCATTAATTTCCGCCAAAACCACAACAATCCAAAATACACTTTAATTTTTCTCTCTCCCGTTATTTTCTCAATCAATCTTTAACCCTTTAATTTTTCATCTCGCCGTTCTCTCATCCCAATACACTCTCTCTTATTTTCATCCCTCTCACTCCTCTTTTCTCTCCTCCCCTTAATTCTTGTGCAAAGAAGAGAAATAAGAACATAAATAAGGGACGGAGGGAGTAGTTACGGTTTCAAAGCAAATTCTCATTGGGCATGATCATTTTAAGCCTGACCCAGCAATATTTCACATAATAAGAAGCTCAAAAGGAAATAAAAACAGAATCTAGATTTTAAATCTATAACAAAGGCATTTACCCTCTACAGTCCAAAATTCCATCCATCTAAACAAAACCAGCTTCATAGAAAAAGCTCTACCCTTTACAGATTTTTAGCTCCATAACCTACAATAAAACTCAAGGAACTACCACGTGACAGTAAAAACTAAACTCAGAGATCAAACAGCAAAGATCATCCAAACCAACCACTAAAAAATCCTAAAAAAGAAAACTCATGATCAGATTGGAAGCTTAATAGAGCTAAAGGAGGAAAAAATCTACCTGGGTTCAGAAATGGAAACAATAAGAAATATCTTGGGGGATTCTGAGAAGAAAGCAGAGAGAGAAAAGAAAAGGGGGGGAATATGTGAACTTTTTTATGTATCTTGTGAGGGAATTAGGTGATATTTGGGTGCTGAGAGCTGTGAATTTGTGAGAAGGGTCATGGGAGTTGGGTGGAGGAGAATGGAGATTGAGAGAAGAAGAAGAAGGAAGAAGAAGATCTTTAGCTGGCTTGTGCGCTACTTGGAGATGCATACGTGGCGATGATATTTTTCTCTCGCCTTAGAGGCTGCACGTCACCTCATTTCAGATACTCTTCTCTGTCACCCACCCACTATACATTATACAAATACAACCAATTATACATACATTTATACATACAAAAAAACATACTTCAATAAAAAATAAGCAATAAGTAATATTATGGGGTATATAAATTTGTAAAACATAATATACATACATTGGTTTAAAATTTTGTTTTTAATTACAAAATTATATAATTTATTTAAGATTTCTAGTTTTAGAACTGTAATAAATACAAGTAATTATAGTACAAAAATAACATTTGAGCGATGCTGTCTAGGGAAAAAATAATTACGACGATGAATTAGATGAGGAATGAGGACGATGCATGTACGTAGACATTATAGATCATGCACCCAAATATTATAACTCATGTAAATAGTTTAGTGATGGTAACTCATACACTGTGTACATGAGTTATAACGCATGTGACACATTATCCTCATTTTTCCGTTCTCACTTAATGATTCATCTTTATTGGAATTAGACTTTGTTGTCTATAATCATTTCCGATATTATAAGTCTTTCTCTAGTTCATTCTTTAATTTGATTTGTTATAAAAATCTTTATGTCATGATAGCTTTATATTGATGTTTTGAAATTGAAGTGACTAATTAATTCAATATAATTTTAAATAAAAACTTGAAAAAAAATCAAATTATAGTATGTGAGTATGAAAACTTGTATGAGAACGATGCACGTAAACATTATAATTCATGCACACAGTTTTTATGATGCACGCAAGATTCATACAGACAGTTTCAACGTTTGTATGCATGAGTTATAAAACGCTTCTACACATCGTACAAAGTTTTTTTTAAGTCATCATTCTCAATGAACTCGGGGTCGTATAATAGGAGTATAAATTTATTAGGCAAATAAGGTAGGTTGATTTTCTTACCCTTAAGATTAAATACATTAAATATATAATAATATGAATTATTGTATTAAGGAGGGTGATTTCAAGGTATAGAAAACTTTATATTTAATATTTCTCGAATATGATTAGTCAGTGGTATTCTTTTTCTTTTGGCTAGTGGTCAGTGGAGTCTTTAATTTAGAGTGAGTTAACAGCACCAATTATATACAAAATTTTATATAAAGTTATGGGAGGGAATAAAAAAAAATGTTAGAACCTTGCAAGTCAATACTTATATAGTCCTATTATGTAATATAAAATAAGATCATTAACCATACGTGCCTAAAGCTATTCGCTATTCGGAAATGGAACATATTAAATGAAAAAATCAAGACGATATATTATATTATGCGTGTATAGATTTTTTTTCTTCTAAAATAAGCATTTTTTAAAATTAATTCTCAAGCTCTTATCAATTTTCAACATAGGTATAAAATTTTAATCCGCAAAGGAAGTCGTTGGAGATCCGAATCTAATTTTTCACAAAAAACGTTGTTTATAACAAGGTCTCTTGTGCGCATTTTTTTTTTTTAATCAAAACTATAAGCATGAGAGTTGTTTTCATACTCAGTGTTCTAAAAGACGTTAGGCGGGAGTTAGGCGGGAGTTAGGCGGCGTGTGGGGGACTAGAGCCTAGACGGCTAGGCGGGGGACCAGTCAGGGATTAATCGGATCAAAATTAATTCTCGGTCCATGATATCAAATGACCAATTTGTCATGATAATCATTAATTTCTGTTAAATTATGTTAGAATGAGGTTTTATATCCTATTATAAGTACTATTATGCTAAAATAAACTCAAAACTTGATATGATTCCACATATATTGCTATTTTCGCCAAAATGACAAAACATTGTTTTTTTCCGAGACGCTCTAGGCGGTGCTAGACGGTACTAGGCAGTGAGGGAGAGTCTAGAGATTAATCGGGGATTAATCGGCCCTAGTCGGGGAATTTTAGAACACTGTTCATACTAGACATATAAGTTTCGTTTATGTGGAAAAGAGACTAATGTTTATGTCAGGAATTAAAAAAATAACATTGTAGTCATTCTAATTTCTAACAACTAAATCGATTTTTGACTGATTGTTTCGGCTAGTTCAATTACGTATAATAATACTCCGTATATAATAAAAGCTAATGTCACACACCCAAAAATCGGTGGAGGCAATCATGTCGTGGTGTGATAAACTAATGTTTTAAGAAGAATCATATACTTGTTCCGGTTTGAAAATTTATAGTAAAAAAAATCGGAGGGGTGGCACATCAGCAAAGTGATTATAACAGTAACAGTTTGATTAAAGTATGATTAATTAACGATTAAAAATTTGGTGTATGTGCTAGATATTTTCGTGGAGGTGAAGAGATCCACTTGGAATACGCCACTTGCTAGCTACAGTTGATTATACTGTAATAAACCATTGACATTATAATAATCAAAGATTCTTGTCGATCTCCCAGTGCGCTTTGTGTTGTATCATCGATCTATCATACACTATACGATTTTTAAGAATGATTTGTATTTTTTAATTCATTCTGTGATTTATATGATTATAAAAATAAATTAAAATGTTTTATTTCATCGTTTGTTAATTTTTTCAAAGCACATACATATTTGACCATAATATATGTGACCTAAAAAAGATTCACGTAAATATAATTATTAAAATGTGAATATACGATTGAATTATTAACATCTCTGCACAAGCATGTATTTATTTTAAACTATATAAAAACTTACGTGTATATGTATGTTTGTGCATGTAAATGTAAAATATATATTTATTCATACGTCCGTATATTAAACATATATTCGTATTAAATCTATATCTACGTGGCTTTGTATTTCATCAAAAGTGTCCTAATATATGTAGGTTGAAAAAAATGTAACTCTACTTCTGCAACTATAATTAACATACGTATATTAATTATTATGCGGGAGCATCCGAGCTATCATCGAGGACACTTCGTCCTAAATCTAGAGATGTGCTAACCACTGGAGCAAGGGCTAAATACCGCTATGAGCAATCATTAGTCATTGATAGTAGTCTGAGCTCGTATGGTAGTCACACTACAAGAGAACTTGGGTTTAACCACACAAAAAAGTGATAGTGTTAGCCCCACTTATTTGCTTAGTGTTGATAAAACCAATACTTAATTTTGTATAGAGAAAGTGTGAGTATAGGGACTGTGGGTAAATAGTGCACATTCAAAAGTGTAGAATACATCCACACTTTTATATGTCATAAAAAAGTTACAAAATTTAGTGTTGCAAATTTTCACACTTGAATTAAATATTAAATTATTATAAATTAGTAAATATATATAATGGAATCATTAAATACATAAATATTTCTTATTCTTTTTTCCTAATTATTATAAATGTCTTTATTATTTTACCTCTTATATATGGATAATTTGAATTTATAATTAAACTAGTTATGTTACTAATAGAATTTTATTACGTATACAATGAAATAGATACAATAAAAATAATATCACTTGTATTACAAATACATTTAGCAGCAACACACTACAACATGATGTAATGGTATAAAAATTTGGGCATTCATTAAATAGAGTAATTTAGAGATGAGTGTTTTGTAAACGTTTATGTACGTGGAGGAGAAGCCATTTGTTGCTACTCCGTAGTTAGTAACCGTTCCACCGTAGATGATGCATCTACCTCCGCCGGCGTCTGCTGCATATATTCCATCGGGCATTTGTCTAAGATACTTGACGTCGGCAGCCCGCTCCCCGTACTTGTGCTTCGCTGCATGCCGTATCGTCGGCACAATGCATCCGCCTCCCTTCCAGTCCGGTGGCGAAACAAGAGGATTTCCAGAGGAGTTGATAGCAGCAACCGCCTTGTCTCCGCCGCATTCTGCCGCCAGAGAAACCACATATCTGAAGACAACTTCTCCTCCCGAGCTCCTCCTCTTGAGCGTGCCGTCCTTCATCGCCACTTTGATTCACGTGCTCGAGAGCGGGGGAACTGCTTGGTATTATTGCAAATGGTGGAGACTGGGGAAGAAAGCAACGTATGTTGGAAATTCAAGAAATATATACCAAGTTAGCTAGATGGCAGTTGAAGAACGTGGGAGGGTGTAACTTACCTCTGATCATGGCCTTGTAATACGGGAAACAAGTTGAGAAGAAACCGCCTTCATAATCACTTTCTATAAATTCTTATTTTTTTCTACTAATCATTATATTCACCTAAATAATCCACCAGACAATTATCAATATTAAAAAATGTGGGCATATAGTGTGGCTAGTTTTACTAAACACTGTTTCAAGTGTTGGAATTGAAAATATGAGTTTTGCCACACTCAATCAACACTTTTTAGTATGAGATGTAAAAATCAACAAAATAAAGTGTAGAAAATTGGCCCTATACTTTTTAGCGTTGGAAATTCTAGTGTGGGGAAACAGAAGTTCTCTTGTAGTGTCATTCAAGGTTGTAGAGATCCGGTTCGAGTCAAAATGAGAAGTCAAGTATTGAAGATGAAATAAACTAGACTTCAAGACGAAACTCTGGGATTTGGAATCACTCAAACCCGATCTAGGACGAGAGACAACGAGCCGTTTCAAAAAGAGTTGTCGGTGACATGTTTAAGACCACGATCACGGGATTTCCATGGCGATCGCCATCCAACAGTTCTGCTCGCGGGCGATTAATTTGTCATAAAAAGTCGTAGCCAAATTGCTATAAACAGCGATCGCCGTATTCTCATGGCGATCGCCATCTTACAGGCGCCAGAAGGATGCGAGATTTCCATACTCAGTTGTTTTCGGGATTATTTGTTTTGAGGATATTTTTGGCAATACTTTTATTAGTTATTTCTTTTATTATTGGCCACCTTATTAACTCTATATAAGGTTTTCCCTAGTTATTGTTTTAGGAACCAAAATGATTATTATGAATTGAGAAAACGTTGTTTTTGTTCCTCCAAAAGAGAGCTTTTGTCAGAAGAGTGTCTTGTGTGCATTGTTGTTGAACTCGCCCTAGTTGTACTTGTGTGTGTCAATCTCTTCCATAAGGTTGGTGCTATCGGGACTTCATAGAGCATATATCCTCCAAGTGCTTTGGCCTACCATAGCCATTGTGTTTGGTTGTAATCCATTGGGGTTTCTTCATCATTCGGTAAGGTTCTTGTTCTTAAGTTCAAGGGTTTTATCGTTGTTTTATTTAGTTCCAATTGGCCTATCATTCGACTTATCCTTCTTTCATCTCATTCTAATTTCGCTTATCTTCTCTGTTCGAGTTTCTGTTCGAGGTTTGGTGTCTAGATCAGACAACAACGGCTTATCCCCACATCAAATTGGTATCAGAGCTGTGTTGACACCATCCCGTCTTCACAAGAACATCACGAGACCCCATTATCAAAAATCACAAAAAGAGTCAGTTTTGTTTTCTTGTTTGTCAGTTTCTTTCAGAGATTGATTTTGAGTCTTCGATACTTTGATTTTTCTTGTTGAGTCTGTTTCAGGTTGTGTACAAGAAGCTTGAATCGATTCGTGTTTGTGGAGATCGATAGATTAGAGTTTGGAGCACCCTTGTCCCAAAATCCATTCACCCCATCACAAATTCATCCTCTCTACCAAAAACGCAGCCGTCACAAACAAGATCTTCAAAGAAGGAAATCTTATCTCTTCTACAATGAAAGTCAAAGAAGGAAATCTTATCTCTTCTACAATGAAAGTCAAGTTAGTTGTTATTTTATTTATTTTTCAATTTTGTTGAGATTAATATCTCGTATCGAGTCCGTATTTCGTTTTGCTGAGACAAAAAAAACATCAAAAAAAAAATAGAAAAAGAAAAAAAAAGTCTCATAGTCAGCATTTAATTTACGTCCAGTTGAGTCTTGTTAGAGTCGGAATTCAAGATTTGGAGGAAACGGGATTGCCACGAGCCCGTTACGAAAACGAAGAATTTTCAAGTCGGCCAATTCCCACGATCGCCACCCATTCCCCGCGATCGCGGCCATCATTAGCCAACTTTGCGCAGAACCCTCAGATAGAGCCCCGCGATCATCTGGCGAGCACCCCGCGATCGCCACCCTTGCCTGGCACCGCCGTCGTCCTGTTCGAGCTACTGCAATTCTTCTGAGCCATACCTGAGCCTACCCTACCCCTCTCGACTCCGTCTTCGATCTTTCATCGACATCATTCGGGACAAGTTAAGGTACACTTCCTTTTGGCCCTCTTGAGTTCGAATTTTGAGTATGACGGTTGTTTGCATTTACATTCTTGCAAACGTCTTTTGAGTCTTTGTTTTTCTTTCTTTATTGAGTCGTTTTGCTTTGAGTCAGATCCTTGAGTTGAAACCCCGCCCCTACACTAGCCATCTCCATATCTACCATCACTCCTCATAGTGCTAGGAGCCTATTAGTTTCAGTCTAATGGGTTTTTGATTCACACAAGGCAATGCATCAAGAAAAGCTTGTTACAATAACAATTGAGAAAGAGTGCAGAGGAAAACATACGAGAGTAAACACTTGCGAGTTGTTTTCATTTACACGCACTTAACCTTGTTCTGTGTTAGTCTTTTCTTTGATAATGGACAGGTCAGTTTCTCCCAATAGGAGAGACCCAGCGGACCCAACGACCAACCTTGTCACCCCGGAGTACATGATGAACTTCTTGGAAAGGTTTAGTGAATCCCTTGTCAGTGGGTTTACAACAACCATCTGACAGGAGCTTCGTCATAGACGCCAACATGGTACCCCCAGGGGTGCTGAAATTCCAGCTCCAAGGGAGCGATATCCTACTCCTAATGCTCCTTTACACCATCCTAATAGATACAATGCTACTAACCGTTTTGATAGATTTTAGGATTTAGATGATGATGTATATTTTGAAAAGGAGTATGATGAGAATGATGAGTGAAGCCCTATGCCACGTAGAGACGCTCCAAGAAGAGCATTGCCTAATCGTAGAGACGTCCAAGGGAGAAGAGGACATGAGCAAGTGAAAGATAGCAAGATCCAAGATCCAAGATCCATTTGCCGAGGTCCTAGCCCGGTTTAAGAAGCAAGTAAGGGATTTAAGGACAACCCCTCCATCACAAGAAGTTAACCCAGAGAGTACTTCTAATCTTTCTAATATAATTGAAGTTGTTTTGTGCTTAAATTGTCAAAGTAGAAATCATATGATTAATGACTGCCTTGATATGCTTAATTACCTAGGTCAAATTGAGATTGAATATGAAAAGGGTGATAGTATTGATGATGTTGTTTGTGTTGATGATCTTAAAATTGATTTAGATAATGAAGTTGAAATTGAGTATGATCATGTTGGTTCAACTGATAGGAAAGATTTGCATGTACAAACTGCTCATTGTGATGAAATTCTAAGAGAAACTCATTATCTAGATAAAGTTGAGGATTGCAACATGATTATTGATGAATGTAGTTGTAGTAATATTGCTAGCATGGAATTGAATACTAAATTGCAAATTACTTCAATATGCTATCCTAGTCCTTATAAACTGCATTGGAAGATTGATTATGTTGTTGTGAAATTGAACAAGCATGCTAAGGAAGCCATGACATTAGGACATTGTGATGATACTATTTTATGTGATGTTGTGCCTATGCAAGCTTGTCAAGTCTTATTGAATTACCCATGGCAGTATGATAAGAGAGTTGCCCATTATGGTTTTGTTAATCGTCATTCCATACCCTTCAATGGTAGAATTGTTTTTCTTCCTCCTATGATTCATTCATAGGTCGCTGATGAGTATGACAAGAGGAAGGACAAGGATAAAAGAGCTAAAAGAATGAAGGAAGACAAGGATTCCCCACAACATCAAGTTTGTTCCTCAAGGCGGAGATATGCACTCAAAGCATTCAAAAGGAAGCTATGCATCAAAGAGGATGACGCCTATGAAGATCGTTCAATCATTCATATCAAATATGATTCGAGGTCGAATCATTTTCAAGAAGGGGAGAATGATGCGGGAGCATCCGAGCTATCATCGAGGACACTTCGTCCTAAATCTAGAGATGTGCTAACCACTGGAGCAAGGGCTAAATACCGCTATGAGCCATCATTGGAGTCACTGATAGTAGCCCGAGCTCGTATGGTATCCATTCAAGCTCGTAGAGATCCGGTTCGAGTCAAGATGAGAAGTCAAGTATTGAAGATGAAATAAACTAGACTTCAAGACGAAACTCTGGGATTTTGGAATCACTCAAATCCGATGTAGGATGAGAGAGAACGAACCGTTTTAAAAAAGAGTTGTCGGTGACATGTTTAAGACCATGATCGCGGGATTTCCATGGCAATCGCCATCCAACAGTTCTGCTCGCGGGCGATTAATTTTTCATAAAAAGTCGTAGCCAAATTGCTATAAACAGCGATCGCCGTATTCTCATGGCGATCGCCATCTTACCGGCGCCAGAAGGATGCGAGATTTCCATACTCAATTGTTTTCGGGATTATTTGTTTTGAGGATATTTTTGGCAATACTTTTATTAGTTATTTCTTTTATTATTGGCCACCTTATTAACTCTATATAAGGTTTGTCCTAGTTATTGTTTTGGGAACCCAAATGATTATTATGAATTGAGAAAACGTTGTTTTTGTTCCTCCAAAAGAGAGTTTTTGTGAGAAGAGTGTCATGTGTGCATTGTTGTTGAACTCGCCCTTGTAGTACTTGTGTGTGTTAATCTCTTCCATAAGGTTGGTGCTATTGAGACTTCATAGACCATCATCCAGGTGCCTTGGCCTACCATAGCCATTGTGTTTGGTTGTAATCCATTGAGGCTTCTTCATCATTCGGTAAGGTTCTTGTTCCTAAGTTCAAGGGTTTTATCGTTGTTTGATTTGGTTCCAATTGGCCTATCATTCGACTTATCTTTCTATCATCTCATTTTAATTCCGCCTATCTTCTATGTTCGAGTTTCTGTTCGAGGTTTGGTGTCTAGATCGGACAACAACGGTTTATCCCCGCATCAAATTATGTCTTATGAGCAATCCCTAAAATGATGCCCGCAGTGGCATGCATGCATGTCACATGTTCATGTGTGCTTCATGTAAGTGCATAATTTACTACCTACAAATCTACAATGGAATGGATTGTGATGTATATCTACATTATAAATTACGTATACTTTGTGTTCATATCAAAGCATAATTTGGTAGCCTTTAAACCAGACTTTAGTTATATGTCTCCAAATACCCTTTTAACAAAGGAACATATAATATATATAGACAATCATTAGATAAAATAATTAATAAAATATAATTTCAGATGTAATGATCTCAGTTTTACATAATTAGATAAAAGAGGAGTAACACTCTCAATCATATATAAATATTGAAAGTTACATTACCATCAAGTGAGGTGTAGACAAATTTCTAACATTGTTCAAAGTAAAAAGCAACACTCGATCAAATAGAACAATAAGAAAAATATGATGATAGAACTGAATCTCCTAATCCCTACGCCCTAAGAACATACAAGACTTAAAAAGAATGAAAGAGATTCACATATTTATTTAGTAAGCGGAAATTTATTTATAAATAGACAACATTAATTCCCTTGACACAATACCTCATATTTTCGCATGGAAGCTGAGCAAAAGTCCAATGCAGCATAAGAGTATAGAGGGACACTCCGGTAAGACCACCCTTATGGTAAAACGGTGTTAACAACTTCTATGCAGAATTCGCTAAGACATATGCACTATACTATAGACGATATGCAAAACTCGCGAAGGCATATGCACTATATTATAGACAATATGCAGAACTCATTAAGGCATACTATAGACGATATGCAAAACTCGCTAAGGCTTACGCACTATACTATAGACGATACACAGAACTCGATAAGGTATATGCACTATATTGTAAACGATATGCAGAACTCGCTAAGGCATATGCACTATATTATACACGATATGCAGAACTCGCTAAGGCATATGCATTATATTTAGACGATATGTAGAACTAGCTAAGGCATATGCCCTATACAATAGATAATGCAGAACTCGCTAAGGCATATGCACTATACTATATACGATATGCAGAACTCACTAAAGCGTATGCAGTATACTATAGATGATGTGTGGAACTCACTAAAGCGTATGCAGTATACTATAGATGATGTGTAGAACTCACTAAGACACTAAGAAGTTATAAATCGAGGCCACAAATTTAGTGCATATCATCTATAGTATAGTGCATATGCAATAGGGAGTTGTGCATATCGTCTATAGTATAGTGCATATGCCTTAGTGAGTTCTACGTACATATTGTGTATAGTGCAGTGCTTATGCCTTAGGGAGTTCTGCATATTGTCTATAATATAGTGCATATTCCTCAACGAGTTCTGCATATCATCTATAGGTATAATGTATATGCCTTAACGAGTTCTGCATAGAAGTCGTTTTAACGTTTTACCATAAGGGGTGGTTTTACAGGAGCCTAAATCTATATATATAATATATGGGTCCAAATCCCATGAGAAATGTCTTTAAGATGAGAAATAAGAAGCAAGGAGGAAGCTCCTTCCTCCTTCCTCCTCCCCCCTCCCTCCTTCCTCCTTGGAGTTAACCGCACATTGACCACCATTGACCGCCGTTGACCACCCGTTGACCGGCCGTTGACCACCCGTTGACCGGCCGTTGACCACCCATTGACCGGCCGTTGACTATCCATTGACTGCCCGTTGACCGCCCGTTGACCATCCATTCACCGACCGTTGACCACCCGTTGACATTTTTTTAAATGTCAGTTTTTTTTTTCGGACTTTTTCCGTTTCAGTTTTTTTTGTGCTATGATTTGTAAGTAAAAGTGTTATTCTTATTCTTTGTAAGGAAAAATACTTTTTTTTTTTTTTTGCTACCAAATATTTTTTGCTACGATTTATAAGTAAAATTGCTATGTTTTTTCTACCAAATTTTTGTGCTATTGTTTGTAAGAAAAAAGTGTAATGCTTTGTAAGTAAAAGTGCTATATTTTTCGAGGCAAAAGCGTAACACATTTCACCTAGCATAGAGAAGCACGTATAGACGAAAAGTGTAGCACATTTCAGCCATAGAGAAGCATATGTATGCGAAAAGTGTAGCACATTTCAACAATAGAGAAGCACATCCTGGCAAAAGCGTAACACCCTTCACCTAGCCATAGAGAAGAACATATAGGCGAAAAAGTGTAGCACATTTCGGTCATAGAGAAGCACATTGAGGCAAAAGCATAGCACCTTTCACCTAACATAGAGAAGCACATATAGACAAAAGCGTAGCACACTTCAGCTAGCCATAGAGAAGCATATATAGGCAAAAGTGTAGCACAATTCAGCTAACAATAGAGAAACACATATAGGCGAAAAGCGTAGCACATTTCAACAATAAAGAAGCACATCTAGACAAAAACGTAGCACATTTCACCTAGCATAGAGAAACATATATAGGAAAAACCGTAGTACCTTTCACCTAGCATAGAGAAGCACATCTAGACAAAAACGTAGCACCTTTCACCTAGCATAGAGAAACATATATAGGAAAAACCGTAGCACCTTTCATCTAGCATAGAGAAACACATATAGGAAAAACCGTAGCACACTTCAGCTAGCCTAGAAAATCACATATAGGTGAAAAGTGTAGCATATTTAAGACATAGAGAAGCACATCTAGGCAAAAAGTGTAGCACATTTCGGTCAAACCTGGTTAATTACTTGGGTCAAAACCCTATAAGAGTGTAATCATAACCATTGAATTCTCTAGTTAGAATTACTTCTCATTTCTCATTTTAAGATTAATTTCTCATTCAATCTTTACCCATAATATATTGATTAATGTATATGAGCATAGTATAGTGATTATGATGGTAATTAAAAGGCGATTCATTTCACGGGGATCACGGAAATACAATAAGATATGATGTGTTGCAAATTCTTACACGAAAGTCCTTGTATATCCACGTACATACTAATGCTACAGTTTTTATAGCCAACGGTCCACAATTTTTCCCTCTTTCTTAAACCTGACTTGGCAATGGACATGCCCCACTTACGCCCATTATTGATTACTTAACCAATTAAACGTTTACGTGTTTATTTAAATAAACCTACTTTTAAGCCTTGGACGGCTGCGCAATAATTATACTTTTTAAGTTTTGATGAAAGTTAAGCTAGCTTTACTAATTAACTTGTCTTTGTATGAGGCCGTTGATTTAGATGTTAGTGCAGTTTATTGTTAACTAATCTTAGTTTCTTGGCCAGCCAATCGTTCACGAGTAGTTAGCTACCACGTTATTTATGTGGTTCCCACAATTGAAATACTGAGATTAAAAAATATAATGTACGAGTTTAGGAAAAAGATCTATGTTCGTGTATTAAACATATTCGTATCAGATTTTAATAGTGAATTATTATAAACCAATTGATTTTGGGCGGCCTTAAAGAGCTTGGAATGATATGCATGTTTGGTAAAAATGGAGCAATTCTTCCATGGTGATCGAGAAACGTCTAGACTCTTCCTTAACTATTCAAATGTGCCTAATCATCGTTGACTGGTTCAAAATATTTTAAGATGCGTACATTTTCTAAAGTGGTAAACACACCATATAAATATATAGTGCAGCACAACCACGTAAATTGTGCATGGACATATATGATGGAGCAATTGTGCATGGACGTAAATTGCACATGGAGGAAAAAATGACCATTCGGTGGCGTACAACAAGCATATCGCGATGATCTTGTGCGTGGACATTTTTCCCATGTCAACCATATTGTTTACGGAGTATAAGGTAAGAAAGTGTTATACTCCGTATTAGTGCCATAATTAACCACGTAAATTGAAATTATTTGTCCATTTATCCACGTGAAAATACGATTATATCTACTAGAATTGTGCATGTATATTTGTTGTGCCCCATGAATTAGGTGAAATAATGAGAATAATATTGTATGGATTGGTGTGATTCTCGCCATATATGAAAAGATCTAGTAACCAAAAAATCAAGGTAATTAAGATCATACATTAAAAATTATAATCATAACCGGTGTATTATTTGATGAATCGCTCTAGCACGAGGTTATCGCATATATGATAGCGCGATCGTTCATGCATTTGCCTCAACAAGTAATGTATCATCATACGCATATGATCTAGGATAACGATGTTATTCGAATGCTAATAATACAAATTCAAGCGTGTTAGTGTGCTACAAGCTAGGTTAGCAATCTATCTTATATATTAAAGCTGAGACTTTTAAAGCTTCTAGAGTGATTCTAGGCTAGACGATTAAACTATCTTCAATTTTTTATTTTTAACTTTAATATTAAATAATTAACTCAACAAATAAATCATAGAAAACAATCACTTCATTTATAAAAACAATACAACTTATCCTATCCTGTTAAGAATAAATACAACAGCAATTTTTTGCCAAAAAAAAAGAAAAAAGAAAAGAGGAAAGCATGAAAAAGAACGGGCAGGTGGCGGGCTGATTAGGCATAATAAACACACGTGTTAGGACATAAGAGGCTAAAAACAGAGGGCAGATTTACGGGCAGGAGTGAGGAAATATCTGGTAGAAAAAAGGTTTATGGGCATCTGAGTAAGATATTTATGTATCACAAATTAAAAAACGTAAATAATTGGACTTGGCTTTTTTACATGAACACCTTACGAAAACCACCACGTGACCAACTTTCTCAAAAAAGAGAAGCAGAATTCACGTTGTAGTTTTATTGGGGTGTCCAAATTGCAACAAATGAAAATACAGCACCGTCAAATATCGCATGTTCACTTTTACAAGATCTCAAGGAGATAGAAGGATCTCACATAAGTGTTATAACGTAATCTTTCTTCTTTTGTATAAACATGTTAGCGTGCTATGTTGTAAATCATGTAAGTAAATGTGAGGAGAAAAAGAAGAAAGTATAATATGTAAAGGTACTCTCAATGTTCTTCAATCCATAGACAGATGTTCAATATCTTATACAGAGCGCTAACTAACAATGACCGTAAACATATCATATCATCGATCTCGATCATCATCCAATTAGCGCCTTAACTATCACAAACATTTCGCTTCATAGAACTTGCTCAGTCAACTTGAATTTTGTCATAATTATTATTGTTTTCTCGTATAAGCTTATGTTTTGTCATACATATTCTATGTCGATAATCTCAGGCTCCTATAAATTGAATATGGAGGAGTTTAGTTGAGTATAGATAAACTCTAGAGAAGTACGAACCTTTTTTTATTTTAATGATATCCATCTCTTGACTTTCATTCTCTCAACTTAGACTTCACCGTATCGGGGTGCATAATGATATCAGACATGCACCATTCACTTATACATTGATCAATAAACTAGTCATACACATTAATTAACTAACGGATGCCCTGTATTATTATTTTTTTCTCTTTGGGACTGCCCTCCACGGCCCCGATCCTTACCTAAAAACATTTTTTTTTTCTTTAATGATAAGAGAAAACTCGGGTGAGAACAGTTTTCGCGTTCACAGATAACAAGTTAAGGAAAAAGATTCGGTGATGATAAGTTATTAGGGTAAGACTAATGACACTTTTGTGTTCATATGTTATAATGTGTGTTCATTAGTCATAACGTTTGTGTTCATACGCCAGAGTATGTGCAGGTTATAGTGTGTGTTCATTGACAAAATTGTGTTCATACGTACATTATAACGTGTGTGTTCATGCGTAACAATGTTTGTGTTCACCGTCCTTATTCATCATCTTAAGATTCATCTTTATCGAAACTTCAACCACAAGTTAATGTTAATAATTTAATGGTAGCTTTTGTAATTTGGATGGTTAAATTTTTGAAGTCATTTCGATGATACAGTCATAAAACGCATTAACAAGAGTATAGAGTATGATTTCTTGATCGTTTCAAATAAAAAAGAGTATGTATTCTTGAGAGGGTACGTGCACTTTTATGTTGACTTAACAAAATAAATGTGAGGTTAGTTATTCTTATGTCTTCGTTGACTTGATTAGAAAAAGGGTTATGACTTGAGAAAGATGTCAATAGTTTTGTTAGTCAACTCAACTTCCATGAGGGAAATCGGTCATGGACAGTAGAATGATCTAGAAAGATTGTAAAATAATACTAGTGGAGAAGCCATTAAGCTAGCTTACACCAATCCTTTCTCCATCTTTTTGCTAAAGGAAATTGCACCAGGCCGGCATAAGTAGTACCGTTAGGTCGGCATTTCTTTGTGTCATAGTCCACATATAAAAACACCATTATGATTGCCTCACTTTGCACTATGGATGAATTATAATAGTTTATAAGATGAATTCAGAATATTATGCGTGAAAAAACTTGGAAAACACGATCACGATCACTTTGGAATTCAGTCGACACCCATATCTACTACTACTTAGAAGAGGAAGTCCCTCTAATCAACATCCCTAGCGTAGAAAATTCCAAAGAGTAATTCCGAGTTTAGCTTCATTCATCCCCAATCTAAAAGACTAAAAACTGGAAATTGGCAAAAATAGGAAGGAAAATGGACCAAGGAACAAATCATACCACAGTAACACAAACTAGAAGAAAAAGGAAGATAATCAGGTGAGTCAAACCTACTAATACCTTTGTCAAACTAAGTGAATGGAAACATTGTATTATCATCCTTCAACCCTCTACCAAGTTATAGGAGGTTGAACCTTATTCCTTTCCACATTTGATTTTCTTCTCCTTACTTTATCATTTTATCTTATCAACCTTTAATACGCTAATTCATCAATCTTGTCATGCTATCATGACTAAATATTGTTTGTCCAGACTTGTTGGTGATTTGATATACTTAGATGTGGTGACTTTGGAGGGAGGTACGTTTTGCATTACAGGAACTACAAGAACACTCTATGTGAATTCTAGCACCGGAAATGTCCTGGATTCTAGACCTACCAAAAATGCCTGTGAAGCAACTTGTGCGCCTAACTACTGCGCACAGGTTGAAAATCTGTGCGTCGTGTTTCTGCGCACTGTTCAAACATAGTAGCCGTTGAAATTTTTGAAAAAAGTAGCCGTTAAATGTAAAACTGTGCGCTTAGGTTCTGCGCACAGGTGCTTTAGGGTTTGGGTTTGTACGCGGATGGTTAGCGCACGGGTCTTTACAGTTTATGATCCATCCATTTGGACCACAACGGTCATAAATGTGCCTATATAAAGCCATAATCTCTTTGTTTCCAACAAATTCATTCAAAACCTCTTCGTTTTCCAACAAATTCATTCAAAATGTCTCGTCGTAATCAAAACTCTCGTATGTTAGAGTTGATTAATCAAAGTTGTGAAGATAGTGATGAAGAACACGATTGGGATAGCGGATCACAAGAAGAGGAAGACGACCCGAACGACGACGAATGGTTGGATGGTTTCTTAGAAGGCGAAGAGTTCGGCGACTGGGATCCGAGTGGTGAATTTGTGGTTAGTATAATATGTTATAATTAGTTTTATATGGTAGCGTAATTAGTTTCATATGCTAGCGTAATTAGTTTCATATGCTAGCCTAATTAGTTTCTTATGCTAGCCTAATTAGTTTAATATGATGGCCTAATTAGTTTCATATGCTAGCCTAATTAGTTTCATATGATAGCCTAATTAGTTTCATATGATAGCCTAATTAGTTTAAAGTAATGATTCGTATTTTGCCTTGTTATTTTGGTAGTAGTGTAATTGTCGCTCTACAATTACGTATAGGGGAAAGATTATTCGGATTATTTTAGAACCGCACAATATTGGGATACTCCGCAAGAATTGTACGAGTGGGCGAGAGATAGAGGAAAGGAGTTAGTGATAGCTTTGGTAACGCGTAATTCAAGTCCGTACCAAATAAGTATTGTGTGCGATAGATTTGGAAAACCAAGATCTGGGAGGCCAAAGGTGAACAAAGAGAATCCAGAGTTGCCTGTTCCTAGGCTTAGAAAGTCGAAGTCGAAGAAGTGTGAGTGTAGATTTCAGCTACTGGCAGTGCGAAAGAAAAACATTCCCGGGGTCGCATGAGAAAAATGGATTTTAGGTGTGATAGAAGGTCGGCATAACCACGTGCTACTTGCTAGTTTTCATGGGAATGCATTCATGGGTCGAATGATGGAGGAGCAAGAGCTTTGTGCTAGGCGGTGGGGAGATGGAACTGGACGCAAGACGCCAAAAGAAATTATCTCTAAATTGAGGGAGAAGTACCCTGGTAATGTTACTTCAAGGAGACAAGTTGCAAACTTTTTGCAGAAGGTGAATTACGAAGATCGCGGAGAGCTAAACGTGACACAGTGGTCGCTTAAGTTTTTGCGAGACCACGACTACGTAGTTCACCCACATAGAGACACGACAAACGGCGAGGTTGTAATATTATTCTTTGCTAACCAAGAGTCGTTGCGTTTGTTGAAGAAGTACCCGTACGTGGTAATTATCGATGCGACGTACAAGACAAACAAGTAAGTCTCTACAATACCTTGTTCGATATTTAGTTCGGATAATGATATATGTTCTGTAGTGATATATGTTAATGTTTCAATAGATATGAAATGTCGCTCGTAGAGATCGTTGGATTCACCAGTACACACAAGACGTTCAACATCGCGTATGCATTCACTAAAGAGGAAAGGATTTATCATTACACATGGATAATGATTCAATTGAAGTCATTATTCATAGATTTGGGAGTGATGCCAACGGCTATAATGACAGATTGCGAAGACGCGCTGATAAAAGGAATAAAGACTGTTTTCGGGAGCGAAGTTCAACATCTGTTGTGTTGGGTGCATATCAAACACAAGATTGAGGCACATGCTTCGACCATCCTAAAGAGACAAATTAAAGTGGAAGCCTTTGCACGACAATGTTAGGGACTATTTTGCTCAGCTACTGAAGAGACCTATGAACTGCGGCTCGAACAGTTGAAGAGATCTTGGAAGAGCGGCCTTGTGGGATACGTCGAGAGAACATGGCTTAATCCTCACAAGACAAGCATAGTGAGGGCTTGGACAGATCATAAGCTTCATTTCCTTACGAGGACTTCAAATAGGTAAATATTGATATTTTTTAGTTAAGACGATTATATCATAACGACGTACTTTCTTAACTTACCAACTTAACTGTTTTTTAGAGTTGAAGGGATGCACAAGGTTTTGAAAGATATTATTGGTTCCAACAGAGGGGGCTTTAACAGAGTGATCGTACGGATCCATCATTCAGTACTCCTTCAGATTTATTCAATTAGGGCGAGCATGAACATGTCTCTCTCCAAACGACCAACTGATTTTGATGATCCAAACATGCATCCGCTTGGAAGGGATATTTTTTCCCGACTATTCTACAAAGTGTCAGACAGGTGTTTTGATCATTTGTTGGCTACTTATGAGATCATGTTGACAGGGAAATTTCCTGAACAATGCACCGACCATTGGGTGAGGAACTGTCTTGGGTTGCCGTGCGTCCATCAAATTGCACACGCTATCATTTCAAACACACCCCTGATTGAGGATGACATTCACCCGTTCTGGAGGGATTTGCATTAGGACGACACTCCTGAAACAGAAGACGACCCAAATCTGAAGGTCTGAATGAACATTATAGAGTTGCGACTCCATGAAATGTTCACCAAGTTGGAACTTGGAACCTTGAAGAAAAGCACGGCATACCAGCTAGGTGAGTTGTATCAGGACTTGGAGCATCCTGAACTAACTACCTTGAAAGAACCGACAAATGTGAAAAGAAAAGGCAGGCCAAAGGGTGCAAAGAACAAGGATAAGGAGGAGGTTGACAGTGAAAATGACAAGGAGGATGACATAAAACAAGAAGATATGGAGCAGTATGAGAAGGAGGAGGCAAAGCAGAAATCAAAAGGAAAGAAGAGTACAAGAGCAAGACGGTCAGGTCGTCCTAAAAAGGAGGAGGATGGCAGTGAAAATGACAAGGAGGAATCGAGAGAGAAGAGTTATTTTGAGCACAAACAAGAAGAGCTGGAGCAGTATGAGAAGGAGGAGGCAAAGAAGAAATCAAAGGGGAAGAAGAAGGCAAACAATACAGGAGCAAAACGACCAGGTCGTCCTAGAAAGCAAACAACGACATCACTTCCCGTGGTCATTGAGGCCGAGGAGTTGCATTCTCAACCCATGCCCGACCTATCACAGCCTGAAGGATCAAACTACACTAACTTCGATCAGTGCCCTGAAGAACTTGGTGTTCCTCTCATTCATAGGGGGATTGACTTCGGCATTGACAATTTGGATGATTTTTGGCTTCCATACATCACAGATGTTAGACAGGTACGTTCTGACGGGCATTGTGGTTATAGGTCGATGGCCTTACTTCTGGGAAGAAAAGAACAAGAGTACGGAAACATTCGGCGTGAGCTGGTAACGGAGCTGCTTGAGAACCGAGAATTGTACGAGCCTATTCGTCGTCGTCGTCGTCCGGGTACTTGGGAGGATCTTATTCTCCAAGTTAACCATTGAAGAAGCCCTTGTTCAGAACTGTACTGGCTGCACTTTCCACTGATGGGCTTAGCGTTTGTCACCCTATACCAAGTTGGCCTCGTGTTATTGTGTTGGGATGCTCCGACCTTTTGCTTACCGCTAAGGTGTAGAACAGAAAACGCTGATCCTCCACGACAGATTTTCGGCATGGCACACGTAGGCAACCGTGACCACTTCATACCGGTAAAGTAGACAATTGTACTTGATACTTGTGTAATCATAGTTTTTTGTTTAATATCTTAAGTCGATTGTGTTTATATAGGTGGCGTTGATGGTTGGTTCGCCACAACCGCATACTCCCGGTTCGTGGAAGAAACACGTAGATCCAAACATTCAATGGTGGGAAGAAACATTTGGGTACAATTTGAGGATGTATCGAGAGTACCGCATTTCAAATGGTCGGGCACCAGATCCATTCATGTATAAAGGAGGGACCGAACCCGTTCACATATCTGACTGAGTGAGATTGTCATGTAATAAGTAGAAGACGTATTTTACCTTGTAATGTTCAATCTCATTTATTAGAAGACGCTTTTTACCATGTAATGTTCAATCTCATCTATTAGAAGACGCTTTTTACCTTGTAATAATTAGAAGACGCCTTTGCTTGTTTTGTAATGTTTTGAGTCAGTTTTTTTCGTTTCTAAGTCATTTCGAGAAGTTTTATTCCCTGTCGGAAGAAGAGGAAGAAGAGTTGTTGGTACCATAGAGGATGCGACGGATGGCCATGTTCATTTCTTGTTCTGGGATGCGAAACCTTTCCATCAGGAGCTTCAGATTTTTCAGATTCCGTGCGCAACATTAAGGCACACAGGTTTTTAACGGTAACAAATGGTGCGCAGATATACTGCGCACACATTTTGAACGGTAACAAAGTGTGCGCAACATACCTGCGCACAGTTTGTTACCGTTCAAAATGTGTGCGCATTATATCTGTGCACACGGATTTAACGGTAACTTATTGTGCGCTTTACAACAGCGCACAATAAGTTACAGATTGAAAATTTTACAGAATAGGTGCGCATAACCTTGACGCATGGATGAAATCTGGTTTGAAGTAGTTGAGATATGAAGGCTCTAGTACATCGATGTTGATTATGTTTCAAAAACTTATACAATTATGTGTTATTAGGCATATAAAGTGTGTATAAGGTCTCCCCTTCACAAAAAGTTGATCGAAAATACGCGAAAACGCAAAAACGCCTTATCGGTCCTGATAGCCTGTTAAGGTCGAGAATAGGCGGTTCGATGCCCAAACGACGCCGGAATGCAATGAATCTTGTTTTCAATGCATATTATACCTATTTAACCTTGTTGGTAACTTCGAGTCAAAAACTCGAACTCTTCGAGTAACACCTCCTTTGTAAACCTTCACTAGTCTTTCATTCTTCGAAATAGTTGAAGTAGTTGAGATATGAAGGGTCTAGTACATCGATGTTGATTATGTTTCAAAAACTTATACAATTATGTGTTATTAGGCATATAAAGTGTGTATAAGGTATCCCCTTCACAAAAAGTTGATCGAAAATACGCGAAAACGCAAAAATGCCTTATCGGTCCTAATGGCCTGTTAAGGTCGAGAATAGGCGGTTCGATGCCCAAACAACGTCGGAATGCAATGAAACTTGTTTTCAATGCATATTATATCTATTTAACCTTGTCAGTAACTTCGAGTCGAAAACTCGAACTCTTCGAGTAACACCTCCTTTGTAAACCTTCACTAGTCTTTCATTCTTCGAAATAGTTTAAGTAGTTGAGATATGAAGGGTCTAGTACATCGATGTTGATTATGTTTCAAAAACTTATACATTTATGTGTTATTAGGCATATATAAAGTGTGTATAAGGTCTCCCCTTCACAAAAAGTTGATCGATAATACGCGAAAACACAAAAACGCCTTGGAGGCCTTATATGCGCATTGGGTCTGCGAACACATTTCTATGCGCATTTCGAGTACGCACAACTTCTTGTGCGCAGGTGTTAAGCGCATGGT
The DNA here is from genome assembly GCA_029168935.1 of Oxyria digyna. NCBI lineage: Eukaryota > Viridiplantae > Streptophyta > Magnoliopsida > Caryophyllales > Polygonaceae > Oxyria > Oxyria digyna. The sequence goes on from JAPVLV010000018.1 coordinate 10,198,890, forward strand.
TGAAGACCGTTAAAATATGACCGTTATATGCGCATTGGTCTTCCTCACCATCTGTTTGTGTAGTGTTGTTGTTGAAATTTGTATTTCGTTTTCAAGTCAATATAGTTTTTCACGTCTTGTTGTTCAGATTTGTATTTGCATGTTGTTCAGATTTGTATTTGCATTATTGTTCAGAGTTGTTTTGAATATTCAAACAAGCAAAACATAAAAGTTAAAATCATCACACAAAAAAAGGCATACATAAAACATCAATCGTACATAAAACATCCATCAAACAAAAATAGAAGTCGAGCGTCTAATCCTGAGCGTCTAATCGTATATAATAAATAAATATTGATATTATTATCTACTATAGAATAACATACTTATAAACTGCTATGTTGCATAATAACTAATCAACACCCCGTACTGGGTACCACTCGATCACTAGTTTTATTTTAAAAGAAAAAATAATAAAAGAGAAGTAAGCATGTCTCCACTCATATTTTGCCAAGTGACGCAAATTTTTGCAAAGACATGACTTCAGCTTTAATATTGTATATAATATATTATAATGGAAAAATAGTAAATATGTATAATACTTATGATATAATTGTCGTTCATTGAGAAGTTAAGAATGAAAGGTTTGGAGAATATCTATTATTAAATTGATTAATTATGTCAAGATACAATATTTTCAATTTAAGACGTGGTGAAATAATTATTTTGATGAAGATATTAAGAAAACAAATTTAAATATTTATAATTGAAATAATTGAGCTTTAAACACAAATTGACACATAAACAAGGTAGAGCTAGAATTAAGGAGAGAACTTAATAACTCTCCTTTAGTTTACGGAGAAAAACCCCGCACCCATTTTTTTATAACTGGCACCCGCTTTGGGCGCATCCCGGATGCGTCCAAAACATTTAAAAAAAAACCCGGTTCAGTTTGACCCGGTTTTAAAAAATTGGACGCACCCGGGATGCGCCCTAAGCGGGTGTCAGTTATAAAAAACCGGGTGCGGGGTTAAACGGCCATAATATATAGATATAGACTTTAACTAGTGTAGTGACCGGTGCCATGCACGGAAAATTTCATATTATTTGTGTGAATATTTTATATATTTTAATCAGAATTCATTCTAAAACTTAATTTTAACTTTCATATAATATACGAATTATGTTTGATTTTTTTTCTTGTAAAGAGTTTAAATAAAAATATATTTTATTTATAAATATTATGTACATAGTTTAACTTATTTTTTATTATCAAAAATCTCCTAAATTTATCATAAAAAATATATAATAACTCTCAAGTAATCTTGATTCTTAAAGAAATAGCTTGTATATTTGTTCGTGAAAAGTTTTTGTTAATGTAATAATGCAATATATTAATAATTAATAGTAAAGATAACAAAAGGTAATTGTCTAACAACTTACCATGAAATTATTATAAAGTCTTTAAAAGGGTTAGATTTAATAAAATAAATTTGCCTATTAAAATTATTACGGAATAAAAATTATAAAAATAAATAATAACAACCAATTAAAATTTACCACATAGAGGTAGTAGGGTCAGAAGCAAGGAGCTATTCATTTAGCTTCAACTCTCGTTTCAGATATTTGTTCAACTCCAACTACTACTTCAGCTCGATATATCGTGCAGAGTCATAATTTTTTTTTATTTTCTTTCAATTTATGTACAAAAATAAAAAAGAAATATTCATTTATGCGTGTATTGGTATTTGAGTTACTATAAGTAGTATCATCACACTAATTAATTTTATTTATTTGATTTCTATTTCAGTAGCTAGCAAAATGTTAAGGCCATACACAATTCAAATTATAAATTTGTGTTTCTAATATCACTTTTTCACTTTCTATTCCATCCACATCACTATAAGAAATTTGATTTAATTTTCTTACTAAGCCACCCACGGAAGGTGAACTTAGGAAAGCTGATTTTGACTAGTCACCTAACAAAACGCATGGCCCCGATGGTTTCTCTATTGAATTTTACCAGAAACATTGAACTATTATTAAAGCCTCTCCTCTTGCGGCAGTCAAAACTTTCTTCTTTTCTGAACAAATGTTGTCTTCCATAAACCACTCATTTATTGCTCTTATTCCTAAAGTGGATTCACCTATATACTATTAACCACTACAGACATATTAGCTTGTGTAACTCCTACAAAATTATCACCAAAATTCTGGAAAATCGACTTAAACTGATTCTGGAGAAAATTATTTCCCCTTTTCAAGGCGCCTTTGTAGAAGGGTGTCTTATTCAGGACAATATTCTCGCCGCTCATGAAATCTTCCATTCTTTCCATAAAAATAAAAAAGGAAATATTGGTTGGATGACCTTAAAACTTGACATGGAGAAAACTTATGATAAAACTTGATTGGAATTTTCACTGTAAAATTCTTTAGAAATTTGGCTTCTGTCAAAAATGGATTAATCTAATCCAAGCTTGTCTCCATACGGCCTCCTACTCCGTTCTTATCAATAATCAACCTGACCAGAATTCAAGCCGTGTGTGGTATAAGGCAAGGTGATCCTTTGACCCCAACTCTTTTTGTTATTGCTATGGAATTCCCAGAAAACTCACTCTTGAAACCACCAGCTTTAAACCCCATGTTAGAATAAAACTTACCCGTAATGGTAATTCCATACCTTTTCTTACTTTTACCGATGATAAATTATTTTGGAAAATGCCACATTTGACAATATTATTTATATCAAAGAGTTCCTTAATCTGCTTTCCAAAGAAAGGTGTTTATCGATTAACTACCATAAAAGCTCTATTCCAGTTTCTAATAATGTTTCTCCTCAATTTGCTAAAAATCTGGTTGCACACATGAACATTTCTTTTACCTCTAAAATGGAAAAATATCTAGGAATTCCTATTTTACAAGGTCGGGTGTGTAATGAAATTTTTGATGACCCCATCTCAGCTCTCAAACAACGGAGATCAAAGTGAAAAGCGGATTCCCTTTCTCAGGCAACCAGAGTTGTCCTTATTCAAACCAATCTGGTCTCCCAGGTTAATTATTTAATGCAAAGTTTTCTCTTACCAAAAGGTGTTTATGAGAAAATAGACGATATCAACAAAAACTTCTTCTGGAGGAAGAAGAACCCCTCTAGCCATTCTCTTCTTCATTGGAATAATATTTGTAAACCTAAAAGCCATGGTGGCCTGGGATTAGAACTGCTTGGGATAACGATTGTGCTCTTCATATGAAACTTCTTTGGAAGATTATTACCCAACCCAATAATGTTTGGGTCTTGATTTTTAGAGAAAAATATTTCTCCGCCACAGATTTCTTGACTTTGGATCGTAAACCTTCCCAGTCATGGCAATATAGTAGACTTCTTCTTCTTCTCGAAGACTTCAAAAAAGAACTTACTTGACAATTAGGAGATGGTATGTCTATCCTTTTCTGGACTAACAATTGAATCCTAAATTGCCCAATTTCTCAATATCGTAATTCCTTCTCTATTACCCAGAAAGTCTATGATTTTATTACTCAAGATAGAAAATGGGATGTTACTAAATTATCCATTTGCCTCCGTAATCATATTATTAGATAAAATTGTTCATGTCCGCATCCCCATCACACCTTTGAAAGATAGGATTATCTGGACATATGCGGCTAATGGAATTTTCTCTGTTATCGTCTCATCCGGCCTTGGCCTAAACCTGTGATTGATTTGATCTGGAAAACCAAACTTCCTCCTAAAATCCAGAATTTTCTTTGGAAGACTTTCTGAGATTGCCTCCCTACTACTGAACGCCTTAATCGACACTTCCATCGTGTCTATCCTTCTTGTAGACTTTGCAATGCTGATGAAGAAGATACAAATCATTTCGTCTTTCACTGCCCGGTTACCTTGGATGTATTTAATAGGATCTTCCATGTCCGCAGAAATTGCAATAGAGCTGTTGACTTCCTGGCCTATCACAACATTGATATTGAAGAACTCCGTACCTTTCTTCGTTGTAGGAACAACTACTCCTTTTGAAGATATGTTGAGACTTCAGAAGCTCCTCCTCTCCAGGAACTCAAGAGTCTTTCCCATGAAAGATTCTGTTAAGATCATCCGCGAAGATGATTTAAGCTTGAATTGTTTGTAACATTAAGCCTTCTGTTTGCTTGTTATAAAAAAAATTGTTTCTCTTTGCTTTTTTATCTAATGATTACCTTTCTCCTCTGCTTTATTTAAGAAATGAAGTTCTTCTTCAAGAAATGGCTCAAGTATCAATGAAGAGTTCTTTCGCTATATTTTGAAATTTATTTTTATTTTCACTTTTATTTGACATTTAGAAAACTCAAAACTTCTCTTTTGTGGATGACCTAAGAGCCTACCTGTGTTATATCTTATCTCAACTATTATAAATTATTTTTTTATGAAAAACTCAACTATTATATATAATATGATCTTATTGAGTATAATAGTTGCTTATAAATTATTTTAAAACATCACTTATTTACTCAACAAAAAACTACTTAATAACGAGATTACTTGGATAAAAAAACAAGAATACTTGACTTTTATTTGAGAAATTTTAAAAATGATATTCTAAATTACGTTACATTATACAAGTAATCTCAGACGGGAATACTTAACTTAATTTGCAGGTTGTTACAGTTGGTGTCGTTGGAGGATCTAACTTTGTGGAGATATCTGAACAGCTTGGACAGACTAGTTTGCTACCATAAGCTCTCTGTTTCTTTAATCACATACAATATTATTGTAGTACTAGAAGAAATATAAAGAAATCGGGTTAAATTACCATATAATTTGGTTTCACTAGTATCGTTTGAGCTCTATTTGAAAGAGTGATTTTGGATATGCTTTTCTGAATTTTTTTATTTCAGATGTACCTTATAAGAATGGTGTATTGAATTGTCCTAGGTTGCATCGTCGCTGTTATAACCACATTTTCCTCATTTTTGTCTTGTTTGTGCAGTTGTTGAGGACTATGATTATGTGTTTTGTGAGAATGGTTTTGTGACTTATAAAGATGGAAAGCTGATTGGCACACAAGTAAATAGAAACTACACTAGCAATCTTTGTGTCACTGAATAATTTCATGCAATTAATATTCTGACAGGGTCTCATAAAACAGATTTTTCCCCTTCGTTGAACACAATGAGGATGATGTTGTTGCATGTTAAAATTCAATTAGTTTGCACTATTTGTCTTTGCTTAAACTAATAATCAGACCCGTCCATTGTCATGTTCAAAGTGCCCTTCCGAACAGGGACCCCAAATTTTATGGGGCCATATAGATTTGCCTAAGGCAATTTAGGCAGAAAACTACTCTAGCAAAAGGGGTCTTGCTGAAGGTTATACATGCAAACTATGCCAGTTCGAACCTCCAATTTGCCCCTTTCTTGTTGCTTTTATAGGCAAAATCTATACGCACTACATTTTGCAACTTTTCACACTACATTCTCGTACGCCCATAATGGGTGTACGCTCGTTTTAAGCGGACAGTGCAAAATTTCAACATCGATTGTGAGGCAAAATACAGAATACGGTCGTATGTATACGCCCAAAACCGGCGTACAGTATAAATTTTAATAATATAGCCGTTTGAAAATAGCCGTTGTGAAATACAATTTTTAACTCGTACGCCCATTATGGGCGTACCGTAATGATAATTTTTCCCCAAATAAATGAAAAAAAATTAAAAAAAAATTAAACAATTTCGTACGCAACGTACAACATTTTTTTTTCGAAATTTTTTTTATTATGATTTTTAAAAAAAAATTAATAAATTACGTTAGTATATAATAACAATAATAGGTCATATTTTACATCTGCCTCTTTGATCTAGTGGTAAAGAGCTGCATATATTACTCAAAGGTTTTGAGTTCGAATCTCAACACTAACATCTCACTTTTTTTATTTTTGGGTAAAAAATAATGGAAAGAGAGGAGGGGGAGTCGAACTTGAGACCTCATGGACATGTAATGAAGTGAAACCACTAGGCTAATGAATCATATTGATATATTGGTAATATTAATACTACAAGTTACAATCGAATTTGGGCTCACCTCATTATTTTATTACAATAACAGTTTTTTTAATCTTGGTCTCAAATATCTATATCTATAGACTATTAATTATTTTAATAATTTCTAAAAAATAATTATTTAAATAATAAGGTGTATCTTATTGACATATATGTAATATTAATACTACAAGTGATGATCGAACTTGAATCTACCTCATTATTTGTTGAATTAATTACTTAAATAATAAGGTGTATCTTATTTGTCTCAAATATTTATTGAATTAATTACTTAAAAAATATTTTCAAATAGCACATCTAAAAATTGATATAGTGGCAAGATAGGATTCTAACGAATTGTAGACAAGATAAGGATAAAATCTTGCATATAACACATCTAACAACCAATCTTGCATAATAGTTTTACGTATTTTCGATTCAAAATAGTTATGCAAGATGAACAAAATCTTGCATAATACTTAACGTACAAATAGTTATGCAAGAAATGGCGCGAAAATCGAGTAAAACCGACTTAGAACGACTAATGGCGCGAAAATCGAAAAAATGTGGATAGAGTATAGGGTATAGGGTATAGGGTATAGGGTATAACGTAGGGTATAGGATATAGTGGATAGTGAATGTGGATATATAGTGGATAGTGAATGTGATAAGTGGTTAGTTTGGGCCCAATTCGTTTAAACGCCTTAAAACGATAAAAATCAAAATTTCAAAATTGTAACATGATAGAAAATAAAGCCCATAGTCGTTATCAATTCACAAAATCGGAAAAAAATAATCGAAAACGTCAACGGGCCTAATAAGGCCGAATTGAGATTTAGTGAGGCCCATTATCAAAAAACGACATAAAACGGCTTAATAAGACCTTAAACCGCAAAAAAATTGAAATGTAAAAGTTGTATTTGAGCATTACCAATATGACGGTTTCGTTTTTATAAGAAAATAACAAAATGAACACTTCGAAATATCTAAACAAGCACTTTCACCTAGTAACGAGTTAATCTCAAGTATATAAGTCGTATAGTTTTACTCATATGTGTGTGATATCACTTCGTTACTCAAATAAACTTTATATAAAACTTTCATTAAATGTTACGAAACACTCAAATAATCCAAAATAATGACATTTCACATCTTTGTACTGTCGTTATTGATTGATTACTCTATATTTAATGAAAGTTTTAATGAAATACGCATACATATATGATTAAACAAGCAATAACGACAATACGAAGATGTGAAATGTCGTTATTTTAGATTATTTGAGTGTTTTATAATATTTAATGAATGTTTTATGTAAAGTTTATTTGAGTAACGAACTGATATCACACACATATGAGTAAAACTATACGACTTATATACTTGAGATTAACTCGTTACTAGGTGAAAGTGCTTGTTTAGATATTTCGAAGTGTTCATTTTGTTATTTTCTTATAAAAACAAAACCGTCATATTGGTAATGCTCAAATACAACTTTTACATTTCAATTTTTTTGCGGTTTAAGGTCTTATTAAGCCGTTTTATGTCGTTTTTTGATAATGGGCCTCACTAAATCTCAATTCGGCCTTATTAGGCCCGTTGACGTTTTCGATGATTTATTTTCGATTCTGAGAATTGATTACGACTATGATCTTTATTTTCTATCATGTTACAATTTTGAAATTTTAATTTTTATCGTTTTAGGGCGTTTAAACGAATTGGGCCCAAACTATCCATTTAACACATCCACTATCCACATTCAATATCCACTATCCACTATCCACATCCACTATCCACTATCTTATACCCTATACCCTAAGTCGGATTTGCTCGTTTTAAGTCGGTTTTACTCGATTTTTCCGCCAACTCAATTTAAGTCTGTTTTACTCGATTTTCGCGCCAACTCGTTTTAAGTCTGTTTTACTCGATTTTTTGTGCCGTTACTCGTTTTAAGTGTGTTTTACTTAATAAGACTAAGTTTTATATTTTTCAAACATAATTAACCATCGATGGTGTTGATATCTTTAATCCAAGTTTGTGTTGAAATTTTTCAAACATAATTTATCATTTGTCATATATTGTATAAATTTTGTAGTTTTTGTTGAAATATATTTTGTTTTATATTGAATAAGGATTTATTTATTAATATATATTATTTAAATAACAATATTAGAAATACAAAATATTTTGGGAATGATATGGATTATCGTAGTTTTTTATCTTAAAATATATTATAAATATAAAAAAGCTTACACACCTGCTTATTTGAATAATTCTTTTTCCTCAAAATTATTAAAATAATTAAATCAATAAATATGTGGGAAAAAAATAAAAAATCTATTTTTCTAACAAAAAATGAGGTAGATTCAAGTTCGATCATCACTTGTAGTATTAATATTATAAATAATACCAATAAGATACACATTATTATTTAAATAAATTTTTTTTCTCGAAATTATTAAAATAATTAATTCTATTGATATATGAGACTTGTACTATTAATATTACAAATAGATCAAAAAATTTGTTATTCTAATAAAATAGTGAGGTGAACCCAAATTTGATTGTAACTTGTACTATTAATATTACAAATATATCAATATGATTCCCTAGTCTAGTGGTTTCACTTCATTATATCCCATGAGGTCTCAAGTTCGACTCTCCCCCACCTCTCTTTTCATCAATTTTTACCAAAAAATAAAAAAGGTGAGATGTTAGTGTTGAGATTCGAACTCAAAACCTCTAGGCAATCAATGAAGCTCTTTACCACTAGAGCAAAGAGACAGATATGATATATGACCTATTATTGTTATTATATAATAACATAATTAATTAATTTAAAAAAAAATCGCAATACAAAAAAATTTCGAAAAAAAATGTTGTACGCTGGAAATGGGCGTACGCCCACGGAATTCTTTAATTTTTTTTTTAATTTTTCATTTATTTGGGAAAAAATATTATCATTACGGTACGTTGGAAATGGGCGTACGCCCATTTTGGGCGTACGAACCAATTTTCAATTTTTTTAGTGTATACGTATGCATACATATACTCGAGAAATTGCACTGTACGCCAATTTTGAGCGTACGCCCATTATGGGCGTACGAAAATGTAGTTCAAAAAGTTTCAAAATGTAGTGCGTATAGACCCCGCGCTTTTATATTGCACCAAGTTCCGCACGTGGGGCCCCATACACCACTTAAACATCTATATATATATTTTGATGAAGTAATGACAATTTATACCTAATAAAAGGTAATGTGTTAAATTTTTATCCTAATTATCTATTATTTTATATGCTAATTTTATCACTAACTAAGAACACATCATCTTCGTCTCCTTCCTCTACCACAACCTCCAAACTCATTCTCATCTAATCCCGTTCGTCAATCCATTCGTCTTATCCCGACGCCCCCTCCTTCTTCGGTTAAAAATTAATATGAGTTAATTAGATATTTTAATCTATCTATATATTATATATCTATATCTGTATAAAAATTGATGGATTTGACAAAGTAATGTCAATCCGTATCGGGCCATCATAATTAATCCATCGGGCCTAATTGGTTTATTATGTTAAATTTGATTTATCGATTAGGCTTTATTTCTTCCGTTGATATTCAACCCTTCTTCTTCCCTCTAGCCTTTCATCTTGGATGATTTTACTTAGGGTTTTTTCGGTATAAATATGTCTTGCCTATTACAGTATCTAAACACTTTCTCGAGTTTTTCATTCTTGATTTCGGTTGTAACCATCGTTGCATAGTTGTATTGCATCTTACGAGTTTGTAGAATTTTATTTTATCATCGTTCACTCATTTTAAATTTATGGCCTATTTAATGACTAACCGCAAACGAAAATCCGTGATTTCCCCGCGCGAAGCGCGGGGTTCCGGATCTAGTTTCTACTTAATTACTGTTAACCCTTTTATTTTATTCAATATACTAGTTTTATTCCCGCGTCATGCGCGAAATTTGCACAACGATTTTTATAACTATGTATATAATTTATAAACACATAGAAATAACGCTAATATAAATAAAATTATGTATTATGTTATTATATTTATTATAATTTATTTTTAAATCAATATTATATAAATAAAATGAATTTCAGTTGATATATTATCTTTTATATTGATATCTATTTAAAAAGGAAATGATATCAATAGATTTAGGATATCGATCTTTGTATATATATTTTAATTGATTTGTATTCAAATAAGGAAATGATATCATTAGAATTAGGTTAATTATCTTTAGACATATATATTTAATTTTTTATTTTTGAAAAGAATGACGATGACGTGTGACATAACTTATTGATGAGTATATGAAGTGACATAGCTTAGTGATGAGGATCGTGTTTTGCTTTAGTAATTATATAGAGATTACTCTCTTCATAATAATACATATATTATTCCACTGTGTATTCACTACCATTGTAGTGTAAATGCATAGCTATTAGCCATTTATTTTCCTTTCTTAACAATCTATATTTTTTTTTATTCAACATGTTTCTTATACATGCAGATTGCTTGTATGATATGTTCTTATTCTCTATCTACTATTGAGTTAAGATCTCAATAAAATGATTTCATAATTTAATCTTAGTACATAATTTTGTTTTTTTGAAGACTAACTAATTTTATAAAATACATTAAATAAAATTTAATATATAGGATTTGTATAATAATATTTTAGTTCTTAAACTAACATTATATTAGGGGAAAGTGTCGGGTGAGAATAACTTTTAAAATACGAACGTGAGAATGGTGCACATTATTAGTAAATTGGTGAACATTTAGTATTAATTTCGTGCACATTCGTTGACAAACTTAAAAACATCACAAATTTGAAGAACATTCATTTTTAAAGAACATTTATTGAAAACTGAAGAACTTTCAGTAAAAGTGTATATGTGCATCAAAAAATTTGATGAACATTTAAGTATATTTTGATGCACATTTAAGTATATTTTAATGCACATTAGTCATTCTCACGTTCTCATTTTAAAAATTGTTTTCACCGGAAACCGCACCCTTATATTAACACTAATTTTTGTTTACGAAAATTTTATAACTATTATATAATACGTTTAAGTTTCGCACTGGCCCCCTATATTTCATTGGACGGCCCTGCTAATAATACATGATTCCCATTCTAAGCTTAATTATCTCTCATCCTCAGAGCTTGAAGTCATACCTTGGAGATGAAAAGCTTGTGGTAAGATTTATTTTTGTCTCCTTTCCCATTTTCTGGAAATTCAGATCATCATTTCACAGGAGTTTATTAATTTTACTCTACATTACATCGCCGACCTGAATATTCCTATTAAAAGGTATGTTTGATGAAATCAGTTGCTGCTTGCTAGTGTTTATATATGTTAAAATTGCAGTACAACAGTTCTTTTACTTGTAATCTTTATCAGTTCTCCTTTTTTTTCCAGGGAACGTTCATAGAGTTCAGAAATGGAATGTTGAAGGTTTCTCCTATTGGGAGGAATTGCAGCCAAGAAGAAAGGGATGAATTTGAGAAATACGACAAGGTACATAACTACAACTTCCTCCACTCAATAGTCCCTTGACATCAATCTAGATTCCTAACTTATGATTTTTTTTTAAATAAACATTGTTTAGATTCACAACGTAAGATCAAAGATGTGTATGTACTGCGTGAGAAATTTGATCACTTCAATTTGTCATTTTCAGTTGGAGGAGAAATCAGCTTCGACGTATGTAATATACTCATGTTCTTAAATACTTCAAGCTACACTGTGTATGTGATATTTCTTTCCATAAATTTTATAACATGTTTTTCCTCATGGTTGGGACAAGACATACTGTTTGATGTTTCTTGAGGAATTTGATGAGATCCACTTTTTAGGGGACAAAACATATAAGGTTAAATCCTTAATAGTTTTTCCAGCAAAAAATCCAGATCTATGATTCTGTGGCGCTCCTGCTAATTATTACTCCGATTGCCTTAACATAGGGAGGAAACGACCATGAGATATTTGAATATGAGAGGACTGTTGGACACATAGGTTTGCTAGCTAACTAATTAGCTATATCTGTAGTTTATTATGTTCTTATCATTATGGCTTATACAGAAAGTCATATTTTAGTGCAGTAATCAGCCCTGAAGATGCAATAAAGAAGTGCACATAAGTTTTCCTAACAAAGAAAGTTTAGAGGATCAGAACTTCTATTACGACCGCTTATACATGACTATGAGATGGTCATCTTATACTTGCATTGATTTGTGTAATTTAAGAACAAGGTCAGTTCACTAAGAAATTGCTAATTGATCTAGTGTTGTCTCAACCTCATCGAGTATTTTCTTTTCCTTTATTTACATTCATTTCCTTGTACAAAGCTGGCCAACATATTTGTTGCTAAAGCACGTACGTACGTACATAACAAGTTTGTGAAAAGTGAATATCTATCAAGACTATTCACATAAATAATACAATATTATAAAATACATTATGAGAACTTTAAATAAAACCATATTGTGGTATTCATGACTTCTGAAAAATACAACTAATTAGGTGATAAAACTTATAAGCTAGCTTATATAAACTTATAACCACAGTACAACAAAGGCTAAAGCTACTTAACATTAATTTATTTGTTTAATCTATTCCATTTGTAAAAAATTTAGGTACTGCAATTGTTACATTTTATCTCAATTATTATTACTATATGCTCATATAATATTTTTTGATAAATTATTTTACAACATCTACTATATACAATGTTAAAGTTGAAGCCATGTCTTCACAAAAAATTGCGCCACTTGGCAAAATTTGAGTGGAGACATGAGCTTTTTTTCTATTATTTTTCTTTTTAAAAATGAAATTATTGACCCACTATCCCATTAACTCTAATTTATCTTTTACTTACATTAATTTAAGAACATCTATCTTTATTTATGATTTAGATGGTCAGTTTTTGTATAATATATTTATAGTTTATATTGTTATATAATACGGAGTAATTGTTTACTTACCCGTACGTGGTACGGGACAATCACTAGTTACTCGTTAACACAGCGAAACTATTCAACATTAATTCAGAAAATTTAAAAATAATACATTTCATTTAATATGACAATTAATATTAGTACAATTTAGTGTGAAATTCCATCGGTCAACAAAAAAATCCAAATTTCTTAAAGCTAAAAATAAAAAGTCAATACCAAAAATAGAAGTTGTACGCGGTTAAGAAATCAGAGTGGTAAGCCAATGGCTGTGTGCAGTTCGCAAATTGCTACTACCTTTCTTCTTCTTCTACTTTTCCCTCTCACTTGCCCCAATCCTTACAGGGTTTAAGATTACATCGCCATTACCGCACACTTCTGAGCTCACCTTTGCCGCACTTCGCCAGATCTCGCCTCTGGTCAGTTCTTATCCATTTCTATTTTTTTCATTGCGTTGTTGTTTCGTTGTCGAATTTGAGAAATTTTCTGTTCTCTCGTAATTCTATTACCGAATCTCAGTTTCTGCTCCCTTTTGTTTTGAAAAATTGGAGTCGTCGAAGTTTTAGGGTTAGGTTTTTGCGATTCGGTAGTGGAATGTGCTTGCTGACTGTTCGAATTTGGGAATAGGAGATGTCTCACGCGGAGGATCTCTGGGAGCGGCTAGTGAGGGCAGCCCTAAGAAGGGAGAAGGGAGGAATTGATGCTTTCGGAAGGCCTACCGCTGGCATTGCCGGGAATGTCCCTTCGTCGCTTGGTAACAGTAGGATTATAGATGAGATTTTGAGAGCTGCTGATGAAATTCAAGAAGAAGACCCTAATGTGGCTCGAATCTGTGAGTGCTGTTTTATGCTATCTCTATTATCAATAATGTATCATGTAATGAGCCTGTCCTTGCGTCTTGTGAATGCAGTATGTGAGCACGCTTATTCACAGGCTCAGAATTTGGATCCAATGAGTGAGGGTAGAGGTGTTATGCAGTTCAAGACTGGCTTGATGTCTGTAATCAAGGTATTAGTTGTTTTTTTGAGACATGTCCTTAACAATTTATGAATATGTAGAGAATGAGGACACTTTTTAATTGCTCAATTTACTTAGTCAAAGATTCACTATTCCTTGGCTTCGGAATTATAGGGAATAAAGCAAAAGGGCTTATTTAATTGTCTATGCTTCTTATTTTGTGAAGTAGTAGTCATACTATGCAATTTTTGACGCAATCTTCATTTTGGGTCATCGAAGCAACGTCTCTTTTCCTTTAACACAGGATTAAGGTTGCTTACATCCGACCTCCTCACGCTGCTATAAGCGGGAGCCTTTTTAAGGCATTGGGGTAATGTTGTTGTTGTTGTTGTAATGTGATCTAAATTATATGTTCACATTTAAGTTAGTGACTTCCTTCTCTGGCATATTACTCCTTCCTTTCCTTTCCTTTGTTATTTTTATGGATTAGCATGATGATTTGATAATTTATATACATTGATAATGTTCATCTGATGATATTAATGTTGCTTAGTTTGTTAATTTGCCTTTTTCTAATGTAAGTAATGTGCACGTTACTCTTCAGCAAAAGTTAGCCAAGAGGGAACATGGAAACATAGATAGAAGTCAAGATATCACTCGGTTGAGGGAGTTCTACAAACGTTACAGAGTGAGCAATGATGTAGACCATCTGCGTCAAGAGGAAATCAAGCTTCGAGAATCTGGGGCTTTCAGTGGAAACCTTGGAGAGTATGTATTTTGATATGTAAATTGATGCTTCTGCTTTGATAATCGTTTTGTCTTCATTAATTATTCTTGTGGTTTTGGCGATCTCTTCTTCCACCATTATCAGCTTATCAGAAGATACAGCAAAAGAGGCTTTAAATTTTGACATATTCGTTCCTTACATGGAATCATTTTGATACGACATTTCCCTGAAAAAACAAGACCTTACTTATATAACTGTTTTGTTTTTGATTTCATATATTATGCTGCTTGTAGTGGTTGCTGATGGAGTTAGCTACACTTGGTGTATTTTTCCATATTTTGTAGCCTGAAACTGGCACTAGTCTATGTGGTATTCCATTTGCTAGTGGAATACCAATAATTTGGTGAAAGTTTCTCTGTTGTTAGACATCAGGTGTCCACATTTGCAATATTCTTGCATAACATTAAGTTTACACTAGCACTCTGTACTAGAGTAATTTTTGTATATTTGGCTTCAAAACAATAAGTTTATGTTCAACTTTTTAAAATGCTCTATCTATGAGAATATTATAATTTTCTGTGTTTTACACGAGCACTCTGTGCTACCTCATCTAAGAAATCACTTTATATTTATGATTGATAACTTGATATTTGCAGTTATGGGAATTCTTATTTTGATGTTTATAACTTTTATTCACTTGATTTGGTAGGTTGGAGCGCAAGACTAAAAGAAGGAAAAAAATATTTGCAACCCTTAAGGTCTTAGGAGATGTGTTGGAGCAAATGAGCAAAGAGGTTTCTCCAGAAGATGCAGATATGCTAATCCCTGAGGAGGTTGAATATTTTTTCATTTGATATGATCCGTATTGAGGTTTACATACATTATGAGATTGCACAAATACATTATATTGCATCTCATGGATTATCACGCGGATTCTTACAATCTTCTGAATCATGAGTTTTTTTCCTGTGTCCCCCTAGCATTGCTACTATCATAGCAGTATGTATAAGACTATTGTAGTTTTAATGTGATAAACATATAAATAATGTTTATTTCATAGTTCATAGATGTCTTATAGTTCAACATTACAGAGAATGGAATAAAGAATCTCACCTTTTAGGGAATTTAGACAGTACAAAGGAAAAAGAGTGGATAACAATTAGGTAAACATGGCAGGTGGATTTGATCACAGAATATAATCCAGAAACAAGGAGCAGTACAATAACATTTTTCTGTCGTGTATAACTAGAGTTGGGTTGTGCCTTGCTGACACTTTTTTCTGTTGCAACATATAAACTTGATAGTAGGATTAGTTTATTTGCATGTTCTATCACCAGGTGTGGCTTTCTCTCTATAATGATCTCTTGTTTTGAAGATTAACTGTGTGTTGCAAGATGGAAAATGATAAATCTCCGAGGATGAGTATTATTTTGGCAGTAGAATCCACTAGTATTTTCATACCTTCAGAATCAATGTATAGATGTTAACTCTCTCTCTCTCTCTCTCTCTCTCTCTCTCTCTCTCTCTCTCTCTCTCTCCAGTTGAAAAGAGTGATGGCTTCAGATGCAGCCATGACAGAAGATCTGGTTGCTTATAATATTATCCCTCTGGACACTACAAGTGTATCAAATGTCATTGTTGCTATATCCGAGGTTAGCTTAAAAACCAAAAGCTCATAGAGCTATAAATAATTGAGTGGATAGTATCTACTGCTATCATTTTACTTACCTGTGAGAATTATGCAAGGTTCGAGCAGCAGTGGCAGCTTTAAAATATGGAGACTTACCAAGATTGCCTGGAGATTTTCCACTTCCATCTACAAGAGCTCCTGATATGTTTGATTTTCTGCAGTATGTATTCGGTTTTCAGGTTTGTATCTTCGTTAGTTTCTTTTCCCTTACATCTCAATCTTTTATATTATGAGGCTCTTTTATGCTTTTTATAAATATACAATACTTGGGATCTCAACTTTTTTTTGAGAAAGATCAATAGTCAGACCATAATTTTAGGCGGTAATAATGTTCCTTTGTTTAATGTTCAAGACCTTCTTGTGTGGCTAACTAAGAGGTTTGAGATCTTGATGTGTGGCTAACTAATTGTGTCATTGAGCTGAAAGACGGTGTACTAGTGTCAGGAGTAGTAAAAAAGATAATGTAGGCAGGTCTTGCTTAGGGCCCATAGTATTTGGAAACACTCCTGCAATGCCTCTGCTGAAGTACATGTGGCCTGTGGGCTGGTTTTGTACTTGAGAACGGAGGCGTCATATTGTGTTGTCTGTCCTGTGGTACTTGCATACATACCTCTTCTTTGAGGCGTACAATTAAATGTGTGAATGAGTCGTATCTGGGGTTACTGTGTTTATTTCGCAATGGTGTATTATAGATAACATATATGTGTTTGCCGGTTGCTAATTTCCAATTGCCATTTTTTCCCCAGTGTTTCATTTATTTGCAATCATGTCTTGATTTTGATGTATTATGTCCTGCAGAAAGACAATGTTGCTAATCAGCGCGAACAAGTAGTCCATCTTCTTGCTAATGAGCAGTCTCGTTTGAAGATTCCCGATGAGATAGAGCCTGTGAGTTCCCTTTGTTTTTGAGTGTAAAATGAGTTTACTTTATTGAAGCATGAGATTCCAAGTATTTTCTGAACTTATAGGTAGGCCAAGAGTTATTGCTTATTAGTAAGTAGGACAGGAAAATAATTTTTTTGAAGTCATTTTGCTTTGCTGCAAAATTTCCCAATATTAAACTGCATATTTAATCTTTTGGTCTGTCAAGTTATATTGCATTTCCGTGATTGTCTCAGTGATCAATTCACAATAAGTTTCTTTTATGTAATCTGCAAGTTCTGAACTTGGCTATTTAGCTTGATCATGGCTTTTCTTATAATTTTGCATCAGAAATTGGACGAGGCAGCTGTTCATGGAGTATTCAATAAATCACTAGATAATTATGTCAAGTGGTGCAACTACTTGGTCCTACAACCAGTATGGAGCAAGTATGAAATTTATTTATTGATTCTTGCCAAAGTTATGAGAATTGTTTTTGTGGTATCAAAAAGCTTTTTGCTTTACATAATTCCTATGTTGCTTTGTGCAGCTTGGGCTCTGTGAGTAAGGAAAAGAAGCTGTTATTTGTATCATTGTATTATCTAATATGGGGTGAAGCAGCGAACGTTAGATTTCTTCCAGAGTGCCTGTGCTATATATTTCATCATGTAAGTACTTTGTTTAAAGAGTTTGATTCCATTTTATTGCGTCCTCTTATAGAATCTTCTTTAAAAAAATTCTCATATGTAACTTGCAGATGGCTAGGGAAATGGATGAGATATTAAGGCAGCAGGCTGCTAAACCAGCAGATAGTTGTAAGGTTGGCGATGGTGCTTCTTTCCTTGAAAGGGTCATCTTTCCTCTTTATGAGGTGATTTCTGCGGTATGTCCATATCCTTGAAAGGGTCATCTTTCCTCTTTATGAAATTGTTGCTTTACTGCCTTATCTGTTCTCCTAACTTTTGCACTAGCAATGTTTTTCTTTGAAATTTCTATGAATAATTCTGAGATTGCGTAAATTAATCAAGATCCCTAGGGTTTAGGCTACTTTTGGTGTGATTTTGCTTGAAAGCAAGAATTCACTTTCATTATTGTTGGTAATAATGTTTTGCAATCTTAGTGATGGTACTGCCAAAAAGTGTGTTATCTTTTCCATAAATAATTGAGTTTTCCAGCCTTGTGTGACTGAAAAAACTATATGTTTGTTATTGTTATTAGACTTTAGCTAAATGTTTTAACTTATTCCAATCTGTAGGAGGCTAGAAGCAGCAATAATGGACGGGCACTGCACTCTTCATGGAGAAACTATGATGACTTTAATGAGTATTTTTGGTAAGAATTTGTTTAGTGTAATTTATTTAATTCCCTCCTTGTGTTCTGCTAATTGTTTTACCCTGTTGCTTGCAAATGACATACTTAGGTCACTTCACTGCTTTGAATTAAGTTGGCCCTGGCGTAAGACCTCACCATTTTTTACAAAGCCAAAAATAAAAACCAAGGTAATTTTCTTTGTAATACCTACTTCCTTCTTTCTTCTCTGATCATAAGTTCGTTTTTCTTAGCGATAGTTAAAATTACCACCTTTCGTTAATAATTCATTATTCCTGTGAGCTTCTTCTCATTTTGAGGACTTGGTGTCTAAACAGTAAACACCATTATATGTGCTTTAAGTTTTAACTCTTTGCTCTATTGCTGTGTGCATTTGCTTATGAGGAAAGTCTTAATCTTACGCTTCTTGTATTTTCTTACATGGCCCTTTCTGTTTCTATCAGGCTGTTCTTTTGTACACAACATTGAAACATATATAATGGAATTTGCAATGTTTTTTGGATCGAATGATTGCTTTACTGTGTGGTCATATAAGTTGCATATTATCTTACTTTAGGCGGCTTGTGCTAATCTACTGCTTTTCATATGTTAAAGAAAAAGCTGAAGTCTGAAGGAGGAAAGCGTCTTGGGAAGACATCATTTGTGGAGCATCGGTCATTCCTCCATCTTTATCACAGTTTTCATCGTTTGTGGATATTTCTTTTCATGATGTTTCAGGTACAACCACGTTATGTTTATATGTACATCATGTTGAAATTTCCATGTATAAATGTTTTTAGCATGTGTTTACAAGTAGATTTTGGCCCTTATGTGCTGCCAAATAAGGCTTTTTATATGCCTTATTGACATGTTTATTACCTTATACTCCCTCTGATCACAATCATAATTTATCAGATCCAACGCAATTTTAAGAAGTTGGGTTTAAGGCCTAAATGATACAAATTATGTGAAGCAGGGGTACATAGTGGTGTTTACATATACAATAAAATTAGTTAACATGAATTTTTAAATAACTTGTAAGCCCATGACCTACTGCTAATATAATCTGGCTCAATGTCCAATGCCTCGAGAGTAAGAGAGTATGATAGTTTATTTGGGATATGAAACTGAATTTTCTTCTACGATGCCAATTTTCTTTAATCAGATAAACCGCGTAGAACGTTTATATATGTTGATCAGAGGGACTAACTGGCATCATAAGCACCATATAGCTCAAACAAGTACCTTATTACCACGAATCACCTATCTTCACAATGCACTTTTAGTCGGACAACTTATTGCTTATCCCAAGTTTTTCTCATATTTATTAATATTGTTTTGACTGTTTTCCAGGGTCTTACAATTCTTGCTTTTAATAATGGGCAATTTAACTCAAAGAGCATAAAGGAGCTCCTAAGTCTTGGCCCAACGTTTATTCTAATGAAGTTAGTGGAGAGTAGGACTTCTATCCATTTGTCTTGACTGAGGATTAGTTGTCTCATATTTGTGTATGTGTATTCATTCTTCTTCTTTTTGCGCAGGTGCTTTAGACATTATGATGATGTATGGAGCATACACTGCCTCGCGTTCTATGGCTGTATCACGTACTATCCTGCGGTTTATTTGGTTTACTTTGGCTTCAGGAGTAATCACATTTCTTTATGTGTAAGTTTTGATATCAACATCAATTTTGAACTGATATTCATCTCCCTCCCTTCTCCTCAGTCATTTTATTCTCTGCCCCTCTCTCTCCCCTCTCAATGTCTGCTTGTGTTTCATAAGCTATGTTTTTTGTGTCCCAGGAAATCTCTTCAAGGGGAGTCTGCAATCTACAAGATTTACATATTTGTGATCTCTGTATATGCCGGAATCCAGTTTTTCATTGGTTTTCTCATGCGACTACCATTGTGCCAGTACCTTACTGATCAATGTGATGGTTGGCCTTTAATTCAGTTTCTGAAATCTATGCGTCAGGTATGACGTGTATGTATTATTTTGCTGGAAGTTCTAATTTATCTTTTTGTTACTGTTCTTACCTTTTAAACTGATCACTGGCACTTTGTTTTGTTGTTTGTGCTCAAAGGAACGCCATTATGTAGGCCGTGGAATGTATGAGAAAACCACCGACTTCATGAAGTAATTACTTGATCCTCTTGCTCTGACTTTGGCCTGTGTATCTTACCTGAGCACAGTTGTAACTCGTATAACTTTCTATGCTGAACTGGGATGATAGGATATTGAATAAAATTCATCCGATATCTTAAGCAGGGATGTTAACTCGTAGCTTTTGTTTTTTGTAATGGATTACGGATATGATATGGTAGTAAATAGATGAGAACAAGTTTGTTATAGGGCTTGATCTCATCGTAGGTATTTTGGAGGTTTTGTGATTAGCATTAAACATAATATGGTTGTTGGCCATGGCCCATGGGTACCTGTGTAATGGATCCTAGGTACATTTGTAAAAAAGTGACCCAATCCTACCAACATAATTTGAAGGGATGTGAGTATGTGACTTTCAAACTTAGGTTTAGGGTTAATCATCTTTCATCCCACAACTCTAAACTACAAGAACTATCATAACCTTAGCTCTAAGTTGCCACCTAGTTTTGAACGACCAAATTTTGTTGACAGGTGCTTCTCTTATATAGTTGCACAACATATCTGTGTACCCTCATCTTACCTCAATATAAGGGTGTTTGTTTACCTTTTTTGGTACTTATCTTTCATGTTCACTGTCCCTTGTGTGAGCATAGACAAAACATGACATGTTTGACCTGGAAATTTTTATGTATATGTTTTTCGTTGTGCAGGTATACGTTTTTCTGGCTTCTCGTTCTTGGCTGCAAGTTTGTGTTTGCGTACTTTATCCAGGCAAGCTGATCAGTTCTGTTCATGTTATTATTTTGATGCTAAATATCATTCTCTGATTTGGAAAACTGTGCTCATCATGATGGTTGGGCAGGTTAATCCACTGGTTGAACCTACTAGGATCATAGTACAGCAAAATAATCTGGAGTATTCATGGCATGATCTCGTATCACGAAGTAAGTGACTGTTATTGTATTATAGTTGATCTGCTGCTGCTGATATTGTGAAATCTGCATGAGATAATAATCTGTGTGAGGTTTTCTCAGTATTGGTTCTGTTTTATATCCAGCTGTAGGGAGTTCAGTTTCCAGGCTATTATTTAATACGTTGTGATGTTTCCAGGTCCTTTTCCTATAAATTTACAGCACTGTGGTTGATAGATTGCTTACCAGCACTGTGGTTGTAGGGAGTTCAGTTTTCCTCTCTGCTTTTGGTGTTTTTGACCTTCATCATATATTTAAAATTTTCCCTATAAGCTGCTCAAGATGTTTACTTTTATGATTTCTTACAAGAATTCTAGTATGTATTGGAAGCTCACTCTGTAATTTGCTGCATATATGCATTGGAGTTTTTTTACTATTGTCTTCGGGATTATAAATTAGAGTTGTTGCATCACTCTTTTTCTGACATGTTTGTTCTGGCTATCTTTTGGTGTTCTACTCACATCTTTCACTTTTCATTTCAAGCAATTTTCAGTGTAGTTTGAATCCGACATAGTTGTAAGAAGTATTTATCCTGATGAAGTAGAATTCTAACTTAGATATAAGCTGCTTATTTATTTTTATTATGTAACAAATACTATAGGTAAGTTAGGAGTTGGAGACTAAATTGTTCAATTTTATTTGTTTTTGTTTCCTTGGAGCGGGTCATTTTTTGTTTTGTGCTATGGTCTTTGTTTTGGTTCTCTGTATTTTTCTTAGGGATGGTGTTTGGGTGGTTTCGGTCTTTCTATGTTAGGTGTTTTAGGTCGAGTGTAGGCTCTTGTTATCGGGATATAATGGGGGCATGTTGTTGTTGTTGTTTGCCTTTGGACCATAAACCCTTGGGAAAACTCAAGCTTCTATATCAACATATTAACAAAGATAGCTATATTCCCTCTCTATTGCTTGGGTTATAGTTGTTTTGTTCACCTCTCTGCGATTTGTGACTCCGTATTCTGATTTCTCTCTCTGCAGATAATCACAATGCTCTTACAGTTGCTAGTCTGTGGGCTCCAGTTTTTTGTGTGAGTACATACTATAGTTGTTCTTACTTCTCATATCTTGTTCCTATTCTTAAATTTGTGTATTCCTTCTGCTTAGATATTCAGTCTTTGCATCTATTTCTCATTATATTGGTGGTAAGTTTGTTCATGGAGCTACAAGATGTCTTGTTTCAAATGTTAGTATTTCCATGACAAACTTTAGAGTTCTGCATTCTGATGATGTTACATTAGTGAAATGCTTCTATCTTGTTATTCTCGTTACTTGTATTCTAATGTAGTATGTCCATGACAAGCTTTAAACTTCTGTCTTTTGGTGATGTTATATAAAGCAGTGATACATTAATGAGATACTTATACCTTGTTATACTCCGAAGCTCATTCTTTGAATTTTTGTTTGAATTTATTGTTGATAGTTCGTTTTTAGTCTTAATACAGTCAGTTTTTGCAGGTTATTTTTTGTTATAACGTGAGAAGTCAAACAAACTTTCACTGCTTTGTTTTCCAGACAAGGGATCTTCTGTATATCCTAATGTTTGCTTGTCCTGTTTTTTTCTTTGCCATGCAGATCTATCTGCTAGACATATACATATTTTATACTGTCATATCTGCTATTTGGGGATTCCTGCTGGGGGCTCGAGATCGTTTAGGAGAGGTGAATGATTCAGATCTATCTTCTTTGTTTATCTTTATATAGTAATACATGTTCGAAATAAACTAGTAGTACTGCTGTAGTAATAATTCCTTCTGCTTATCCTTTTCCTATCCATTTATTTGCAAGTTAATTACTGGCTAGTTCTCCTTTGTTTACCTTATCAGATTCATTCCTTGGATACCCTTCAACAACTGTTTGAGCAGTTTCCACGAGCTTTCATGGAGAAGCTTTACATGCCAATTTCTGAAAGGTCCCACACTTAAGGCTTGCTTTGACCAGATTCCCATTTTAGATAAATTGTTTTTGGATGATTGTTTATAAGCACTTTCTAATTATGTACAGTTCTGTTTGCAGGATACCTGTACACTCTGAAAGTCAGGTATGCCACCATATAGAATCTAACATTCATGATGCGGCTTAAAATGAGATATAGTTGTCTTTCCTGTTTCACAGTTAATTTTCTATAGAATAGTTTTGTAAAAAATAATTATACAGAAGAGTGCTGTGTTTGCGAGTCTGGTTCTCAATGTATGATGTTATTCAAGCTGGTTCGAAAAGACTAATCATTGCGATTTTGATCGATATATTCAGCAAAATACTAATGAATGATTTAAGTTTCAGGGTTTGGGTCTCACTTTGGTATTGGATATATCATAAACCAATGAAGTTTCCGTTCTGTTTTTTATACGAACCCAGTTGATCTGAGTATCATGAGTATTAGGCTATTCCTTGTATGCTATTTTGACAGAGAACTACCGGGGCGGATAACTGCTAGACTTTGTTTTTATTTGATAACTCTGGTAATCATAGGTGATCGAGGTTTGCTATGCTGGTGAACATTTGTATTCTTTTTCCCCGCTTGCATCTGCTTTATCTAGTTCACTTAATAATTATAATATAAGCTATTTGGACTTTGGACTATATGACACTTAAGTTTAGAACCGTTGTTTCTTTTATATTTTGAGTACGTGTTATGTTGATAACATATTCCAATATTGAACTCAATAGTGTTTGCCTTCTTAAGGTAGAGACGTCCAAAATTGATGCAGCACGCTTTTGTCCCTTCTGGAACGAGATTATAAGGAATCTGCGTGATGAAGACTATATCAATAATTTGTGGGTATCTTCTACTTTAAACTTTTCTGTTACAGTATTTAAATGGTATCTGCTACAGTGTATCTAAATCTTTTTGATGCCGATGTTTTCTGAACAAGGAAGCACATACTTGTTTAGCGTTTGTTTTAAGTTCTATTTGTGCTTTCATATTTATCGTCTTTAACTTTGGAACTGGTTAGGGAAATGGAGTTGCTTCTTATGCCCAACAATACTGGAAACTTGCCCTTAGTTCAGTGGCCTTTGTTTCTTCTGGCAAGCAAGGTTGCTGACTCTTCATTTCTTGTACCTTCACTTATTTGGCGTGTGCAACATTTGATTTATTGCTTGTTTTTAAATCATCTGTTGTTGTAATTTGGTGTTTTTGCTAGATATTTTTGGCCAAAGATATTGCTGCTGAAAGTAAAGATCTCAACGACTTTGAACTGTGGGATAGGATTTCAAAAGATGAGTATATGCAATATGCTGTTGTGGAGTGCTACCACTCTATCAAGCTCATCCTTCTCTCAATACTCGAGGATGATGGAAGAAAATGGTAGTGAATACACAATGGCTGTCCGCCATATTCAACACTCTTTTAAAAAATGGTTCTGTAACCTAATAAATTTAAGCAAAGTGACCAAAATAATGCTTGTTTTGTTAGGGTTGAAAGAGTTTATGAAGATATCGAAGCAAGTATAGCTGATAAGAGTATCCATCGCAACTTTGAGTTGAACAGGCTGTCCAATGTTATTCAGAAAGTCACCGCCCTAATGGGAATGCTGGTTCGTGGATTTTTACTTCTCAAATGGAAGTGCACAATCATGTTCCTGCTTAAAAGATATTATATTTTGATAAAAATTATGAGTTAATTTTCCCCACCCTTTCCTGCTATGTATTTCGCTTTTGCCTTCAATGTAGCATAGGTAACTAAATCAGACAAAACACTAAAGTCTCTATCTGAGTAAAGTTTAGTCAGTTTTGTGTTTGCACATCATGTTTAGGTAACATTATACCAGAGTGCTGGCTTGTTTTGTTGTATGTTGTCGTGACTTAATGAAGTTGTTATGGCTATGGAATTGTTTCTTTTCCTGGAAAACTGATTTCTTGATTTTGTATAGCTGTTTGTTGACAATTTTTTTTCTTTAGCTGTTTGTACACACTTTCTCTAATCTGTATTATTATATATGACATATATATGTATGTTCTTTTTGTATACTGATACTCTATTTTTTGGGTGTGGTGAAATGAGAGATTCCTGATCGTTTTGTTGTAGCCGCTTTTTTTTTTGTTTTTGTAATAATTTCTGAGCTAGTTGCTTGTTTGCTTACTCCCTTTGCCTTCAATTGAGTAGAAAGGTGCTGAAACACCAGACAGCGTGAAAGGAGCTGTTAAAGCCATTCAAGATCTTTATGATGTAATACATTTCGAGGTTCTTGCTATCGACAAGAGGTGTGGTATTTATTTATTTATGAAACCCATCTTACATGCATTTTGTCCATAACTGATGTAGATATGAGAAGTTTAGGTTTACAGAACAAGAGAAAATGCGATAATGTTGGTTTTGTTCCATTCTTTTCAGGGAACATTACCAAACTTGGAATATGCTATCAACTGCAAGGGCTGAAGGTCGCCTGTTTTCAAAGCTGCATTGGCCAGATGACATCGAACTGGTCTGCTTTTTTCAAAATACTTTTGTTCCCAGAACTAAACAGATGAAGTAAAAAGAGACTTAGTTGACTATGTATCTAACCTTAATTTGATTATATGCGTTGCTTGTTAAAAAAAATATGCAGAAGTTTCAAATTAAGAGACTTTACTCTCTCATGACCATCAAAGATTCGGCTGCAAATGTACCAAATAATCTTGAGGCTAGAAGGAGGCTGGAATTCTTTACGAACTCCTTGTTTATGGATATGCCTAAAGCTAAGCCTGTGCGTGAAATGATGTCTTTCAGGTGACTATCTATTTATAGTATTTGCTTTTTCAACCTTTTCTTGCGTGTAGTCTGATGACTGAACTCCTAGCTTCCATGCATTTTGTTTGCAGTGTGTTCACTCCCTATTACTCTGAGGTAGTTCTATATAGTTTGCAAGAGCTCCGCAAAAAGAATGAGGATGGAATATCAATTTTGTTCTACCTCCAAAAAATATTTCCAGGTATGCAGTGTGTTCATTTTGCTTGCTTTATTTCGAATATTAGTTTATGAGCTTGTGCTCTATCTTATCATTAAACGACAATCTTATTAGTATCTGCCTGATCTTCTTTATTATTTTGTTTTTGGCATGTTGTGCGTATTAAACTTGTGAATATAATAAACTTAAAAGAGTCGTTTATACGTTAGCAAAAGTAAAAAGTGTCAGCCATGCTGCTCACACTATCATCTAATCTACTAGAAATTGGCTCTACTCTCTATAATTGTCCTTGTAACCATTGCTATATGACAAAATCTTTCACTTGTAAGTGCTGATGTTGTGTGGGTTACCTATTTGATATATGTTAATTGATGGATGACTCTCTGCAGATGAGTGGAAAAATTTTCTTGCTCGAATTGGACGAGATGAGAATTCGCCAGAAACAGAACTTTTTGATAGTCCTAATGATGTCGAAGAACTCCGTTTTTGGGCATCCTATCGTGGACAGACATTAGCGAGAACTGGTATGTTTTTGGCTGGTGTTACCATCAATCATATTGAACTAGTTATTTCCTCTACTTATCAAGTTTTCTTTTGAGTTCCATTTAAGCGAGAAGTGTGGTACAATAAGATTAGTAAAGCTTCAGTAACAATTATCAGGAACGCACTAGTATTCTTGTTTATGAAGATATAATATAATAGCCTTGTATATATGGCTCTTCATATTGTGATATCATATTCCATTAACTTGGATCATTTTATTCATGTTTAGCCTGTATATTTTTTATTTTTTGAATTTTCATGTAAAATATATTGATGAAGGGGGATTTACAAAATCCTCCCCCCCCCCAACCCACTCAAATATAAGTGGGAGAGGAGGAGAGGCATTCACAATTACAAAAATTTAGCCTGTATATTGCTCTGCAACAATTAGAAGATACTCCCTCCGATTGGAAATAAAAGACGTTTTAGAATTTTTTCAGTCAAATAGGCTACTTGTTATTTAAAGACAATAAATACTACTCTATGCATTGATAACTTAATGTAAATTTTGATAAGCATGCAAATTCAACCAATCACATCAATTACATTTGAAGTGAATCAAATCTTCAAAGCCATAATTAATGATATTTGATTGGAAAATGGCGGAAGTATGTGAAATAGAGGAAATAGGTCTAACACGACTCTTCTTGTTGATCAAGAATGAGGCTAACAAAAGTCTTTTATTTCCTATCGGAGGGAGTATTATTTATCTTGATATACATGTATCATATGGTTTAGGCAGGATAAAAGATTATAAAAGATTATTGTTGTCTGGATGTGCTGTATAGAAAATGAATTTTGCTACTTCGCTGCACATTATAGTAGCATTTGGAAAGAGAAGGTATCCTGCTAAGTGACTGTTTAAACATTTTGAAAATGTCTGTTTATCAAGTGGATAACAGGAAGTTGGCTGCCCTTATGCCTTAGTTAGTTGCATCACCTCTTGGTGGTCCTTTTGCCATAGATGACTTTTTTTGCTTTATGAGATCTTTCCAATCTCCTCTTTTCTCTCTTCCCCAAAGGTTGTGAAAGTTGTGATAAATTGCTTATAATATATGGAGATGATAAACTATTAAACTGCATATGATATTAGATCTCTAATTCCAGATACTATTTGTTGCGATTTTTTTTTCCGGGTATAGTATCACTTATTTCTGTAGTATTGTAGTACTATTTTTGTTGTTGTTTTACTTTGATTAGGCTTAGCTTTTAGTGTTGGCCGCTTAATCTATTAACCCTTTTGTTATAGCTAAGGTTGACCAGATCTGATTGTTTTTACTTTTCCTGTATGCAAGAGTATAAGTTATCTGTATCTAGCTGCTGTGTTGAAGTGAATTTAATGTCAAATTACTGTTTTATTGGCAGTTCGTGGCATGATGTACTATAGGAAGGCTTTGATGCTTCAGACCTATTTGGAGAGGATGACTGCTGGAGGTTTAGTGCTCAAAGATATCTTATTTCCCAATCACTTACTTTATCTGACTTTTTTTGCTCCTGATTTCCTCCACAGATACTGAAACTGCAATTCCTGGCAATGAAAATATAAATATTGAAGGTTTTGAGTTATCCCCTGAGGCACGTGCCCAGGCAGATTTGAAGTTTACATATGTAGTAACATGCCAAATATATGGAAAACAGAAGGAAGAACAGAAGCCAGAGGCTGCTGATATCGCACTGCTCATGCAACGGTGAGTATAGAAGTGTAGTATGATTATCTTAGATCATAGCCATCTCAATGATCTCATCGTGCTTATTCTAATAATAAATTTTGCATAATGTTGTGTCTAGTAACGAAGGTCTTCGAGTCGCTTTTATTGATGTCGTGGAGACCATGAAAGATGGGGATGTGAAGACAGAATATTATTCTAAACTTGTGAAAGCTGATATCAGTGGAAAAGATAAGGTAAGGCAGTGGAGTTATCGTTTTACTATCTTGTTGCCGCTTCAGCTGCGTTATGAATTCACTCCAGTAGGATTCATACTATCGGATTACATAATTCGTTTTGGCTGATTATAGTTTATGTTTCACATGACAAGAATTTTTCCTATATAAGCATACATTTCAGTTATACTTTCTGCTATTGAGTTATAATGTCTGTAGATGGAAAATGATTGGACTCTATTTCCATTCCATTATATTTGTTTATTGTATATGTTTCATGTCGAAGCAAGATGGCCCCTAAGTTAGGATTGTTTTGCTTTGTGACTCAGCTATTGCGTTATATCTGAAGGAAAAAAATGGGAACTCTTCTAGTTTAGGGTGAATATACAATGGTTGTTGGTTAGGAATTTCTGTGAATGTGCTTGTGCTCACTCACTTGAGGGACATTAACCAGTACTGATTTAAATTTGATTGTTTCTGGTTATCCATTATGAATAAAGAATGTTTTTACAGTTGAATTTGTAATTGTCTATTTATCCTTCAAATCATCAGATTGATTGCTCATTTTTACTGGGTAACATCAACAGTTTTAGCAGATCGGAATTTTATATGTTTGACAAAATGTTTGCATTATGAAATTCATATCATATGCTGTTATTTAGTTCAACATGAATTCAGCCAGAACATCACTATGTAATGCTTGATTTGTGTGCATGGATTAAATTGCTCATTTTTACTGGGTAACATCAACAGTTTTAGCAGATCGGAATTTTATATGTTTGACAAAATGTTTGCATTATGAAATTCATATCATATGCTGTTATTTAGTTCAACATGAATTCAGCCAGAACATCACTATGTAATGCTTGATTTGTGTGCATGGATTAAATTGCTTACTAAGCTATCTACGATGTATGAGATACTATCTCTTTCTAATTGTGTTTTGTGTAGTGAACCTATAATTCATGTTTACCTGATGAACCGTTATATATTCAGGAAATATACTCTATAAAACTGCCAGGAGATCCTATACTTGGTGAGGGAAAGCCTGAAAACCAAAATCATGCCATTGTATTCACACGTGGAAATGCAATGCAGACTATTGACATGAATCAGGTATCATTAGTTCTTCATGCATGTTTAAATCAAAAACATGTGAGCAAAACGTGCAATGAAATTATGTGGTTATAGACTTGTTTATATTAGTTTGATGTATAGTCACTTTCGATTGTTTCATGTTGTTATAGGATAATTACTTTGAAGAGGCATTGAAAATGAGGAATCTTCTTGAGGAATTCAATAGTAAGAACTATGGGCTACGATACCCTACCATTCTTGGTGTGCGGGAACATGTGTTTACAGGAAGGCATGTCTCTGTTTTCATGTTCCTCCAACTATTCCCTTTCGCTCAGATATATTATTCACTCTGTTGCTTTATTTGTCGTGGTACAGTGTTTCTTCGTTGGCCTCATTCATGTCTAATCAAGAAACTAGTTTTGTTACTCTTGGGCAGCGAGTGCTCGCAAATCCTTTAAAGTAAAGTCTCCTGTCACAAAATGGGGATATATTGTTCTTAAATGACTTTAGCTTTTTTGACAGCTTCACTCTAAATTTCCTTGATGACTTCAGGGTTCGCATGCATTATGGTCATCCAGATGTTTTTGACAGAGTTTTCCATATTACTCGGGGCGGTATCAGCAAGGCTTCCCGTGTAATCAATATTAGTGAAGATATATTTGCAGGTTTAATATTACTGTCAATTTTGCTGCCATCATTAGTAACTATTTACTAGATCTTAGTTTACCACTTCAATTGTGCTTTTTGTTATAAAAACTAGATATAAGGACATATGTCTATGTTTGCAACATTAAACTGTGTTTTTCCACATAATTCATTTACAACTCTATTATACTATGCTTCTTATTTTATCTTCTATCTTGAAAGTAGAGTGAGAGCTTTTTATCTGATTTTAAAGTGACGGAGATGACTGGTGATTCATCTGGACTCTTGGAGTGCATTTAAGAACAATAGCTTCGGGTCTTAGAATCTTGATGAAAAACAAGGACATTTTGCGTATATGTGATTCACCTAGTGGGTACACTCCTAAAGAGAAGCCGCACTCGAGAATAAATGTCCCCATTTCAGTAGAAACAACAGTTTAGCTTATTCTTGTAAGATCGATTGCCTCTGAAGTAGGAACAAAAGTTCATCATAAAAGAAATGAATAATAGGATTTATTTCCTTTCTTCATATGCTGCA
This sequence comes from Oxyria digyna, assembly GCA_029168935.1. Lineage (NCBI taxonomy): Eukaryota > Viridiplantae > Streptophyta > Magnoliopsida > Caryophyllales > Polygonaceae > Oxyria > Oxyria digyna. The sequence continues at coordinate 10,230,060 of JAPVLV010000018.1, forward strand.
ATTCTTTTTGTAGTATATTGCTAGATACGCATGATATAACTATATTTGTGATAAAAAAAATTGGAGTTCTAAACCTATGGTGAATTTGTGATATAAATGTTAAGAGACGATCTTTTGTGTTGTTATTGTTGTTGTTGTTGTTGTTGTTGTTGTTGTTGTATTTGGATCTGTCCAACTACCTGTGTGATTTGATATAAGATTACATGTTTCTTCTTACTTTGGGAATGTTCTATGTATATCCTGACATTTATATATCATTTGGACAAACACAATATTATGTATATATTCTGAAATTTCTAGGCATACTTAAATGCAGGTTTCAATTCAACCTTAAGACAAGGGAATATCACTCATCATGAGTACATTCAGGTATGCTGATGGCGCTAACATTTTTAATACAAACTGCAAAAAACTGATATTCTATATTCTACTACAGGTTGGCAAAGGTCGAGATGTAGGGCTGAACCAGATCGCATTGTTTGAGGGAAAAGTTGCTGGGGGTAATGGTGAGCAAGTTCTAAGTAGAGATGTCTACAGGCTTGGACAGCTGTTTGACTTCTTTCGCATGATGTCATTCTATTTCACAACTGTTGGATATTATTTTTGTACAATGGTATGTTGCTTTATCTTCTCTTTATTTTGTTCATCTATATTGCTTAATTTGTCTCATATTTTAAATTGCAATGATTAAACGGCGATGAGTTTTCCTTTACCATTCCTGCTTGTAGTGAGGATAAGATGTTGGTAACTTAGTATACAGGGGGTGTGGGTCACAGTGGTATCTACTAGTCAATGGCTATGAGCTCTGCAGTAATGCTGGTTTAATCTCCTTTAGTATCAACAAAAAATGATTTGATCTAATCTGGACTTGATATCAGGTGGTGACTTTATCTATCAACTAAAGTCTGTCTTATCTTGTTTCATTTCAGCAATATGGTACCACTGTGATTTATCTATCTTATTAAAGGTCTGGGGTCGACGAACAGTCAAGTTAGCTAAAGTTTTCAATAAATTGCCATATAGAGTTTCCTTGGAAGTGTTTTTTTTTTATATTCCTCGTAAAGTACCTTGTTTAGTTCTCAATTCCTATTCTTACATTGCTGTTTTGTTTCTTATCTGTAGTTGACAGTGTGGACTGTGTATATATTCCTCTACGGCAAGGCATACTTGGTAAGTTGGTAATTTCTAGTGGTACTGTGGTAGTGATATGATAGCCATCGCAGTTAGCATAAACTATTTGCTTTAGTATCCATCTTTGCAGATGCTCTGAAAATTAGATAACACATTGATTCTTCTATCAATCCTTTCATTATCTTTAGGATGACTATAATTTTATTTGACGGGCTATTATCATGGGATTTAGGAAACTGATATAGAAAAATTCTAAATTGTGAGTTTCGTAGTATTTGGAACCTTACTCATTTCTCTGTAATTGTGTAACTTTTAGAAATCAGACAGTCACCTTTTATCTGTATGAAAAATGATCTCTTATTATGCATAATTTGTTTTTGCTAGAGGTTTTAGAAGGTTCTTTCAACTTTTGTTAAGGATACTTAGTATAAGCTTTTGCCAAGCTATCATTTAAATCCTATGGTGACAACTGAAGAGAAGCAACTCTTTAGCAAATAATACCTCTCTTGCCAGCATAAACATATAATTTTTATAATGGTTCATTTCATTAGGCTTTGAGAATTTATGTCTTTAGGAGCCAGTTTAGCTTTTTATAGCATGCTGAGAGACAAATTTCAGCTTTTCTCTAATGGGATTCAACTGTGATTTGATTTAGGCATTATCTGGAGTTGGTGAGACATTGCAAGAACGCGCTAGCCTTCTTGATAATACTGCTTTGAATGCTGCTCTAAGCTCTCAATTTCTCATTCAAATTGGTGTATTTACTGCTGTGCCCATGATATTGGGTTTCATTTTGGAGCAGGGCTTTTTCAGGGTAATAATGTTTTTCCTTGAGAAGCATTCTTTTTATTTTCTACTTTATGTAAAGATCATAGAAGATTTTTGAGGTGTTTTTTTTTCCTGACAGAAGATCAGGAACCATATCGCTTGCATAGATCCTCTAAAACTAAATAATTTTGAGTGGAAATACAGAATATTAATCAAGCTTATGTCCAGGCTTTTCACTTTTTGGAAGTTATCTGTTCTCAGTGCTTTATTTATTGCTTCATCTTGATTATCTGCTAAATGGTTGTGATTTCATCTGGATTTTCTGACAGGCTATTGTCAGTTTTGTTACTATGCAATTTCAACTATGCTCTGTCTTCTTCACATTTTCGTTGGGGACTCGAACACATTACTTTGGTCGGACTATTCTTCATGGGGGTGCAAAGGTATGTGTTCTTACGTTTTTGTAGTTTGAAGGTATTACTGATGCTTGACGCTGTAAATTTTGATATCTTGTTCAACAGTATCATGCAACTGGAAGGGGATTTGTTGTTCGCCATATTAAGTTTGCTGAGAACTACAGGCTTTATTCTCGCAGCCACTTTGTCAAGGGGTACTCTCTTAATTCTTGTCTTGTGACCTACTAAACATATTTGAGGGCATTATTCAATGGGTATATTTTTGTGCAGACTTGAAGTTGTGCTTTTGCTGGCTGTGTACCTCGCCTATGGTTATTATTCTGGTGGTGCATTATCCTACATTCTTCTCACTGTCAGCAGTTGGTATATGGCACTGTCCTGGCTTTTTGCTCCATATTTATTCAATCCAGCTGGTTTTGAGTGGCAGAAGTAAGTGATATACATTGCGTGATCTTTGAAATGTACTCTTATTAGTCAGCTCAGTACTATGTCTCCAATATTTCTAACCTTTACTTTTGTTCTAGGACGGTAGCGGACTTCAGGGATTGGACCAATTGGCTACTATACAGAGGTGGAATTGGGGTTAAAGGAGAGGAAAGCTGGGAAGCCTGGTGGGATGGCGAATTGGTAACTCAACCTTGAAAATTTTGAATAATCTTCATAGTATTATGCTGCTATTTAATAATATATATATATTACGCATTTAAATATTCGTAAAATATTCTACAGTCTTATTGTTTCTCCGAATTCAAATACTTCTGCTAAAAACATTCATAATATATGTTTCAGTCTCTCTGCATATCCAGTATTTTCATTTCTCTTACGCTAAGGTTGAATTTGATCTATTTTGGGTGATACACTTTTACTCTGACCTTGAACTCTAGCACATGTAATTTGCGAATCTGGACCTTGAAAGCACCTTAGAATTATATTTGATATATAATGTGAAGATTTTGAAGCTTGATCTTGCATCTTAGACTACTTTATATCATATGAGTATCTTGTTTGTTTATATAGAGGCCTTGCTTGCGACTGTCGAGGATGATTCAGAATGGTTATATTCTTAATATGCTTCTGTTAATCATATGCATTAGATGTAATGTGTTGTGTTGCAATTTTTTTTATTGCAAATGGAAATCTATGTAATGGGAGTTGAGCCAACGAAAGTTGAGAAAGCCAGAATAGAATTATATTAACATTGATTCCTTAACTTAGAATGGAAAAGTATGTTTATTTATAATTATGGTTTCTGCTCTCTCTACTAAATTCTGTTATAGACTATACATGAAGTTTTTTTCCTGATCTTTCTTATATTTGATTTGACAGGACCATATTCAAACTCTAGGGGGGAGAATATTAGAAACTATATTAAGTCTCAGATTCTTAATATTCCAATATGGGATTGTTTACAAATTACATATTCAAGGGCGCAACACATCATTGGCGGTAATCTATTTCTCTTTCACTTCATATATACATTACGCAAAAAGAGTTTTTTCTTTGTGTTATATAATTATAAGCTGTGTAGGCGTGGGCTTATTTTTAACAGAGAATGTTATAAATTTGAGATTTCTTCAATCAACTGAAACTGCTGTATTTGCAGGTTTATGGTGTATCATGGGGTGTCCTGGCTGTGCTTATACTTCTGTTCAAGGTTGGGTACATCGAAAACATTATGGTTTTATACAACCCTAAATTTCTGTCGAATTTTAGTTTAAAGTGCCTCTATATTTTTCATCGTAGGTCTTCACATTCAGTCAAAAGGCATCTGTTAACTTTCAACTGGTATTGCGCTTTGTACAAGGCATTACCTTCCTGGTTGCACTCGGTGGCTTAATTACCGCCATTGTTCTCACCTCGTTGAGTGTCCCAGATGTGTTTGCTTGCATCTTAGCATTTATTCCTACTGGCTGGGCAATCCTTTGTGTAAGTTTCTTCTTCTTTTTCGCAGTTTTTATAAATGAGTATATTTAATTGTGAAATGAAATGATATTCTTTTTTTGTGTTTTCTAACTATTGCAATAACAAAAATAGATTGCGGCTGCTTGGAAACCGTTGGTGAAGAGGCTAGGATTGTGGAAGTCGATTCGGTCGCTTGCCCGTCTTTATGATGCTGGGATGGGTATGCTTATATTTATCCCCATCGCCTTCTTATCGTGGTTTCCATTCGTGTCGACGTTCCAAACGAGGCTCATGTTTAATCAAGCCTTTAGCCGGGGGCTTGAGATATCTCTCATCCTTTCTGGGAATGATCCCAACAAAGGAGCTTGATGATCTTGTACATGGTACTCATCGTCCCATTTTATGGGCTCTTGTCTTTTGATTTTGAAAACTTTTTAGGAGAATTTTTACTGTAATATGTTGAGGTAGAGGCTGAGACTAGTCAGAACATTGTATTTTGAGATTAGATTTGTCATGGTTTGGTGTTCATTATTTAATATTTATCTCAAACAAGTGTCCAAAAGTAAATACTCCGAAGTGATTTACAGTATTATTTTGTATTTGTCTCAAACAAATGTCTAATTTTGTTGAAAATAAGCAGCGACTTCATCTTAGGTTTTGTAAACAAAATAACTTTTTCGTGTGCAGCAAACAAATTTTCGTCTATTGAGGATAATTCTGTTTCTATCAGCATGAGGTCTTGCTTTGAAACCCCTTGATCCGCAAGTTACTGATTTTTTCTCATCCCTCGTTATTGAAAGTCTGAGCTATTCAATAATAATACAACACAAATACTTTACATAAATCAATCTCTATTATACATCTACAAATAAAAATCCCGAAACTTACATTGCAAAAAGAAATCACACAAAAAATTAGACATTTCTTTCAAATGAAAACAACGAAATTAATAGTAATAACATTAAGATCTTAATTTGTACTTCATTCAGTTTAGGGTCGAAGTGATAATAGTCAATAAGTTGGAAATGATAAGTACACAGAGGAAAGTTCGGGTGTAAATTGACTTTAAAAAGGAAGTGCGAACAGTTTATGTTCACGAGTTCGTTTGGATTCCCGTCATAATGCCCTGAACGGACATGATGACCAGATTATTGTGAATTTTGATTATTATTTTTTTCTTCTCAAAATGACCTGAACGGACATGATGACCAGATTATGAACATTACCGCTCAAATTATGTACATTGGCTTGTTGTCATGGTCGTGTGCTCACTGGCTTCCCACTCCATGACAGGCCTGCAGGTCATACACCCCAACCCCTTGCATTACCTAGACACTCCTTGTCTAGGCCCATGTGGGTGCAACGTAGTTGTTTAGCAAGTGGGCTGCAGGACACTTGTTAAAGGGTAAGTGAGAAAGGTCGACTCCCACTACCAACATCCCACATGGGCCTAGACAAGGAGTGCCTAGGTAATGGAGGGGTTGGGGTGTATGACATACAAGACTGTCATGGAGTGGGAAACCGGTGAGCACACGGCCATGACACTTGTTATTTGTGAACGCGAAAAACTTCGCACTTCGTTCTTTAAGGGGTGTTCTCACCCGAACTTTTCTCTCTATAATCCTTTTATTTCGTGGAGCTTATTTATTATGAATGATATATCATTCTTATTCCCTGCTCTATTTCCAAATCCAAATTAATCATTACAAAGTCCATTCTTTGGATTATTCTTATCCAAAATATCTTACAATACTAAGAAATTGCAATCATTACAAAGGCTTATTCATTCATTCAGTTCATCATAGGTTTATGCATCACACTAAGGGCAACTGATAGAAGATCCATCAGAAAGGTGAAGAGTGCAACCCGTGGAGTTCGGAGTCAAACAACAATTGCAACTTCCAGGTAGTTGTTTTGTGCCCGATGATGGACAAGTCATATAGGCCACGTCCAAACAAAATAAAGGGCATGCCTTTGCTAATCCTTCTTTGGTTTGTCCCATTAGCACCAACATGCCTGTTTTATAAAGATTCAAACACCACCATGAACTAGATTAGTAACTTTCTTTGTATAACATGCATTACATATGGAGTATATGTGAGCAATTAGGATGAACTACTTCGTTAATCATAATTTATTGTCTCAGTCAGGATCTTGATTATGTATGATGTATAGTGTTTTGTATTCTTTCTTTTGTTTGATTGGCGTTCGAGTATCTTTACACTATGTTACCTGGAAACGAAAACGGAAACGAGAACGTTTTGCAATATCAAATTTACAAAATAATAGGAATTAGAGGTGAATATATTATATAGAATAGATAAAGCGATATATTTTTATCAATTAAAACATTATAATCACTTAAATCTTGATTTTCTTATTCATGTTTAATATATGGCCTAATTAAGAGTGCAACACAAAATTAGAGGTGAATTGAATAAGTTCGAAGATGGAAGAATACGAGAAATTAACATAATGGGGTTTTGACTATTTCAGAGTTGGACAATTTTGTGCCTCTAATATTAAGAAACGTGTAAAAACAACTTAAAAACGCATAAAAACAAGTAGGAAATCCCAAAGTTTCTGATTTCATGGTCAACGGGAATGTTGACCATTGAAAACGCCTAGGATACGTTTTCTAGAGGTTTCCGGGAGTTTCCGAGTTCCCTAAGATTTCTGAACGGAAGACCTCTACTCCATGGGTTTTCTGGTATCCTAGCCTTTACAGTGAGTTAGTTATCTGTGAGTTTTTACATATGATTATCTATACTTTCTATACGATTTGTATATTAAATCGGTAGTAGAGAAGTGGTGACATTAAAACGTACCATAGATGATTAGAAGGGTGGTGACTCGGAGTTTTATGTTGCTTGTTGCCATGGCCTCCTTTGTTACGATGGTATTTGAATTAGTTGTGAGGAAAATACTTAAGATTGAACGACTTTATAGGCAACATAGTTGGTTGTCACATTTGTTTAGTTTTGGGTCAAAAGGAAAGAAGATTTATGAGTGTTTTTATAATTGTTGTATTATGGGGTTGAAGCGGTACGAATTTACTTAGAGGTTGTCACATTTGGGTCAACATAGTTGGTTGTCACATTTGCTACTAATGCATATCCTTTTAAATTCATATATATGTTCATTTATATTTACATGTACACTTATGTATATATATGTATTTTTTTATACATTATTAAATATATACATATATACATGTAATTACATACAAATGTACATGTTTATATGTGCGCATGTAGATTTTTTATTTATATTTTTTTTAGATTAAAAATTATTTTCACATGAGTTTTTTGTGTTATCGTGTAAGAGTCTTGAAAAGAAGCATGTGCTACTAGATAGGGATGCCTAATGCCTTAAGAAAATAAAGCAATTATCAATTTGCCATAAATATGCGTACTATTTTATGTGGTCAGAAAATTGGAATACAATTCAAAATATAAGATGAAGACGACATATTGAACAATTGAAGTGATTTTTACTTAAAACTGCTAATGTCAATTGTCAAACATTTCGGTGGTCAAACTTCACTATTTTCAAACATAAGAGTCTTTGTAACACTTGCATATTGTTTGACCCCAAAAAAATCGTCATATATTGTGTACATACTACATACGAACACTATAGTTTTGATCTGCAATATGGTTATAAATAGATCAGTGTCCTTGAGGTTAACAAAATATATGAGAATACAATGTTGAATTAATTCGCATGTATCTTAACGTTGTTATTTAACTATACTATATACGGGCCTCGCGCTCCGCGCGAGAAAATTACGGATTTTCGTATGTGATTTAATATAATTATACATTATTTGTTATATATGTTGTTGTTGTTATCAAATTTATTAATATTTGTAAATATAAATATTTTTTATTTCCTTATATTTATGTTTGAAGTAGTTTTAAAACATAATATTATAATAAGTTTGCATTGTCATAAGAGAAGCTCACACATTAATTTAATTTGTGACTTAATCAAGTAGACTATAAATAAATATAACATAGGGATATAAAAAAGATATTTAAATACATGCCCAAAAGTCCAATAGAAGGTGATTAAGAAATGAGTAATGCATTAAATTGGTACCAATTTCATTCAATTTTGGCAATGGACAACCAACTTTTATATAGATAAGATTTTATGAAGTCCTTACGTCTAAATAAATCAAATAAGCAGGCAGGATCTGGTTGTTGATCGGCGGATATATCATGTTCAATGAGTTTGGTTCTGATGAGAATAATTCATAGATGATAATTGGGGATGATGTACGTTACAACTCATTCACATAAATACAAAAAATTAGGGATCTCAAGAATGCAAGATAATTGATGGATATATCATGTTTAACGCTAAATATACTTAAACTTATAGGCAAGAATGCAAGATGCATGTGTTAAAAGAAAGAAGAGAAATTGCACCGCATACTCCATTTCAATACATCATTTGCAAAAATACCTACTTGTTTTAATGTTTGCAAATATGTCCTAGTGACATTAATTTTTAGAAGGGAGATATTTTTTCTTCAGTACTTATGCTTTTGCAAATATACCCCGACATTTTATTTAATAAGACCGACATTTGAATTAATAAGCCCGACATTTTTTCTTCTATACTTATTCATTTGCAAATATACCCTATTTGATGTATTTTAGTAACTCTAAAATAATTTGGATATTCATGCAAATCAGTTATTGTGAAAGGGTATGTATGCAAATCCGTGAAAGAAGAGAAAATATTTACTTAATTGATTAGGCCTCTCAAGGGTTGAATATATAAATGAATACATAGATTTATCATTGATTACAAGATATTCCGAAGATAATAATTAAGATCCGCAAAGATATCCATAAAGACATAATCTATCCTAGAATACAATATTCTCTAATACTTTCCCTCAAGTTGGAGCATGCAGATCGAGAATGCCCAACTTGGATGATAGATATTGAAGATTGCAGAGCCTTGGTAAAAATGTCAGCGGGTTTCTAAGACGTGGAAATATGGGACGTGCGAATCGTACCATCGAGAATCAAATCTCGAATGAAGTGACAATCGATCTCAATATGCTTAGTTCGCTCATGAAAGACGGGATTAGCGAAACTGTGCAAGGCTGCCTGACTATCGTTGAAAAGACAAAAGGTGTGTCATGTTGAATACCAAGTGGAAGAAGCAGAGCCTTGAGCCATTTGATCTCGCAACAAGCTACTGTCATGGCTCGATACTCAGTCTTGGCGGAGGAACAGGAAACTGTTGTTTGTTTCTTTGTTCTCCATGAAACCGGTGATCGTCTGAGCACGACAAAATAACCGGTGACAGATCTACGGGTGCGCGGTCAAGCGGCCCAGCCAGAGTCACAGAATGTTGTCAGATTAAGAGAGCTAGAGAGGGTGAGATACAAACCTTGATCGGGATGGCTATTTAAATAACAAAAAACCCGACATCTAACCAATGTGCCTCCTTTGGAAGCTGCATGAATTGTGACAGAATGAGAACTACGAAGCCGAGATCAGGCCAAGTAATTAGAAGATAGATCAAACGTCCTATAAGGCGTCGACGATATACCTCGGGATTGCGATGATCCATGCTAACAATCTTAGCCTGCTGATGATTGACATCCATGGAAGAATCACAAGGATTTGAACCGAAAAGACCACAGTCTCTATGAGATCCAAAATATATTTTCATTGAGTTAGAAAAAATCCCATTGAATTCAGAGCAATCTCCAACCCAAGAAAGGATTTGAGGAGAGAGAGATTTTTCATATAGAAACAAGTGCTCAAATATTGCTTGAAGGCGTTAATGACAACCTTGTCATTGTCGGAGATGATAAGATCATCGACATAAATGAGGATGTGGAGAACGATACCGTGTTTTGACAATGAGAACAAAGAATAGTCGGCACGACCCTTCTAAAAGCCGTACACCTTAAGAGCTGATGCGAGCTTTGAAACCCAGTTTCTGTTGAGAAATAGAGGGCTTTGTGGTATTGACAAGATTTAATTTAGGTGGAAAGTTGGGTATAGTGGACCCAAGAAAAACACAAAAGAAGGAAGGATTTATACAAGAAACTTACGTGCGTGGCTTTTTATTGTTGTGGAGTGTATTACAATGGAAACATGTCTCTCTATATATATAGTGGTGGAGGTCGGTTGTTAGCAAGCCACAAAACCGACCTTTTCAAATATCTAGGTAGATATTTGCTTAGATTATTCTAGATTATGCTAATTTGTTCTAGATATCTCCTAATCACATTTTATCTTGATTTCTCTAGACTTTCTTTGTGTTGGGCCATGTGTATCTAGTCCTATTTCCAAATGGGCCTCCACTAAACCAATTTTACTCTAGTCGGTGATGAGTTCAACATCCCCTCATCGCCGACTCTCTGGTGCATATTTCAAGCATGGACTTGAACTTCCTGAACTTTGGTACTGCCAATGCTTTTGTGAAGATATCTGCTACCTGCTCATTTGTGACTATTGGCACGAGTTCTACTTCACCACTTAAGACTTTCTCCCGTATGTAGTGATGATGCACTTCAATATGTTTCGTCCTTGCGTGAAACACCAGATTCGTCGCCAACCTGATAGCACTCTGGTTGTCACAGTATATACTGTGTAGTCTGTGTCTTGGCCCAAGTCTTGAACTAGCCGTAGTAACCAAGTGCACTCCTGTGCTGCCAATGTTGTTGCTCTATACTCTACTTCTGTGGATGACAATGCGACGGTTGGTTGTTTCTTGCTGCACCATGAGACAACTCCTGATCCTAAGCTGAATGCGTATCCACTAGTTGATCTTCTAGTAGAACGATCTCCTGCCCAATCAGCATCAGTAAATCCAACAATCTCAGGTTGGACTTTAGCTTCATAGAGTATCCCATACTCCACTGTGTGTCGTACGTATCTTACTATCCTTCTAACTGCTTCAAGATGAGGCTTCCTTTTCTGCATAAACTGACTTACCACTCCAAGTGCATATGCTAGATCTGGCCGAGTTATAGTCAAGTATATTAGACTACCCACCAATTGTTGATATAATCGAGTATCCTCTAACTCATCTCCTTCTTCTGCACGTAGCATATGTCTTACCTCCATTGGTGAGTCTATAGGCTTGCAGTTCTGCATTCCATACTTCTTTAGAAGATCTTCTGCATATCTCCTTTGGCACACGAACAATCCTCTAGAGCTTCTTTCGACTTCCAACCCGAGAAAGCTCTTCAACTCTCCTAAGTCTTTCATCTCAAACCGTGATGAAAGATGTCTCCTGACTTCTTGAATCTCTTCTAAGGCATCTCCAGTGATTATAAGATCATCTACATATAGTAAGATGATAGAGAACTTACCTCCAACTTGCTTCACGAACAGGCTTGAGTCACTTGGAGATAGTTGATAACCACAGAACAAGAGGAATTCTCCAATTTTTCCGTACCATGCTCTTGGTGCCTGCTTAAGCCCGTATAAGGCTTTCTTCAACTTGCATGCATACTCTGGATGCTTCTGGTCTATGAACCCATCTGGTTGCTCCATGAATATTTCTCTGTCTATATCTCCATGGAGGAATGCATTCTTCACATCCATCTGCCACAACTTCCAAGACTTGCTTGCTGCTAGAGATATAAGCACTCTGACTTTAGTCATATTAGCTACTGGAGAGAAGGTCTCTTCATAGTCTATGCCATAGTGCTGAGAGAAACCACGAGCTACCAAGCAGGCCTTGTACCTATCAATCGACCCGTCACTTCTCCGCTTGATCTTGTACACACCCACTTACAAGATATCGACTTCACCCCTTTAGGTACTGGAACGAGTTCCCATGTCTCGTTCTTCTTCAATGCATCTATTTCCTCCTTCATTGCTTTCTCCCACTCAATGACTCCTTTTGCTTCATTGTATGAAGCTGGCTCTTCATCCCTGTTTGGAGAAATACAACACTGCTGAAGGGATATAACCTCAGCAAATCCTGCATCTGCGTACCTTGGATTTGGTTTCCTCATCCTTGTAGACCTTCGAGCACCAGATTCACCATCGACCACTCTACCAAGTTCTGCTGCTTCATTATCTCTACTCAAGCTACTTCCTCCAGTGGACATAATCTCCTTTTCATGTGATTTCCTTACACCTGACTTCCAAGGGCTTGAAGCACTCTCAGACCTTGGACTCTGAATCTCTGGTCCTGAGTCACTGATCACCGATGGTTCAGCCTGCGACTCCACATGTTCTTTCTCTGGAATATCTACTACCGTAGTAGTCAGAGCACAATCTTCCTCCTCTTCATCTATTGCTGCATATGAAGCAGTAATGTCCCACTCGTCTTCACTATCATCTTGACGAGTCCTTCTTGATTTTTCCTCTACCGAGTTTCCTTCGACAATCTTCACTCTGCAATCCCGAGCAAAGTGACACAACTTATCACACCTGAAACATCTCCTAGAGTTTCTCTTTGGACCTACCTTCTCCTGCGTAGGACCCATGCTTCCTTGCCTCTTCTGTTTATCACTGCTCGGTCCCCCCTTAAACTCATCTGGCTTCTTCCTATAATACGACCATTGATTCTTCCCTTTGTTTGAATAAAGGGCCTCCTCATGGTCTTTGACAGAAAGACCCGCCATTTGCTTTGCCAGTGTCTCTTGATTTACCAAGAGATTCTCCAACTCCAACAACGATGGTTGTACGGGCCATCCTTGTATCGCTGTGATGAAGGTATTATACTATGGCCTTAACCCGCGTATAATAATACGCCTCATACGTGCCTCACTAATAGCTGACTCTTTATCTAGCTGAGATATTTCATGACATATATTCTTTACCCGCATAAAGTATTGAGATATGGACATTTGACCTTGTGCAATTGTCCCTATCTCGTTTTCTAGCATTTGCAATCGTGCGTCATTCGCACGTGAAAATAGAGATGCAAATGTTGGCCATGCTTCTTTCGGAGTCTTTGCATCTCTAATATGCTCAATTAAATATGTCTCAATAGTAACCTTAATAACAAATAGGGCTTTAGCGGCACGTACCTTCCATTTCCGTAAGGCCTCTGCATTTGCTGGAGTACTCTCTGGAGGAGTTGTGCTTGCACCCGCTACCGTCTCCCATAAATCTTGCCCTTGGAGATATGACTCCATGCACGATCTCCAATATGTATAATTGTTGTTGTTTAGCTTCTCAATCCCACTTGTCGTACTCGATATATCTTCCATTGCTCCGAGCAATTAATCCGGCAGCACAACGACGCAATTTGAGATTTCTAAACACCGACGAAAACCTCGTTACTCCCCGAGAAACAACCACGATCTCAGACCGTAAAATTTCGCCGAACCCTGACTAACCGCAAAACCCGCAACACGACCCGGCTCTGATACCAAATGTTGAGGAATAGAGGGCTTTGTGGTATTGGCAAAATTTAATTTAGGCGGAAAGTTGGGTGTAGTGGACACAAGAAAAACACAAAAGAAGGAAGGCTTTTTATTGTTGTGGAGTGTATTACAATGGAAACATGTCTCTATATATATAGTGGTGGAGGTCGGTTGTTAGCAAGCCACAAAACCGACCTTTTCAAATATCTAGGTAGATATTTGCTTAGATTATTCTAGATTATGCTAATTTGTTCTAGATAACTCCTAATCAAGTTTTATCTTGATTTCTCTAGACTTTCTTTGTGTTGGGCCATGTGTATCTAGTCCGATTTCCAAATGGGCCTCCACTAAACCAATTTTACTCTAGTCGGTGATGAGTTCAACAAATCTATCCAAGCGGGACATTCAGACAACCAGGTGGTGGTAACATGTAAACTTCCTCGACGAGGTCGCCATGTAAGAAAGCATTATGAATATCCATCTGGTGTAGCTCCCAAATCTGAATGACAACAACTAAGAATACACGAACTGTGACCATATTGGCAACCGGTGTGAAGGTTTAGGTGAAATCAATCCCTTCAATCTACTGATTTCCAAGAACTACCAAGCGAGCTTTATATCGCTCGATTGAACCTCGATTGAACCGTCAAACCTATATTTGATGCAATACACGCATTTGCATCCAATGAATTTCTTGTCAGGTGGGGATTCCTATCAAGAGCTTCAAGTCTAGAGCGCATTGCTTTGCGTCAATGATCGTGAGAAACGACCTTAGAGTCTCATTTGGGCTCATGCTCGACAGTGAGAGCATGAATGAACCTAACATGATTAGCCGAGAACTTAGTGCAATTGACATAGTCAATGATAAGAGAGTACATGAGGATGACGACGCTAACTTAGTTTATTGATTAGTTTTAAATTACAAGTCGTACTAATGCGTGAAATGCATAAACATACGAGTGTAGATTCTAAATTAAAAAAATATATAAAAATATAAAATACGCATTACTTAATCTGATATCCTAAAACACCTATAAATTAGGTGTTATGAGTCAGTACACCGGTTTTTTGTTTTGAAAACATTCTTATATACATGTCTTAATAAAGTGAGATGGCTTATGTTACATAGTTTCAAAAATTGACTGCCAATTTTCTCTTACGGAGTACATGACTACATACATAACAAATTAATTATATGAGAATATATACAATGTTGAAATAATTCACATGTACCTTAATGATGCCATATTAACTAAATTTTATAAAGTTCTCATATCTAAATAGATCAAATAGTATGCAGGAATCGGTAATTGATACTTATCTTGACTACATCATCTACATGATAGTATATTACTAAGACAATAGTGAATCTAATTATCAAAGTAATAAAAGTTGTTCAAAAACAACTCATCCATTAACATATCCATGAGCTTACAAACTCCATTATTTGGATCAGTCTTAGCTTAGTTTCTTACAACACCCAATTAACAAGGCTTCATTTATTCATCAAGCTTTTGTATTTGTATTGAACTAGGGACAATTCATGGAAGATCCATTGGAAAGGTAAAGAGTGCAGCCCTTTGAGTTATCAGTTAAGCAACAACTGCAGCTTGCAGCCAACTTCTCGGTCCCCGACGATGGACACGTCATATACGCCACATCAAAGCAAATCAAGGGGCATACTTTTGCCTTGCCTAGTTCTCGGGCTTGTGCCATTAGTATAATCATCCCTGTTTAGCATAATTACATCCAGTTTACCGAAATGATTAGACTGAAAAATAGCTTAGATATGAAATAGGTTAAAGAAGAGAAGATATGAAGAGGAAGATGTACCATAGAGAATTAAGAAGGTGGTGATACGGAGTTGTATGTTGCTCGCCATGTATGGATTCTTTTGATATGTATTTTACTCTGTAAGTCCCCTTTTATAAGCCTCATTTGTTTTTTCAGCACTATTCACAATTCGAGAGAATCTTCTCGATTTCTTCTAATATATAACGAAAAATATGGTCATATGGGGTCTTGTTTGATTCGTCTCAGTGATTACTTTAACAATATCACATTTTTATATTTTTTACTAATAAACAATTAGAGATATTAACGAAATAAAACGTGCATCGGCATCCGCACCGAGGTCAAATGAGGCTTATATAATGGGACGGAGGGAGTATGAGTCAAGTGTATATTAACACTAAAAAGACTTAGAGTCCGTTTGACACCGTAATTTATAAAGCCATTATCATTTATAATACTATTATTTTTAATAAAGAGATTATGTAAGTTCGAAATCCGTGTCAAATAAAGACTTTATAATATCAGATATAATGACTTTATTAATGATAAATGGATAATATGCCAAACACATTTATTTAAATGCCTTCATAAATGACACAGCCAGAATTTGGCGATACAAGATAGGGGTGCGTACAAAACAATTTATTTTTGTGGGGAGTGAACTATATTCTATAGTTTTAAAATAAGAAGATCATATATGTTCAAGTATCGGAGTGATTTTTACGTACTTAAAAAAGCTTAGGTCATACATTTCGGTAGTCAAATATATATGTAACACCATTTTTCAAGCATTCAACTTCAAAGTCGACTTTGCTACACTTAATATTGTTTGACAATAATCTTTTAAGAGAAAAAGAAAGATAAGCTAGTATTGATTATGCGCTAGCTAGGTAGCTGATTAGATCCTTGACCTTTTATTCAAGAAAATATAATATTTGAGATTATTTTTAATTAGTTTTTATTTTCTCGTTGAAAATTGATATTTACTTGATTAGTTTTTATTCAAGTGAGAAATCTTGAGTTCATTCCAGATATTAATCGAGAAATCTACAAATTTCCCCATTAATGAAGTCCAATATGCGCTTAATGAGTGGAAATCAACCTTGATCGGGGGTGTTCTTGGTAAAAACTTGATTGTTTCTGAGATGGAGAACTTTATCACTAAGAATTGGACTATGGAATTGTCGGAGATTCAACTTAAGAATATTGGGATATGGATTTTTAAATTTCAAAACAGTGAACAAAAGGACTGGGTGATTGAGCATGGTCCTTGGCTGATTAATGATGTTAAGCATTTAGTTCTGAAAGAATGGATTCAAAACATGGCCATGGTTTGGTATAGATTTGAAAAAGTGCCAGTTTGGGTGCAGTTGAGGGATCTTGATCTTATTTTCTGCTCACAACATATGTTGAGTGTGATAGGGAGTATGATTGGGAATCCTATACAAGGTTTCAAGTTTTGATCGATATTTGTGGAGTTGATTATCCTTCTCGAAAACGAAGATTTGAAGTGGTCTATAATTTACCGAGTACTTGGTATAATTCACGCATTCATGTACAAACCAGTGTAGACGAAGTAACACGAATATCTCCGGTAGTCAGTCTATTTCCATCAGTCGGCCGGTGGGAGCGAGAAGTTTGGGATATGTTTGGTGTTTCTTCCATCAATCATCCGGATCTACGTCGTATATCAACAGATTATGGTTTCGAGGGTCATCCATTACGAAAAGACCTTCCTCTGAGTGGATATGTAGAAGTACGCTATGATGATCCAGAGAAGCGTGTGGTTTCTGAACCCATTGAGATGACCCAAGAATTTCGCTATTTCAATTCTGCTAGTCCTTGGGAACAACGTAACGACGGATAATTCAGAATCAGAATAAGTCCAGTGGACAAATCAATAGCAAATGCTATTTGCTTTGGTCGGAGGACGACAGACCCACTCACGATCGACTAAAACCTAGTTCACTCGCCGCTCTGTCATTGTCTGATTTTTGGTTGTTTGATCACACTCGAAATTATGTATTTACTTATCGTATTTTTTCCCTTGCTCAGTAGTTCTGTAGCAGGTTTTTTCGGACGTTTTCTAGGATCAGAAGGAGGCTCTATAATGACTAGCCCAAAATTTATCTTTCTTTTATTCGTAGTGTTAATGACTTTTGTTTTACTTGACTATACGATGAAACTCATCTTTTCCGCCAAATATGTTTCTTGAATTCTTGAGATCGAACTGTCAGTATAGATGATTACTAATAATCCATCCGAGCATGGCCATGCGTTTTCACAGTTCTCACTCTTCAAATGGCCGAGACACCATTCCTTTCCAAATGTATCGTGGTATACATGGAATAGGAGGACATATTCAATCTTGTAAGACTATAGCTCCCACTCAACTTTTGGCAATCCCAATCACTGCTTTTATAACTGCCTGTTACGTTCAGCGTTTAACAGCGTCAAAGACATACCAGAAGCCAAATAATAACTATATCATACTCATGTCTAAGGAACTCACTAATCATGAATATTCTTAGAACTCTGCAGGAAAGTCCTGAAGAATCCTAAGACCGGTCTGTCCGATATGTATCGCTATACACACGTATGTAATTGATTAGACATCACTATGTCCCTATAACACATGAAACCCGGTGTTATCAATCAATCTCACAATATGGTCTTTAATAAAGTCATTTGTATCCAAGTTAATGACTCAGACCATGGACTTCTAACAATTTTATAATTTCAGTTCACTTAATGGGATTCCATTCACCAAAACAGTTTTGATGAACCCATTTGTTAACTATTAAATTGTTTGAATACTTTATCTAATCCCAAGCAATGATTAAATAATAATATGATAATCATATATATGAATCAAGAATAAATGTTTGTAACAACAATAAACAAGTTTTATCATAAAACAAAATAGTTCAAAACAATTCTCCAATGTGTTTGAGCCCTTTGGCCCGAGTGTGACTGTCATGCTTGGGCCTAGGAAGGGGCTTGGTCAAAGGATCTGCAATGTTGTCATCTGTGTGCACTTTGCACATCCTCACATCACCTCTATCAACATAGTGTCTAATGAGGTGGTACTTACGCAGAACATGTCTGGATTTGGAGCTAGAGCCCGGTTCCTTGGCTTGAGCAATGGCGCCATTGTTGTCACAATAGATGTCAATGGCTCTAGATGCACTAGGAACGACACCGAGCTCGGCTATGAATTGCCTAATCCAGATAGCTTCCTTAGCTGCTTCTCCAGCAACAATGTACTCTGCTTCCGTTGTAGAATCTACTATTTTCCCTTGCTTCGAGCTCTTCCAGCTGACAACTCCTCCATTCAGAATGAAGACGTATCCAGACTGAGACTCAAAATCATCTTTTTTTGTTTGCAAACTCGCATCAGTATAGCCCTTGACGACCAGTTCGTCATCACCTCCATACACCAAGACATCATCCTTAGTCCTTCTCAAGTACTTTAGAATGTTCTTGGCCGCACACCAATGTGCCTCTCCAGGGTTTGATTGGTATCTTCTGCACACACTCAAAGCGTGCGCAACATCTGGGCGAGTACAAGTCATAGCATACATGATGGATCCTATGGCTGAGGCATAAGGAATCCTACTCATTTTCTCAATTTCACCAGGTGTTTTAGGACACTGGGTTTTACTGAGACGTAAGCCATGTTGCATAGGAAGAAATCATTTCTTAGAATTCACCATATTAAATCTAGCAAGGACCTTATCTATATAAGTTTCTTGACTTAGACCAATAAGCCTCTTAGACCTATCTCTATAGATCTTAATGCCTAATATGTACTCTGCCTCTCCTAGATCCTTCATTGAAAAATACTTCTTAAGCCATTCCTTTACTGCCTCCAGCATAGGAATATCATTTCCAACGAGTAGTATGTCATCCACATATAGAACTAGGAAAGCCACTTTGCTCCCACTAAATGTCTTGTACACACAGGGCTCTTCTTCACATCTGATGAAATCAAACTTTTTGATCACTTCATCAAAACGAATATTCCAACTCCTAGATGCTTGCTTAAGTCCATAGATAGACTTCTTAAGCTTGCACACTTTCGTAGGATTCTCTGGATCCTCAAAACCTTCTGGTTGCATCATGTATACATTTTCTTCTAGATAACCATTTAGAAGAGCGGTCTTGACATCCATTTTCCATATCTCATAATCATAATAAGCGGCAATTGCTAGGATTATCCTAATGAACCTGATCATAACGACCGGTGAGAACGTTTCATCATAGTCAATACCATGAACTTGTCTAAATCCTTTGGCAACTAATCTTGCCTTATAGACAGAAACATTTCCATCCTTGTCTGTCTTGATCTTGAAGACCCATTTGCATCCAATGGGTTTTACCCCATCAGGCAAATCTATCAAGTCCCAAACTTGATTCTCAGACATGGAGTCCATTTCGGATCTCATGGCTTCAAGCCATTTTTCGGAGTTGGGGTCCGACATTGCTTGTTTATAGGTAGCAGGCTCATCATTCTCTAAAAGTAGAATGTCAGCAGTCAAGACAAAATCATCATATCGTCTAGGTTGCTGCCTTGGCCTGTTTGATCTCCAAAGTGGTCCCACGCCTGGAGAGATATCAGCCGGAGGATTGACCACATCAGTATGTGGGACCTCTTCAGCCGGAGAATTGACCACATCAGTATGTGGGACCTCGAGTGCTTCATCTACTTGAGGAACTGCATCTTGAATCTGGATGGTTTCCCTTTGTGAAGGTACGCCTCCAAAATCAAGTTCCTCTGACACATCTTTTATGTCCTCATGTTGTGGAGTTTGTTGCTCTACTTGAATCTCATCAAGCTGAACATTTCTCCCACTTGACTTCTTGGAAAAGAAATCCTTTTCCAAAAAGACACTATCCCGAGCAACAAACACTTTGTTCTCAACGAGATTGTAGAAATAATAACCCCTCGTTTCCTTAGGGTAACCTATAAAAATAACATTTGTCTGATTTGAGTGCGAGCTTATCAGATAGTAAACGCTTTACATAAGCCTCGCATCCCCAGACTTTCAGAAATGACAAGCTGGGAGGCTTCCCAAACCATATCTCATGTGGTGTCTTGTCAACTGATCGTGACGGAGTCCTGTTTAGCGTGAATGCAGTGGTAGTGAGGGCATAACCCCAAAAAGATGTAGGAAGATTAGCAAAACTCATCATTGAGCGGACCATGTCTAACAATGTCATGTTTCTTCTCTCAGATACACCATTCAGTTGTGGTGTACCCGGTGGATTCAGTTGTGTTAGAATACCACAACTCCTCAAATGATGGTCGAATTTGTGGCTCAGATATTCACCCCCTCGATCTGATCGAAGCGCCTTTATCTTCTTGCTTGTTTGTTTTTCAACTTCATTATGAAATTCTTTGAACT
The DNA here is from genome assembly GCA_029168935.1 of Oxyria digyna. Classification (NCBI taxonomy): domain Eukaryota; kingdom Viridiplantae; phylum Streptophyta; class Magnoliopsida; order Caryophyllales; family Polygonaceae; genus Oxyria; species Oxyria digyna. The sequence goes on from JAPVLV010000018.1 coordinate 10,250,846, forward strand.
TTTCAAAGGACTCAGATTTATGTTTCATTAAGTAGATATACCCATATCTACTAAAATCATCAGTAAATGTAATGAAGTATCGATAGCCTCTCCTAGCTTCTGTACTCATAGGTCCACACACATCAGTATGTATGAGAGCTAAAAGCTCAGTAGTCCTCTCATTTGTACCAGTGAAAGGTGACCTTGTCATCTTACCCATTAGACATGATTCACATGTTTCAAATGATTCAAAATCAAATTACTTTAGGCGGCCAACATTTTGGAGTTCCTTCATGCGTTTAACGCTAATGTGTCCTAAACGACAATGCCATAGATTGGCTTCACTTATATCATTCGACTTTTGCCTTTTGGTATTAATGTTATATACATCGGATTTGAGCCCCAATCTGTATAGTCCAGTACTAGTCATATGGGCATGGGCATAAAAAATATCATTCTTATAAATGGAAAAACCATCATCAACAACAAAATTATAACCCTCACGATGCAAAACCGAAAATGAAATCAAGTTCTTAGTTATGGAAGGAACAAAATAACAATTATGAAGTTCTAAAACTAAGCCAGAAGGTAAAGGTATACTATAATCTCCAACTTCAATTGCAGCAACAGTTGCTCCATTTCCAACACGGAGATCTATCTTGCCCTTCTGCAACCTTCTCCTATTTTGTAGTCCCTGGACATTCGAAATAATGTGAGAACCACAACCGGTATCTAATACCCAATCATTGGAGTTAGTTGTTAAGATTTCAATAACGTAAATACCTGAAGAAGAGACACCCTTCTTCTTATCCTCCAGATATTTGGGGCAGATTCTCTTCCAGTGCCCCTTAGCCTTGCAGTAGAAGCAATCATGCTCTGCAACCACCTTTACTTTAGGTGTGTTACCCTTAGGTTGAACAACTTTCTTGTCCTTCCCGTGGGTCTGTTGCTTCTTCTGTGGTCCTTTCTTGAACCCCTTCCCTTTGTTGACCATAAGAACATCCTTCCTAGGTTCAACCAAGACATTTTGTTCAGCGGTTTTGAGCATAGCATGCAACTCATTGAGAGTCTTACACATAGCTCCCATTTGATACATCTGCCTGAAATTAGCAAAACCCTCATGTAGAGAATGCAAGATTATATTTGTTGCCATCTCAATGTTATAAGGGTTTCCAAGTCTAGCCATCCTGTCAAACAGGCCTATCATGTGGAAAACATGTGGCCCCACTGGTTTCCCTTTTTCTAGCTTACTTTGTAGGATGGCCTTGAGGGTGTCATACCTCTCAATCCTGGCTTGTTCCTTAAAGAGATCTCTAAGATTCTGCATTATAGTATATGCATCCTTATCCTCAAACCTTCGTTGAAGACCAGGTTCCATAGCAGCTAGCATGAGGCAAGTCACACTTCTTGACTTTTCGCTTAATATCCTGTGCTTTTCCTTCTCCTCATCTGATGAGGTGTCAGTCAACTATGGGATGGGAGTCACTAGGACATCCCCTTGGTTCTCAGACCTAAGAATAATTCTCAGGTTTCTTTCCCAATCAAGAAAATTTGAGTCATTCAGCCTGTTTTTCTCAACAATTGAGCGAAGCGAAAATTTGAGGTTTTCGTTGGACATAGTAACTACAAAACAGAAATTAAAACATGCAGATAAATTATGCTTGAAATGCAAAAATTCTAATATAGACATGCTCTAAATAACAAATTATTGCATATTCTACTTATTATAAAATTTGTCCCTTTATGAGTAAAATAATTCCAAGATCCCATCTTAGATGAAACTTGAGCGTACTTAGGCACTTCCCCAAATCTCATGTAATCAAGGTAAGTAAACCCCTTACTAATTATAACCTTTTATAATTCTTGGTTGATGGTCACATCTTATGTTAAACTCATCCTTATGCCTCAAGATCCAAAACTAAGTCTTTTGGTCTCTTGTTGAGTATAACCATATCAAGGCAGCATGCCCCTATTAGACATACCCACACTATCCCAAGGTCAAAGAAGGACACCCCGCTAAGGCGAACACTATCCAACGAATCCCAAGTGCCTCATGGTTATGACATGGAAAGGCATAATCTCAATATTCTTTTAAGGGATTTTTAGCATGTAATGAATGTTTATATATAAGTGAACTAAAGAAAATAAATAAACAAACATTCATGCAGTGCAAGAGATAATAAACACATTCACATAATGCGAAAATTAAATTTGGATCCTAGTATGGCCCCTAAAAAGATCTAATCTTCAACAGTCTTGACTTTTCGGATCACCATCCTTCCGTCGGCTTAGGATCTTCGTCTTCTTGTATTACATAAATTTGAACAAACTCTCTTGCATAAATTAAAATTATAACAATTTGGTCAAATTGTTTGACTAATGGTTTCATATCAAATATTTTATAAAATAAATCATATTTATTATCACTAAATGTAATTAGTCATTAACCTTTTGGTCAAACCATTAATGCCAAAACAATTAATTCAAATAACTAGTAGTAATCCTCTCCCCTCAATTTACGGAAACGTTTTCGGTAACAAATCAATACGTTTACTCCTAGTAAATGATATGAAACCATTAGTCAAACAATTTGACCAAATAACTAGTAGGAAGAATTAGAAGAGTATGTACACTCTAGGTTAAATCAGCAATTAATACCAATTGGAACACAAAATCAAACAAGTTGGTCAAATCAAACAATTGCTCGTGCAAATCAATCTGCTCTAGCCATCAAATGGCTTGTGCAATCAAAAGGAACGAATATCAAGGGTTGATTCTAACAATGAATCCAAACAATTATTCCACCTAAACAATTTTGAATGAAACAAAAGAAATGAATCCGGAGTTTGTTCTTGGTATAAGAACAAACAAATTTGATTTGAGTTGGCAAATTAATCCAAACATCATATTTCTTCTTAGTGAATCATAATAATTATGAACATCCATCAAATTATAATATTGAAATTTGATCCAATTAATTTATGCAAGAGACTCTGATACCACTGTAGGATTTTAGATGCTATAAGCGGAATTGCAGAAAACGATTTCCTAACATCTAAACAATGATTTATTGCATAAACCAATTGGATTAAGAAATAGAAGAAACGATTACCTCTTGATGCGTGTTCAATCACTCGAACGGAGAGAGTCTCACTTGAAACTCCTCTACTTAGTCCACCCGAGCAAAGATCTGGATCCCTTAAACTCAACTGCTAGGTTGAAGATGAAAGAGTTTTGGGAGAGAAAGAGAATGCTAGGAAGAGGAAAAAATGGAGAGACCACTCATTAGGGTTTCCAAAACCCTCATTTATAATTAACTCCTTAATTAACATTTTTCCTTTTATCCTTTAATTAATAATAACACTTTATTATTATTAAATCCTATCTCAAAACTATATCTTATATAACATTATATTATATACTTCATATAATTATTCTCCCAATATATCCAGTCCATACACTCTTAGGGTGTGACCTCATAGGACCCAATTATAATAGCAATAAACTTTATAATATAAAGTTCATAAATCATAGTTGGCTTCTAGCAAAGCACTGTGACTACCTAAAATAACTGAATTATGAATCTCTATCAATAGTCCTATTTCATAATAAGTAATTGCACATCCGATTAAAGGACATAATTTCTTTAATAGTTTCTTACTCCATCTCTTATCTACGAATTTGCATCAGTTCCTTAGATCTTTATAATCTCACCCTTCGGGATGCTTTAGGACGGTTTATTCTTGTTAAATAAACTCCCTAAATACTTTTTCTTTCAAAAAAAAATCTCTTATCGACGAAATAATCTATAAGTGTAGCAAAGTCGACTTTAAACTTTGAAGTAATACCCTCTCACCTTCGTATATAGTTGTTGATTTTATTTTGAGTGTCTCAAAATCTAATTCATCAAACATATCATTCATGTTTTATCTTTTTACCAAAAAAGAAAAATTCATGTTTTATCTTCTCTTCTATCTAAAAATTTAGACACTAACAAACTCTTTCTTCTCTACTTTATTTTTCTCTTTTCCTTAATTTGGTTCGAGAACTATATTTTGAAACTGAGGGGAAAAACGGTGTTACATTGACTACCAAAGTAAAAACCGCTCCAATTAGAAAATTGAAAGCTTATGTAGAGCCTATGTTTGGTCTGGTGCTACTGAGGGGAAGAAGTCCCAAGTGGCGTGGAAGCTTGTCTGTAGGCCTAAGGAAGAGGGGGGCCTAGATTTCAAAGAACTCCTCTCCTGGAACAAAAGTCTACTCAGTAAGCTATTGTACCAGTTACACTGTGATCATAGCAATCTCTGGGTTTGTTGGGCTAAACAGAATCTAATTAGAAGGCAAGACCTTTGGTATGTGGATGCAAATGCCAATAGCTCTTGGCTCTGGAAAAGTCTGCTAAGAGTCAGGGAAGATATTAAGCTGCTTCCTGGAGTTTATCTCTTTAATTCCCTTGACATCATAACCACTTCAGGTAAACTGAACAGCCTAAGTATCTACCATAGAATCAGAATGCAATATCAGCCCTTGCCTTGGTGCTCAGTTGTCTGGTATGGGGCTCATGCTAGGAAATGGAGCTTTTTGAATTGGTTAGCTACTTTACAGAGATTACCCACTGCCTTCAAGCTTCATAAGTGGGGTCTAATTGCTAGCCCAACTTGTTCTCTATGAGGTAGAGAGGATGAAACTGAAGTTCATCTTTGGTTTGATTGTGTCATTACAGCTCAGATTCTTGATAAAGTGTTGCAATGGCAAGGGATAACTATAAAGAAATCCTCTCTAGTCTGTTGGTGGGATTGGTTCATGATGTGTGAGAAGAAAGCCAACAATATCTACCTTAGCAAACTCATGGCTGTGGAATGTACAGTTTATTTTACATGGAAGATGAGGAATGAAGTGATCTTCCAGGGAGGTACTGTTGATATACAGAAGTGTGCAGATGAGATAGTTAGTGCTTGCAAGTTCATAATTCTTCACAAGATGAAGATATAAGGAAGGAGAGGAAATGCTATGAGAAGGAGACTTAGGCTTTGATCTTGGTATGTTGCATTGATGTATAGATCATAGTTTACTTGTATAGTTACTTGAGGAAGCCTTCAGTAAAGTTTGGAACTTTGTTCCCCTTTCAATACAAATTACCATTTGGCTAAAAAAAAAAAAAAAAAAACCGCTCCAATTGTTGAATATATATGATATGTCTTCTTCTTATTTAAAAACTATAATATATAGCTAGACCTGGCAAACGGGTCAAGCGGGTCGAACGGTTCGGGATCGGGTTCGGGTCAAAAACGGGTTCAGGTCAATCGGGTTGACAAAATTTTCGGGTTGAACGGGTTCGGGTTCGGGTCGACCCAGCGGGTTTCAAATGTTCGCTTTTCTTTATTATAATAAAGAAAATAATATTTTAATATTTTAATAATAATAATATATTACTCCCTCCGTCCCTAAATTTCAGTCACATTTTCTTTTCGGGTGTCCCCTAATTTGAGTCACATTTCTATTTCTATTCATTAATTTATTCTCATAATACCCTTATTCAATTTACTTTATTCACACCCAACAATACTTTTTAGGGGTAAAGTTGTCTTTACATTGTAATAAGTTTTCTATTGGTTGAATTTTATGGTTTTTTGTGCCATTATTTACACTTTTACCTTGATTAGACTTGTCTTAATATTTATGCAAAGTACCAAATGTGACTCAAATTTAGGGACGGAGGGAGTATTATTTAACAAAATATATTGTTATTTTTTACTTTAAATTAAATAAAATATGTGAAAAGTGGGACCCTCCACGAGTTTCGAAAAATTCGGGTCGAGCCGGGTTCGACCCAACGGGTTCGGGTCGAAAACGGGTCTGACCCAAACGGGTTCAAACACTTTTCGGGTCGGGTTTGGATCGAGTATTTTCGGGTCGGGTCAGCTTTTGACCGGTCTTGCCCACGAAAATAAATTGTTTTGTAGGCACCCCTTACCCCTATCTTGTCTATTCTATTCAGTGTTAAATGTAACCTTCCCTCATAAAGTATATAGCAAAAGATTCATACATATGGCGAGCAACATACAACTTCGTACCACCACCTTCTTAATTCTCTATGGTACATCTTCGTCTTTCTTTCATATCTAAGCTATTTTTCAGCCTAATCATTTTGGTGAACTGGATATAATTATGCTATACAGGGATGATTATGCTAATGGCACAAGCCCAAGAAGGCATGGCAAAAATATGCCCTACGATTTGCTATGATTCAATGGTGGCTTACATGACGTGTCCGTCGTCGGGGACGCTGAGGTTGCCGGCAAGCTGCAGTTGTTGCTTCACTGATAACTCTGAGGGATGCACTATTTACCTTTGGAATGGATCTTCGGTCAAGTGCCCCTAGTTCAATACAAAAGCTTAATGAATCGTATTGACCTGAATATATAATGGAGTTTGTAAACCTAAAATCATGAATGTATTAATGGATGAGTATCTTGTTACGAAAACAAATACATATTTACGTGGTTCACCAAAATTGTGTTGGCTACATACACATATAGAACAAATACGTATTGACCTGAATAACAGACTTGATCCCCGAGACACCGAATCAAGTAGAAAACAGAAGAGTCAAAACAAGCCCAAAGAGGGAACATCTCAAACCTTTCGTAGTGTGTGATTCAAAGTCAATACATTACAAAATTATGTACATAGTGTTATGCAGATCGAAGAAGAACATAGAGCTTTTGATTAGTGTGTGGTGTCAGATTTAACTAACTGACTTGGTTTATTACAAGAATGAGATATTGTATTTATAGTGTGAGGTAAGAAATCATTTCATCACACTTATATTAGCTAAGCAAATGGTTACTATTTTGCATGTTGATTTCACAACTGTTTGTTTGGTATTTATGTATCGATATCAGGTATGGTATGGGTATGAATATGAGTTGTACCCATATTTGGTGTTACAGAACATGTTAAGAAGCACTACTCTATATCAGATAATAGGTTATCACATATTGAAATTTTGAGATTAAAATATCATGTATATATGCAAAATATATTGCTTAAGAGGTCATTTGATATCCATATACCGATATCAGGTATTCGTATAAATATGACTCATAGCCATATATATGGTGTTTGGTATATCAGTATATGAGTATAAATTCGATATTCTGATATCTTTTTTCATAAAATTTGATATATCAAAAACATAGGGTATCTTATCCCTTAATTTTATCTTTCTTTTCCACTATAGTTTTGATATTTCAACACATATATCAAATATCAATCTTATACCCTTATATATTCGATACTCATGTCTAATATCCGCTATAGTAGTATAAATCGATATCAAACGGCCCCTAATAGATTTTATGATAGAATCATTTTGAGAATGTAGTTGGGGCTATAATGCTTCTACTTTGTGTTCATAATCTTCAACCCTTTCTATTCTCGGTGTTTGATTCGATTTATGGGCCGTATTCCTAAATTTTAAACGTAAAACACATGCAAATAAATTTATTTTTCGACTGAGAAAAGCATATAAAATGATCACCAAACACTTGTTGATTCTGTTTGTCCCACTGCACTGAGACTAACCATTAGGACGTTGTTGAGATGACACTGAAACGACGTCGTCAAGCTCCATTCTCTCAATCCATAGCCAACGCCGTCATGGCGAACTGAGGTGCACCGCCATCGCCTCAAGCTCCGGTCATGAACTTACACTCTCCCGTTCGCAATGTCGAGGTTCGTCTTTCCTTCCGATTCTCACCCACAATTTTTGTTATCTTGCATCTCCACATTTTTCGATCAAATTTCAAGGATGGATGATTTGTTTGCGGAGAATTGTGTGTGCAGTTGATTGTTTCAGCAAATTAGAACTCGAATCTTTTGATGCATTTACTTTTTCTTGTGTAATTTGTGCAGCTTTGCAATCGTCTTAGGTTTAGGGTTTTGTTCTAACTGTTACAGATATATTGATGATTAAATGTGGTTTCGAAATTGGAAGAAATAATTTCAAACCAGCTCAATCTTGGATACCTAGGAGATCAATTATTAATTACACTTCAAAATTTATTCATATTTCAATCTGTAAAAGAAAAACCATTTCCTAATGCATTATTTTGACTCTTGAAACTATCAGGAGAATTGTGTTTTCACTCCTGAGCAAGAACAAGAGTGGTTGTGTGAAGAAAGATATCAGTGTAGCACATTTAATTCCCAGCTTTCGTTTAAACAGAACTTTGGATAAAAATTATAAAACGTATGGAGCTTTTGAAGCTAATAGAAGGTTTTGGAGTGTTAATGGTATCCAGAGACTGTACAATTCTTCTATCAGCCATAAAGCTCCAAGAGAAACTCAAGTTTCTTGGGGAACGCTTAGGCAAATGCAAAGTTATGGTGGACTGGCTCTTACTCGGTTAAGCAAAGCCGCTGTGGTTGTGAGTTTGGCGATGAGTTGATCCAATTCACACCTTATTGTTCCAGGCCTATTTGCATTAGTATTTGGCCAGCTTACTTATGGAGAAAGAACATGGGCACAACAACAACCATTTCCAACGAGGAATACTTTGTACAGCTGCTCTGATAATGGACAAGTTTACCTGGCGTCGTTTGTGTTTTCTGTCATAGAAGCTGCAATTTTGTTTCTCAGAATGGTCTATTTAGCCTTTCTCTTTTCACCTTGCATAGCGATGGCTCCATTTGCAGATTCTCTTGGTGCTGATTTTAGGGGAAATTGGATTTATGTTCTTCGTGTTACGCTTGAAAAAGCCGGTCCAGCGTTTATTAAATGGGGTCAATGGGCTGCAACAAGGCCAGATTTGTTCCCTAGAGATGTTTGTATTGAACTTGCAAAGTTGCATACGAAGGCACCAGTTCATGGGTTTGCTTTTACAAAAAGGACGATCGAGGGGGCGTTTGGTCGTAAGCTGGCTGAAATATTTGAGGAATTTGAAAACGAGCCTGTGGCATCTGGAAGTGTAGCTCAGGTGCATAGAGCAAAGTTGAAATATCAATATCCCGGTCAACCAACAAAGCCAATTTTAGTTGCTGTTAAGGTGCGTCATCCGGGTGTAGGTGAAGCAATAAAGCGAGATTTTTTTATTATTAATTTTGTTGCCAAGATTTCAAAGTTTATTCCAGCTTTGAATTGGTTACAACTGGATGAAAGCCTTAAACAGTTTGGTGTATTTATGATGTCCCAAGTTGATCTTGCAAGGGAGGCTGCACATTTGAGTCGGTTTAGTTTTAATTTTCGAAGATCAAAAGATGTTTCGTTTCCTAAGCCATTATATCCTTTGGTTCATCCTGCTGTCTTGGTTGAGACTTACGAACATGGTGAAAATATCATGCACTATGTTGATGAGATTGAGGGAAATCATAGGATTAAAAGTGAACTTGCTCATATTGGAAGTAGTGCCCTTTTGAAGATGCTTTTGGTATGAATTCATAGTGTTTTTGGAATCTTTTATATGAAGGAAATCATAGGTTTTACTTCTGACTATTTTCTTTATACAGGTTGATAATTTTATCCATGCAGATATGCACCCGGGAAATATTATTGTAAGACTGAGTCGGACAAGCGCAGGGGTACCATTTCCTGAACCAAAGCCTCATGTTGTGTTTCTTGATGTAGGCATGACTGCTGAATTATCCAAGAAGGACCAAAGGAACCTACTCTCATTTTTTAAAGCTCTCGTTCTTCGTGATGGATGTGCTGCAGCTGAGTCTACACTCAGATTGTCCAAAAGACAGAACTGCCCAGATCCAGGGGCCTTTATTGAGGTAAATCATTTCATTCCTCAACTAAGAATCACTTCTAGATGCTTGCTGAGTGTAGAAATTCTTTTTGATTTTTGTATGAACACTGCAGCATATTTGTTGCAACGCCAACCACAGTAGGTTTCTTTCTCTTAATTCCAGTTCTTCTTAATCATTATATGGAGGGTATAGGCGTATAGCTACTTATTTTTACACCCTAACTTTCAAGCTCTTTTTTTTTCGCTTAGTGCTGCATATAATGTGTCTCAGTTCATCTGGTCTGTCAAAGCATCAGTTCTAGGCTGTGATGTCTAAAACATTCCAGTTCTTAATACCAAAAATTGGCTGCATTTGGTGATCTTTGCACTTCAAAATGAGAAATTTAAGAAGATTGTGATCATATTTCCATTGTAGTAACTAGAATGTGATATAATTTGCAAGATAAAACTCATGCTCCTATCATCAGCATCAGAATCAAATCTATCAGTACAATCACACTATTTCAGATCAGTTTTTCAAGAACAAAATCACTGAAACAGGAAGTAGATAGCTGCTTCAACTTTTGGGACTCTGCTGGAGGTTGTAACATTCAGCCTGCAGGTCGCATTCAGAAATTGTTAGAGTTGGTCCGGCATCATAAAGTCAACATTGACGGTGATATATGCACTGTGATTGTCACCACCCTGGTTCTTGAGGTAATCACCAGCCTCTCTTAGCTCACTCTGTGCACAGATTAGATCATCCAATATGAAATCTTAAATAAATCATATGGAATGTGACCTGAATTTACATTTCTGGTGTTAATGGACATGGCAGGGTTGGCAAAGGAAGCTCGATCCTGAGTATGATGTGATGGAGACGATGCAGAAGCTGTTGTTTAAGGAGGATATGGTAGAATCACTCTCTTATACTCTAGAAGGATTAGCTGCCCCATGAATTCTGAACGAAACCAACCACTCAGTTGCTGTTCAAATTTTTTGCTCTTTTCACATATTGCAAACTAGCTTCAGTGCCATATAATTCAAGGCATGACTAAGTAGAGTATAAATTATTTAGTGTTTCTTCATAGAATAATATGTGATAAGAGGAGACCAAATGTGGACTTCTCTGGAATAATTTTCTATTTTTTATGTTGTATTCCTTAGGAAACTGATATTAGTTTGTATGGAAATCCCTTGTGAGAGCTTATGAGATCCAATAAAAACCTTGTTAAACATTTTAGTGGCAGTTGAAGATGCCGAGTTGGCTAACAGTATGTCAGGACAAGAATTACAGTATGTCACATTGAACATGACAAAAAACAATCGATAATAGAAAAACTTTTATAACAGATATTTAATTTGTTTCCCTGCAGTATATGAAAAAGTGGACGTGCCGGAGTGGTTATCGGGCATGACTAGAAATCATGTGGGCTTTGCCCGCGCAGGTTCGAATCCTGCCGTCCACGTTTTTTTTGTTCCAATTTTTTATAGACATTTCAACTTCATTTGCATACATGCCCTATATTTTTTGTATTTTACCATAGCAACATATCTGCTTATGTGTTTTTTTGTTTCCTTCACATTAACTCCCTGTTATACTCAAATTTCCAAAAGGTACAAGCAAAAGTTCTAAGCTTAATTTATTTGGGTTTCAAGTATTGATATTAAATTTTTAGGTGAACAGTTTAATTTGGGTATATAGGGCTGACCATTTATCCATGGTCAGAAACTTAGGGCTAATGATAATAAATGATTTAGAAATCATAGCTAGTCTAAGCTAAGATAGGCATGCAAAGAGAACTCTTTCTATAGAATCATGTCCATCTGACTTTGCCTCCTTACAAACTGCACAACTCTAACTCTCCACTCCATTTCCATGCATAAAACTCCTCCCTGTTATTTACTGAAACTCAAGCTCCATCTCTGTAGCCTTTCCCTTTCAACTCTTCACATTAACTCCACATCAAAAATCAGAAAAACAGTCCCTCTTTACACTTTTCCACATCAAAAATTAGAAAATTTAAAAATTTGGTTATGAAAATCTAACGGCTCAGATTTGTGGGATCATGTTCCAGGAGTGGTACAGTTGTACACTGACCCAATGTAATGTTAGGCTGTTGGGGTTTCTCTTAATGTTTCGTTTTGTTTATGTAAGGGCAAAAGTGTAAAAACGACAGATAGTGTTTGTGTGAGCAGATCTCAGTTCAGATCACACATATTTATCTCTGCAGTGACTACATTCTCTCCCCTCTCGAAACACATACGAAGTGGTAATGGAGACAAATGTAGAGAAGAGTTGATCAGTTATTGCATTGCCTTAAATAATTTATTGCAATTTATACTTCAAACCAAACATGTCTTTATGTTGCACATGATGATCTTTGTTAACTACCCAAATATTAATCTTTGTTTTTCATTAAGATTTCTTCTTTGTATAAAGGGTGTAGGGTTAAAAGAAACTCGCGCGGTTTTTAGGGTTTCTGGTACATGATGACGCTAATTTTTCGCTTTATTGTTTTTGTTCGGTTTTTTTTGCGTTTCTACAACTTAGTTTACCTACTGGCTACTATCCGAAATTTCTTATCTTTTTACGTCTATAGGCAACTTAAAATCGAACTTGTTTGATATCATACTTGTCAGCTACGGTTCGTATTTTCTGTCGTAGGAATGTAAAGCAAAAAAATTTGGATACAACACATTCACGATTATGTGAGTAGATGATATATGTTTATCTTTGGATCAGTTTTTCGATCTTGGATACAAATTCTTCGTTGTAATTCCCGGTCATGGTCATGGTCCTGTATGTGGCTCAATGAAGATCATTCTGTTACGAGGGCTACATCATGGTTTAGGCTCCGGAAGATCATTCCTAGACGAGAGTGCAACGTCATGGTAGTTCCTTCAACACTTTCAAGAGATTGCTCCTATCTGTCCCGATTTTGGTGAGAGATATGGTATGTCGAATTATTTCCTTGTAAGCTAAGCTTGAAAGACCTTTTTTGAAATGCCCAAAGAATCAAAGACAAACTAATCTCTTTTGGGGGTGACATAAGTACATTACAAGTCCATTTTCAACCCTCATTGTTTGATTAGACTGTAACAAATTTAATGATATGGACATCTAACAAACGTTGAGCAAATACACATAAAAAAGAGGATGTACCCCTCTCTTTGTTTGGCTAAGTTATAAATTGGTGATATAGCAATTACTGACCAAACTACCCCTTTGCAGCAAAAGTAAATTACACAAATATAGTGGTCCTAGGCAAAGCCAACAAAACAATTGGTGGGCGGGATTGGACCACTAAAAATACAGTATGTAAGAGAAAGAAAAGGGAAGAAAGATTGCAGAATTGAAGGGAAGATGAAATCTGGTAATCAGTAGCTAAAGAATCCTACCTTGTTTGGCCTGAACCGGCAATATTCCGATTTTACCCTCGTGATAGCCGGTTCAGGGTATCAAAATAGGCCGAAAAAGAGTGGGCCCCATGTTTAGGAAAATGATGGGCGGCTCGGTTAAGACTCGAGATAGCCATGCGATCAGACGAGATTACCAACTACTGCACATCTGGGCCCCGCTTCTGAAATTATTTTAATTAATTCTTACTCTTCGTTACTTAGTCTACTAATACGGAGTACTTCCGGTGGAAACTTGTAGGTCACAAATTTTATTTGAGGCTCGACTAATGAGTCTCGCAAAGTGCACTTGCTCTCCTGGGAAAAGATTACTAAGCACAAGAAAGAGGGAGGTCTCGGTTGCTAAATTGGGCTGGAGAATGCTTCAAGACCCGCAGGCTTTATGGAGCCGCATTCTTCGTGGCAAATACTGTAATGGCAGAGCAGACATCGATATGTTGAGCGACCGTACAGGATCGTCTCACATGTGGAAGGGAGTGACTCTTGGTGCGGAAACACTGGCCAAAGGCATTCGTATCTTTGTCGGCAATGGACTTAACACTCTTTTTTGGAGCCACCCCTAGCTAATTGATCGGCCCCTGACTCAGGTAGCCACTCAGGTCATTCCAGATTCTCTGATTGGTGCTACTGTTGAGGAGATGTGGACAGGGCACTCATGGACGTGGACTGAATTTTCTCAATACTTGCCGGCTGATGTCCTTCAACGGATGATGGCCACAAAACTTACAGATGACCCTGCGGCCAACAATAAGATATATTGGGGCTGCTCTAATTCGGGATCATTCACCTCTGCATCGGCCTACAAGCTTGCTGATCACAGACCCACTCTGTCTACTGATCCGATATGGCGCCATATATGGAGGGTCGCTGCTCAGGAGAGGGCCAGAAATTTCTTGTTTCTGGTGGCAAAGAACGGAATCTTATGTAATGCTAATCGACGTCGTCGTTGCATGACAAATTCAGCGGCCTGCCCGCGTTGTGGGGGAGACGAAACTCGACTTCATGTCTTCCGTGACTGTGCAGCAATTGCTGATGTCTGGCTAGCTATATGTGGGAACGCCACTCCTCACAACTTCTTCGTTGAAACATCAGTCAATAAATGGATTATGTCCAACATCAAAGGAGAAGATTACTGGAGCTCTGTTTTCACTTTTATGGTGTGGCATAGTTGGAAATGCCGCAACAAGTTGATATTTGAAGGTACTGATTCATTTTCTAAGCTTTCAGCTACGGTATGTAAGCTTGTGGAGGCCTACGCAGCAGTCTCGCCTCGCATTTCCGCTGTGCTCTCTCTGGTTCCTCCTGCTAGTCGGAGCAACCCTCAGCTCTGGACGAAACTACCAAGGGACTGGGTCAAACTGAACTGCGACGGAGCATCGAAGGGTAACCCGGGAGCTGCGAGTGGAGGGGGAATCTTCCGTGATAATGAAGGTAATTTTATGAGAGGTTTCTGTTTCAATCTCGGTCACAGTATGGCCATCACTGCGGAGCTCAGGGCCATATCACATGGCTTGACTTTGGCTGCTGCAATGGGCCTACCTAGGCTCCTGGTGGAGTCGGACTACCAAAGTGTTGTGTCGTTGTTGCAGACACAAGTTACTCCTCCCCACCAAGACTTCTATCTGATAAATCAGTGCAAAAATACAGTTGTTGCGCATACCTGGACGGTGCAGTTCGTACACATTCCCCGCTCGGCTAATAAAGTGGCAGACTACATGGCAAATTATGCCAGGAGACGTACTCCCTCTTCCTTTTTATGTTTTTCCTCTTTTAATTCTCTTATGCCTCTTATTCAATTTGATGCTTTAGCTGCTGTAGCCCATGTTGGGCAAAACTAATTTGTTCCTTTAATATAATCTCGCAGGGACTTCGGTCCCGTTTCTCGACCAAAAAAAAAAAATTGTCTTTAATTAAACCTTAAAATTATATCTTATATGGGCCCAAAATATTATATTTTTTTCATTTGTTGGACCTAAATTATACTCCAATATTTTATTTTCTATCTTATATGTCAAGGACATGATAAGAGACAAATATTAAAAATTAAAATTCCATAATAGGAAAGATAAATACAATAAATTTAGAAAAGTATGGAGTAGTAAAATAATAATGTGGTAACAAATTTATGTTCACATTTGAATTTGATAAAGGGAAATAAAAGTACCTTTAAAATTGAATAATAATGGCGGAAAACTATGTTAAAAGCCGGGGTTTAGTTTTCGAGCTGGTAGTTTTAATTTTTGCACCCAAACTTTTAAATGAAATATAATGGCGTTTAAAAGAACCAAGTAAAAAATGTGAACGCCATCATATGGCGCTTATACACACCCTTGATTGTTGTTTTCCTGAATGTAGAGAAAAAACTAACGTCGAGATAATCAAATCTCTACACTATGAATACAAGAAATATAATACTCCGATTAAATACAAATACAAGACACTCTAATTTAATTATATGTTTTAGGGTTGTAGTCATAAGAAAACTTAGATAAGATCTATGGTGCCCACAAGGACCACAATGAACACCAGTACGTAGATGGAGACTGAGGCTGCCAGTTTGGTTTCATTTGTACAACATAATAACGTGGGAGTTTCTGCAAATTTAGTAGTTATTATACGTATATGTACGTTTTAAGCCCTTTTTAAATAGTCGTTATTTTATTTGATTCCTTTCTGTAATTTTACATTTACACAACGATAAAGACCGGTTAAAATAAATTTCAATCACAAAAATAATCCATCTGAACAGAAACAATAATTTAGGTGAAACCTACGTTCGGATCAAGAGATGAACATGTAGTCATGTGTTTATACACACCCAAAACATAAGTGTCGGTTTAATCATGCCATTTGAATTTCTCCCTTCATCTTCACACATCGATCTTGACTGTTTGGGGATTTCATGTATACATATAAATGTATCACACTAATTTAGCATGACTTATCCTGTCAAGTTATCATCATATTTGTTCGATCTACACTTGTTTTGATCTTAAAGATCGAACGAATAATTTAACTCCACACATACTTTATGATCACAAGTAGGCAAAGTAATGAACCGGTATTTTTAATTGAACCAGTATTTTTAATTTTCTTCTACTTCCTTATATAAACCTTCGTGAAGCCTCCGATCAATTAAGATAAAACAGTGTGTTTATCAACTCGTGCATCTCATTATGTGTCGATAACGATTCTAACATGAGTTTTTATTCAAGCTCGAAGCTCGGATAATTTAGAAGCTAATTTTGCTAGATGAATGAGTGAGTGATACCACAGATAAATTCATTTAAACTATGTAAACTCGTAAATTAACAAGTGCTATGGAAAAAAATTGTTGGAGTCTGTCTAGCTACAAATTCCCTTGGAGTTGCTAGAGACCTTCTCAAACACAGCTGAATCAACAACTTGAGACTCCACTTTCTCACGGTTTTGAATAGAACTAGCTGCACAAGGAGGTCCCCACGGTCGGCGTCATTGTTGGAGCCCAGATGTCCGCGACCTCTCGATCAACACCTCGCGAGGTCTGGCTAGCAACAAATTCCCTTGAGTTGCTAAAGACCTTTTCGAACACAGCTGGATCAACAACTTAAGACTCCACTTCTCTTTGGATTAAACTATATCTTTTTCCTTTGTTCTTCGTGTTCTTGAGCTTCTATCGTACCTGCGCAACCAAACCAAAAGGTTGGACCCTCGGATTTGACTCTCTGACGCTCAAGTCAGTATCGATCGCAAGCAAAATAAGCACAATATGCACAATTACACCAAATAAGGATCTAAAGATTAGAAGGGAAGGATAGATTGACCCAATTCGCTATTAAACCTTACGAACCAAACTTAACCAGTCGAGTATTCACAATTCACCTCTGAACTGAATGATCCTCACACCAAAAGCACGAATTCGACACTGAGAGTCAGAATCCAGGTTCCGATCATCCAATCTCTTCGAGAAGAGATGAATTGGGGGTGAAGAAGATGGGCTCGAGATAAAGTTTCACCTCTGTGTGTTTGCTCTATCTTTTCTATAGCTATATGGAGGAAAACTTGAAGATGCTTTTCTTTCTTCATTCTGTTAGCTTTTAAACACGTCACAAGGGCACCACAATATCCATTTCTCCTATCTTTCACCTCTTTCCCGACTTGGGCCGTAAATGGTCTTATTTTATCACGGGTAAATGGTTTAAGCAGCAGCATAGTGGAAATGGAGGATTTACCTTTCGCAAATGACTTTGGGTTAAGAAGGGTGAAAAGGTGGTCTATTTTGAAATAGATTTCTTACTAATTTGTAATTTTCTAAATAAAGATTATAATGGTTTAACTCGATAAATAAAACACATATAATACATTGATTTTCAAAAACTCTCTTGTCAAGATCAATTATCATTTTATCAAATCTTTGTATGCACAAGAGCTCAACACACCCTAAGATAAAAAAAAAAGTTAGAAAAATATCTTAAAACCAAGGAAAATGCCTAACTAGTGCTAAAAAACATAAAAAGAGTAGAGAATAAGAATGAAGACTAATGACATGAAAATAGACAGACTCACAAAGAAGCCTAACTCAATGAAACAAAACAATAAATAATCAAAAGCCATACACAAAACTGACAAACTTTCCATTTCAGGAAATTCAGCATCTCCTCTTCCCGACCACAGTACCTTCCAATTCGGCGTATCCCCACCTCTCTCTTCCTCTATAAACAAATCTCTCTTCCCTCACTTCAAACACACACAAAAAAACCCTCCTCCAAAGCTCCATTTCCATGGCTTCCAAAATCTCTGGCTCTGGATCCGGAAAAACGAAGACCAAAAAGGGCGGGAAGCAAGTACCCAAGAAGCCAGGAAGAGGAATGGGTGTTGCTCAGCTCGAAAGAATCAGAACACAAGAAAGCTGGAAGCTAATCTCTGACTTGAACCCGGTTTGCCCCATCCAAACCGGGTTCGGTGTCCAAATGGTTCATCCTCAGGGGTTTATTCCAAGGCCCAACGTTTTCTATGACCCGAACCCGGTTCGGGTCTTGCCTGCCTTCCGACCTGAGCTTGACTTTCAGTTCAACACCTTCAGTTTCAAGGTCTGGTTTTATTTTATTTAATATTATCTTAACCTAAATGTATTTTTTTTTATTCTGAATTTGACGGATGTTGCAGAAGAAGAGGGTTGTGAATGGGGAAGATCTGGAGGGTTTTGTTAGAGAAAACAAGTGTTACCAGGTATTATAATAATAAATTTAAAGAGATTTATGAATTAGGTTATGTTTATGTTGAGTTATTAATGAGGGTTGAAATGTAAACAGGGAGCAGAGATTTTGGCTGTTCATAGGAAGGGGGTGGGAAGTCGGAATATGGTGATGGAATATGGATTTTTTCCGGCGAATTCTGCAGTGGCGACTTCTTCTTCTTCTTCATCGGCTTCAGTTTCTGGATATGCTACTAATTGTTATTATCCGGCTAATAACTCCATTGATTTGTCTCTTAGGCTTTAAGGCATATAATATAGCTAATATATAGATAGTTAGGGAGTATTTGATTATGATTAGTTGGTTATATATGTCCCCTGGATGGTTTTATGCTGGTGAATGTTCTGGATCAACTCACTAATTATGTGTAGTTGTGGGATTATATGTCTTTATTTTGGTGAAGACACTTTTGATTAGCCTACGGTACACTAGGGTTTCTATTAATATTGTAATGATGAATGATATACAAGTATTTCTTTTATCATGTTTGAGTAAATGTTGATTTGATAACAGGTTTCAGCAAACAAAAACTAAGGAATTAATTAAGAATTTTTTTTGGTAGAAATTAATTAAGAAAGTTGAGCTGAGGACAGAAAAAAAACTGTGAGACAATGAGTACGGTGTTAATGTTTTCTTTCACAAATTAGGGCATGTGTTTGAAGAAATACTCCTAGCCAGCAGCTAAATGAGAATTACACTAAAATGGATACAAATCTGAATCTTAAATATACAAAAGAGAGTTGCGTTAATAAAATCAAAGTGCAATAGAAATTATAGAATGTGTTTTATTAGATAGCCAGACGTTATAAATTAACTTTAGTTTATGTACTGATGTTAATGATCCAGAAACGTGTATACATTAATAGATTTATTTATATTTGCAACAAACTATATGCATTTTGAATGATAAACTATACATTAATGTGTGGATAACTTTGTAGATATAGATACGTTTTGTTTGCTATTTGACAAATTGGACATGTTGAACCGAAGCAATCAATTATTCGGTCGGATTATTAGATTCATCCCACAAATATATGTCATTTTGGTTATGTAGATAATTTAGGCCATTAAGTATAGGTATTGGTTTGTTCAAATTCATGTTTGAATTGACTGATGCCGGTTTATGTAGGATTTTGTCATGGTTAATTTGGTAATGCATGTTCATCACAACAAAGAGCAGAAGTGGATAGAATGATTTTATCAAAATTAATTCGTGAATCAAACAACACGTCTCATTCGATTGACCGGAATCGCTTTACATTCAGAATACTCTGACATACGAAGTCGTAAACCCTTTCCAATATTTTATGTCTCCAGCATACACAAACTCGAAACCCCAAATAGAGTATGAGTTAGATAAGTAACTACATTCGACTCGGTTTGTTCCCGTCGAAGCAGGGTCAGGCTGTCGGGGGACGAGTTATGGGCAATCCGTCTCCCGACGATTCGTCGGGAGGATGTGAACCGACAAAATCCAAGACGCAACTCTAAGACATATAGAAGAAAGGTACATGGTAACACTAGTCAATGACACTAGATAAGACACCAAAAATATGAGTTGAGGGTCCAGAAGCACTCTCTGACTTGAACTAACTGTTGGACACTCTACATATCGCTCTCTATAGTTCCACCACCTTGATTTTATCTCTACACCTGTTCCTATCCCGAGTCATGTCATTTGTTATCGCTAGGTGCACCAAATCATTCTTTATCACTTCTGTTATAAGCTCTTTTTTGGTCGGTCTCTACCTCTGCGTATATAATACGTCAAAGTCTAATATCTCGCACCTGCTTACTGGCGCGTAGAGTCTCCTTCTATACACATGGTTGTACTAACGAAGTCTCGTTTCTCGCAACTTATCTCTGATATCGGCTTCACCTATTTTCTCCCTAATAGCGCCATTTCTTATAAATTAAATGCACATCTCAAGCTTGATTTCAAGAGAAACTATTTGAAACAATTAAGATTAACCATGTTTTCCAGACTTGTCCATTACTTTTATTATGTTAAGCCAATGCCATCTCTGATTCTTCTTCTGTGCCTATGTTTCCATTTTCGAGCATACATGGATCTGTAAACTGTTATCTGTACTGTACTCATTCATAATTACCACTTTGCCCATGTTTCTTTAAACCCAAATCTCAGATAATCATCAAGTGTGCAAATTCTGGAGAAAAAAGTAGAGGAAGAAGGTGCAGAGAGGACTATAGAAATGGATATGTTGGGGTAGAATTTGGAGAAATCTGAGCCGTTGATTAGATCTGAAGACATTAGCACTGCAAGTTCGTACAGTTGAGATCGTCACACATGTTTAATTTTTTGTAGCTATACTACTGCAACGATGAGATTATAGGCATTAGGCAATGAGTACACATACAAAGTTAAGAATCCATCAAATTAAGACAATGTCAACTGCAGAAAAGCACCCATAATAAAATGGACTTTTTAAAACAAACCACATGTTAATAATAACTATTATGTGTACCTAACTATTTCCACTGCTGATTATTAATTGAGTTTATATCCCTCTTAATTCCTTTTTTTTATAAATATAATGGTCTTTATGTTGAAAACTTGACATGGTCAAACACAATTCATAGGGGATTTGATATTTCGGTTTCAATATACATGTTAATTTTTTTTTTCCTGACAGTGAAGGCGCCGAAAGGCACCTATACATTGATATTACTAAAATCAGATAGAGCAATGCTCCAAATTACATCACGGAGATCAAAATCCCAAGATTTACAACCATAAAGTCAAGGTTCTAATTTAGCTAACTCATGAGCAACTTGATTACCCTCCCTTTTAGTGTGGCTCCTACGGATTGAACGGAAATTTCTAGAGATGTCAGTGATATCTTGAACGATCAATAATACTTCAAAGGGGCATTTGGAGTGATTGTCCAGCACTTGAATAGCAGTCAGATTATCGCTCTCCACAACAATCATACAATTAGCTTTGAACATACCTTCGAATACAAACGTGTTTCGTCTCATCCATAAGCTCCATATGACAATAAGAAACAAGGCGAAATCACTTGCTGATAACTTGTCAGCCATCACATGGATCCAATCAATCCCCTCTCTTGTGCTAAAATTCATCTCAAAACTGAACAAACTCCAAACTCCCTTACTGTGTTTGCAGTCCCTGATCGCATGGATATCTGTTTCGGGCTCTTCATCGCAGCAAGGGCATGAGCATGAGTGACCGTTAATTCTATATATTGGCCGGTCTGTAATTTGCAGGGAGGGTTTTATTACATAAAGACCAAGCATGGATCTTGACTCTCGGTGTCACTTGTGCACCCCAAATTTTTCTCCAGACCGCTATGTTTGGGGAACTAACACTCGTCACATCCTCGACATTCTCTCCCTTCTGCAGCGCGTAATAAGCGCTTTTGACAGTGTACTCACCAAACTTATCCAGGTACCACACTCTCTTATCACCATTGTGATTGAAGCTGAGTGGGATACTGAGAATTCTGTTTGCTTCAAAAGGCAGAAATATTTGCTCAATCAATTCCCAATTCTAGCATCTCCCATGCTGGGCAATGAGGTCCGCGACTCAAAATATAAAACCATCACAACAAAACATATATTCCCTCCGTCAAAAGAAAAATATCTTCAAATTCTTTTCATTATGAACTTTTTATCCTATTTCCTAAGATCATAGATTAGAAAAATCGTTGATATTTTAAACATATTAGTATGAGCCCGTGTGATGCACAAATCTTTTTTAGATTATTTTGTAGTTTATGATGAAGTTTAAAATTGATATTTCAGCTTTATTAAAAAAATCTTTTTAATATTTTATTTAAAAAAAAATAGAGCGGAAAAATATTTATGTCACAGTCTTAAGAAGGTGTAAATATTTATTTTAACCTTAGAATTGCATAATACTCCGTAATATTGTATTTGTCAAGGAATTTTCATGCATTATTTTCATATTTGGGTCACGGTTGAAATAGGTCGATTTCATGACTTGTCTCTCAAATTCGCCGGGTAACGCCTCAGCATAAAACTAAAAACTATTTTCATGAGTATTTTTTTATACTAAATAAAAAATCCTATAAAAAATCTTACATCTATAGAAAGTAGCATTCGATGAGCACCCGGATCTCGACGTCGCCAATTGAAACAAATCAACCAATTCACTATTAACTTTGTTATTTGTGTTTTTACTATCGTACAAGGAGATACAAGATTACAAGGCCACTAGCTTTAAGGAACCGTGCGATGCACGGGTTCTGTTTATAATTACTGAACTTGATGCTAAATTATTGAAGGTAATGATGTTCACACACAAATTATTACATGCATGTGATGCTGCATTGGGTTCGTGTATTACAAGAGAGATATGTTATGACACTATAATATGCTCATTGTTGAATTATTAAGTGGCATAATGTGCTCATTGTTTAATGAGAATCAATACCTACGAAACAACAACAAATACAAAGTCTAACTTCTAAGCCAGAAGCTAAAATCGAATTTCTCAGAATGTTGATGACGATAAAAGGCACATATCGATCCAAAAACCAAGAGAACGCCTAAATTCAATCATAACTCAATAAATCTGCAACAGAAAAACATTGAAATTGAAATTAATTAGAAACAGAGAAAATAATCGAGAAACTGAACCTCGACCCTCTGTAACATGTTTTTGTCATATCAATCATATAATATAATCCATGATCCATATTATTTATCATATGATCCTTCAACGTGACATGTCAAATAGGCTTGTAGTAGTTACCCAGAACCTGTTTAGGCCAGTTGTTGAGAGAGTAGATAATTAATATTTGAGCCTTGGTAGTCATTGAGGAGTTACATATCGATTGATAATGCTTGTGAGTATGGCCAAAGGATCGAACAGAAATCCATACCTTGTCCATATAGATGGTCCTCGGAAAAAGGAACAAACCTAATTCATCCAGAATATACAAGTAGAGGTACACATGGATATTAATTTCATAGCACACAGTTGACTAGGGAGAATGATCAAACAAGCCATAAATATGCATAAGAGTCGGAATCAATATAATGTGCCAATTATACCAATTTTTGTTATAACTCATAGTCCTAAATTTTTCTAACAGGCTAGACAGATGAGATGTATTTGAATTATAATAATCACTTATTTGAGTTGTAGGGTAGGATGACCTGATTTCCTTATACATAGTTTTGACAACAGCAGAGAAAACCAAGCAAATGCTTCCACGCAGACCTTCAATCAAACCTGCAAGCCAGACGATAATTAAATTGATAGCATAGAGATTACATCAACTAGTAAATCTTTTAGCATTAGTAGTAGAAATATTTTTGGTGTAGTTAATAGAATTAAGGTAGATGATAGAGAGACAAAGCTGGTTTGAGTTTCCTAGATGGCAAGTGACATCAATAACCCAACTTGAGCTAAGCCAGACACTTACATGAAGGAGGATTAAATTCAGAATTATTTTATAATTAATGATTATATTGGTGTGAGGGTGAATAATTTTAAGTCTAACCATATCTCCTGGAGAGAAGATATTATACTCGGGACAAGCCAGAATGCACCAAATATTACAATTAGACTTATTAATGTTGTTAAAGGTATTGCTACCTGAGCAGAAAAAACACACATAAATACCAAATTGAAATTTTCATTAAGAACATAAGCACTTCCACTTTAGCATTACAAGAAAAATGATTCCTATTTGGCCACAAGTGACATAGGTGTTGTCTGCAGAGGCTACTAAGGATTGAATTACTAATTTTACAAAGATTTTGGGTAGATGACATTTCTAGTGTAGAAGAGACAGATCACTTTATTTTAGTGGAATAAGAAGTACATCTTCTCATCTTAAGACTAGAAATGATGCATTTGGTAGGTGTTTGTTGATGCCTACCCAGAACCTCTGGGTAAAACATTAAATCTTTGGATTTTTGCATCCCATTTGGTGGGAGGAAAAATGGTGGGAGGATGCAATGTCTTCATCTCCTCCTTGTCCTTTCCTTTTGCTCGAGCTAGAGGTTGAAATCTCCATGTTGACTCCCAAGTCTTCCATCTTCGAAGCCATAGATCCAGTAGTATGTGTGGTGTGGTAGGAGTTTTGGG
Source organism: Oxyria digyna (assembly GCA_029168935.1). Classification (NCBI taxonomy): domain Eukaryota; kingdom Viridiplantae; phylum Streptophyta; class Magnoliopsida; order Caryophyllales; family Polygonaceae; genus Oxyria; species Oxyria digyna. The sequence continues at coordinate 10,275,316 of JAPVLV010000018.1, forward strand.
AATTCTGTGTTGGGATTAACTCAGCCAGAGCCTCCTCAGTTTCCATTAGTTTCAAGAAATCAGCCCCGGACAGATCATCATCAGTCAAGGAATTCTCTTCATCTTGTAGGGCATCCTCCTCTAAGCAGAGGCCTTCCTCCTTCTTGTTGATGATATGGTTGATGGAGTCTCCATGATGTCTAGAGCCAAGGATAATGTCACCAAGCAGACCATCATTTCTATTGTTGGAGAACATCTCACAGTCAATATTGGTATCTTGTTTTGGAGGGACTTGGCACATAGGGTTGCTTGGTGTGATAGTCATGAAGGGAGAGGGATTGAGATGGTTGATAAGAGGCTCCTCCATGGGAGGGATGCTTGTGCTCTCCAAGGGAGGGAGACTTGTGTTCTCTGCTGGAGGGATACTTGTATTCTCCACTGGAGGGATACTTGTAATCTCCACTGGAGGGATACAAGTATTCTCCATGGGAGGAATACAAACATTTTGCTGGTCCTCATTCATGGCTTCTTTACTTGAGCTACCTGAGATGGAGTTGTTCCTAGAGCTCGACAAAGAGCTTCTTGAATTTGAGTGGTCAGATTGGTAGGATACAGAGACGCCTCCATTTCCATCCAAGTATGGTTTTACACCAAAATTCATCTTGGATGAGCCCACACCAAACTGCTTGTTCTTTGATTTTTGGGTTTCTCATCTATTCTCCTTGCTCTCTTGAATGTTATTTGTTCTGAATTGAAACTGAAACTTCTTTGGTGTGAGATTCTTGAGTGGGCATTTGTTGAAGATATGGTCTTTTAAACCACAATTACCACATCCCTCCGGGAAATCTTCAAACCAGACTACATACTCCTTGTAGCCTTGCTCCTCATCAGGGATGATTACTGATGTGTTTATGCACTTAGAAAATTGTATAGTGGTGCAGATTCTGTTGAAAACAGCCCAAGATTGCTTCTCGGGTATTGGATCAATTCTTAGGAGAGTTCCCAATCTGTGGCACTCTAGGATAATTTGCATTGCTTCTGGATTCTGGAACTCACTTGGAAGCCAAGGGATCCTAATCCACAAATCAATGGTTGTTAGAGGTTCTAAAACAGGATTGAAGCTAGGACTCCATGGTTTAAGCACCACCAGTTGACCAAAGATATGGTATGGTCTACTGGCCCATACCAGCTTTCTATCTATTGGGTTTGCAAACCGAATTTCAAACAAATGGTTTTTTCTTTCTATGATTTCGAATTCCCTTTGATGTCCCTCTACTCTCCTTTGAGCTTAGACACAATCTTGGAGAACTCTATGTTTTGGCCAAGAATGAGTCCCATAAGAGAAGACTCTCTAATGGGATCGTCTTTCTTTATGACTTTAGCCAGTTTTGCTAGGTACTCTGTTGTATCTATTGTAAGCTTAGTTTTACCTTTGTTTTTTGGTAAAGGTTGTTGGTTGTGTTGTTGTTCCATTGAGCTTGATCCACCTTGCCTTTGTTGTCTCACCACTGTCTCTTCTTCAGTCGTTGAGTCTTGTTTCCTATTGGCAGCTTTGTTCCTAGGTGAAACATCCCTAGTGACTCTATGGGATGAGCTAGCTTCCTTTTTAGCTTTGGTAGACCTCCTCCTTCCAGAAGAGTTGGCTTCCTTGTTGGTGATGGAGGTTTTAGCACTAGGATCCACTTCAATCCTGGGGTTTGGGGCATTGGTCTCCGGGTTGTTCGAGGCATGCATGATGTTATTTTCATTGGTATTCATTTGGTTGTTAAAGAAAACGCTGTTATTGTTTTCATTGTTGTTTGTTGATTTTGGGTTAGAGCACAACACTTCTGCAAAGGTCATCTTCTTTCCTTCCATAGTGGAGATGAGAGGAACTATTTTTTGTTTTGATTTTAAAAGAAGTTTTTGATGTATACTGAGAGGGAGAGATAGAGTTTTAGACTTAGGATGGAGAGCGGGAGATGTGAGAATCCAATTACAAGGATTACAGTATTTATAGGGTTTGAGATTTAACAACAGATACATGGAATTTGAGATTATAATGTCTAAGTTTACTAAGGTTAGCGGGTATACGACTAATCTGGTTAATTTGAGGCCTTCAATACAGGCTTTCCGGTAGCATCGACCTCCTCTTGGTTGTTGAGCTTGGTTACGCGACAGACTCCAAAAACGGAATTCACCAGAGTGATTCCAGGTCCTTTGATTTCTTTGGCAAAGCTCTTGTAATTAAATAGGAGGTTGCCCCCTCTTGTCCTTTATCCCTTCTTTGGGAAGTCTTCTCTTCTTCTTCCTTAGTGCAGAACTATGTCTTCGGGAGATGCTTGTCTTCTTCTCCATGGCTTCCTCCCAGTTCGTCAGAGAGCTCGAGGTTACTGGATTGATCCAGCAGATAGGGGTTGGGTTCTCTCTTGCTCCTTGTTTGAGATAGCGACAGGACCTAGGTCAAACCCTAGGGCTCGATTTCTTCCATGGATCTCCCAAATTTGAGCTCGGGAAAGGTGATAAATAAGAAAGATTATGCAAGTATAGTAGTCTGTAGGTTCGAATGCTGGAAAAGCATGCTGATTTTGAGATCTGAAACTATGGATGCGAGGTTGGATGGTGAAGATAAGGTCCAATTGGGGTTTTTGATACGCGCGTGCAAGCGCGTTCTTTTTAGGGGAAAGGGGGGTTTATTAGGAGTCATTAGTGAAATGTTTGTTGACCTTTGCTCGAGACACCACAAAAAAAATGAAACTCATTACAAATGATGAAATCGGGAGAGACGACACCGAGTGAACATCATATATACGGTATATACCTCAATAACGACAACGAAATTAAATCCAGCAAGATCAATTGCACCTAAAATGCCTAATTGATGGCACGAAGGAGAAAACGGAGGAACGTTAACAGTGGAACGCTTTCCAGCTAGACGAAAGCACAAATTGGATGATAGAGGTGATGAACCCTTCAAATTAAGTTCATAGATCTTTTGGTCCTAATGCATATGAGCTTGAATTGCCTCCAAGTATTGGTGTTCATGGGACATTTAATGTTGTTGATTTGTCCCCATACATTCCCCCGGACCTAGACATTGACGACACGAGGACGTGTCGAGGCCAAGAAGGAGAGAGTGAAACGATACCGGACAAGACATTGACAGAGGCTGAAGAAGAGGAACTCACGAGCATACGCTCACTAGGCCCAGTGACCCGAGCTAGAGCAAGAGCAGTAGCCAAGACTACTCAATCAATGGTCACTAAAGGTTTAGCCCAAAATGGCGACATCGGTGCAACCGAGAGAACGTGAAGCTTGACAACGCTCGAAGAGATGAATGACTACCGGACACTTGGCGAAGCAACGCTGGCCTTCAAACCAGCTTCATTAGTCAAGGGTCAACACACGGTTCAGTCCGACATCTGCAGAAACCCGACGGCGACCGCCATGATGTTGGTGGCGATTGCGGTCGCCCAACAGAAGACACCAAAAGCGTCCAAGTCCAGACGCGATCGCGTGGATGACGTGGCGATCGCGTCAGGACAACATAGAGCTCCCGGATTTGTCCGAGAGCCCGACGCGATCGCCATCCCTACATGGCGATCGCGGTCGCCTATCCAGCATTGCTTCCGTATTTTCCTTTTTAGACGATTTCTTTAATTGTTTTGCGTTTAATTCGGTTTAGGGCTGCGAAATTAGGTTTAGTGTTAGTATCAGCCTCTCTTATAAGTTGAACATTTTCCATTGTTTGTTTCTTACGTTGAGCTCCAAGATCCCCTTCTCTTTACCCTCGATCTTCCATTGATTAATTTCAACTAAAACAAGAAAAATCCCGTGTAAACTGAGAGGTCTCTGTGGAAGAGAACATGGATCAAGGCGAGCTCAAGCGGGTCTTCCAGATGTTCGATCGAAACGGGGACGGAAAGATAACAAAAAAGGAGTTGAGCGACTCGCTACATAACCTCGGAATCTTCATCCCGGACGAGGATCTTGGCCAAATGATCGACAACATCGACGTCAATGGAGATGGGTTCGTCGACATTGACGAGTTCGGGGATTTTTACAAGACGATCATGGACGAGGAAGAGGACATGAGAGAGGCGTTCAATGTGTTCGATCAGAATGGAGATGGGTTCATCTTGGTGGAGGAGTTGAGATCGGTTTTGCAGTCGTTGGGATTGAAGCAAGGAAGGACGATTGAGGATTGTAAGAAGATGATAAATAGAGTGGATAAAGATGGAGATGGACGAGTCGACTTCTCTGAGTTTAAGCAGATGATGAAGAGTGGTGGGTTTGCTGCTTTAGGATAATAGGAAGATCAAGATCATGACATTTTTACAACCCAAGGAAACAAGCTTTCAAAATATACAGAGGTTTAAGAGTGGAAGGTTCCTTTTTTAATGTAATAGAGAACCAACCCCAACTCTTTAGCTCCTTTTTTGTGTATTCATTGTTATATTGATCTGTAACTGATTGTTGTATTGACTGATGATCTTTATCAAATTCTTGTATTTGGTTGGTTCCCTTCATATGATTCTATTAAGTTTCTTTTGCCGGGAATGCATCAAGTTCGAATATATTTTATAGTGTGAATGTAAGATCAGTTATGGTTCACATGTTCACATCGAATAACACTGGTATTGAACTATTAATCGATGAACATTAATAAATTGGAGAAAAAATTATAAACTTGAAAACTTTAATACCCTGCCGTCTAACATATATAAATTCCTTGTAATAAAATATAAGCTTTTTTAATATTTTTAGACAATTTTTTTTTATTTCACCCTTAATTTTTATGGAAAAATTGTAATGCTTTTGTAACAAAATATAAGCTTTTTAATATTTTTTGACAATTTTTTTTATTTCACCCTTAATTTTTATGGACAAATTTTAAATAAGTATATTGGGTGTTGCTAAATTATGTAAATAAATAAAAAATAATTTAATCCTAAATTATAATTGTTAATTTCGGGAAAAGGTCTCAAGAGGATGAGTCTTTAGATAAGGACAATTAATGCACATACACGTTATAACTAATGTACACAGTATTTGGTGATGCACACCATCTGTGACACATGCACACATCATTTGTGACACACTATGAGTTATAACTCGTGTGTGCTAACGTTTGTGTGCATTATCCTCAATCCTCATCTAAAGACTCATCCTCACCGAATCAGTCCTCATCTAAGGACCTATTCTCACCGAAACCAAACCCGTTAATTTCTATCTCAAAACATTCCTTAACATCGGCAATCTTGTTATAATATCTTGTTAAAGATTCAGTTGGACAATTTTTTTTTTCCAAAGGACAAATCTTTTTACCTTAACTTTTTGTATTCAATGGACTGGGACTTGTACTCTTATCACATTTAAACCCGATTATAACGACTTAAAAAAGAGCACAACACAAATGCGTTTAAATTATGATCAGTAAAGGATTTGTGTTAATGTAACAATCATGCTAAAAGAACTGCCTCAAAAGTTTAAATAGCTGTAGTTGCATGCTTTACAACAATACATATTGTTAAGAAAGTACAACAAGACTTGACAGAGCCAATACAATGCAAAATAGTCTTACATTGTTTGTAAAGACAGCTAAAAAAGCCTCTCGAATCCAATACACCACCGAATCGAGCCACATGTTCACGGCTGTTAACAGAGCCTGCAACAAGAACAGACCATGAGATTCTACTTGCAAAGTTAAAGAAGTGTCACAAATAATCTTGCCCAAAACCACCAGCAGAGATGATAAAAAAGAGCAGGAAGACTCATCACAGGAGTTACCCCATTTGCAGCTTCAGAGGCCAGGAAACAATGGCGTTGCACCCTCAGTCGAGCCAGGCCCAAGAAAAAGATGCAGAAAAGAAGAAAAAAATACTCGATCAAAAGAAAGCTATCATGGATTAAATCCAAACTCAGCAGTCTAACAAACCCTAATTCTTCCAACAACAGTCAAAGATCATAAATTTATACCAGCAAAGAAAATCTGAAAACAAAATTATCTAACAAACCATAAAAGCAAAATTGTTTCACATTATACCTGATTGTAGCATAATCCTCTTAAAGAACAGAATATCGTCCCGGTTGAGCTGCACCAGGAAGTGAAGTGCCTTGCATGGTGATATCCTCAAGAACTCGTTTCAGTTCCGCTTTGGCACGTTTCACCGATTGCTCGGTGGGCCCCTCAATGTAAAGATACAGCTTTCTGTCTCCGGGTCCAGCTGGCCTTCCTTGTGGGAAATGCATTCCTCTAGTAGTAATTGCAGCTCCAGTCCATTCAGAAATGGGACCCAATGTCTCCTTATGTGTCACCTTCCATCTTGCGTTTTGAGGGAAATCATTAATCTCCAATTCCGCCTCGTAATGCTCAGGCATCGCTTCTGCCTGAAGCTTCATCAAGTTCTGCTGGAAATTAAAGGCGGCTGCAAGTGCCTTTGCCTGCGCTTCTGCCGGGTCTGCAACCGGGGCCGGAAGTACGCTACCTGGCAGATTAATATTTTGAAGAATTGAAGCTTGAGTGTTGGAACTCTGCTGTTGTTGTTGCAATATAGCAGCTGCATTCGCCTTCGCAATGGCGGCAACCTGCTGAATTGTAGTCGCCTGTGAGATATCACCACCACCCGCCTTACGAATACCGTCATCTTCGTCCTCTGAATCCGACCTATCTTCTTCAAATCCATATTCCTTAGCCTGCGCTTTTTTAGCAGCTTTTCTGACTTCGTCCTCCTCTTCATTAAACTTGAACCCGCTTCCACCATATCCGGTCCCATGGGCTTTCTCTACGCCCTCTTTCACTTTCGCCATAAATCCGTCAGAAAGCGCCTTGAGATCGTCTGGAATTGGCTGCTCGGATAATTCCAAGGCTTTTAGAAGATCCGGAGCGTATCTAGCTTCTTCTTCAGATATGAATGTAATAGCCATCCCTTTTCGACCAGCACGGCCTGTTCTGCCGACTCGATGAACGTAATCCTCATAATGATTCGGGACATCATAGTTAATTACGAGCTCCAGCTCTTTCACATCCAAACCTCTAGCTGCAATGCTGGTGGCTATCAGGATGTTACAGACGTTGGTCTTAAAATCAGAGATGGTGGATTCTCGATCAGTTTGATCCTTGCCTCCATGAAGAGAGAGACATGGGTGTCCTCTCTTTAGCAAATCTTTGAACAGTGCGTCACATTTTTCTTGAGAGTGAACAAAAACCAGAGTTTTGCCCTTTTCACACCACTCTCCAAGGATTTCCAATAGCCTAAAAAACCGTTCATTTTCAGGTCTCATCTCTACCATTTGTGTAATGTCCTTGTTCACAACACTTCTCCCACCAACTTGCATCTCCACGGGATTATTCAGTACTTTCCGAGCCAAAATCTCGACTTGGCGAGGAAACGTGGCAGAAAAAAGCACTGTTTGTCTGTTTGGCCTAGTATTTTGTACTATCCTAGTGATTTGTGGTTCAAATCCCATATCAAACATCCGATCGGCTTCATCCATTACCAAATAAGTTACTCTTCGAAGATTTGTAATTTTACCACTGCTAGTACAAAGAATATCAATCATCCTACCAGGAGTGCAGACAACAATGTCAGCCCCTCTTTTCAGTTCACTGATTTGTTGGGCAACACCAGATCCTCCATAGACGGGCACACAGGTCAAACCGACTACCTTAGCAAACTTCCTGATATCATTGTAAATCTGCTGCACCAGCTCTCGAGTAGGAGCCATGATAAGCCCAATAGGCCCATCGCCAGACATCAATGGTTCCTGGTCCTTGATATGTCTCAGCATAGGCAACACAAATGCCAACGTCTTTCCAGAGCCTGTCTTCGCAATACCAATGCAGTCACGACCACTCATAATAACAGGAAGAGCCTGAGCTTGGATAGGCATCGGCTTATCAAAATTCATCTTTTTTATGGTCTCCAAGATTTTTGTTGCCAAACCTGTCTGGTGCCACGTTTTAATAGGCTTTGGAACATCTCTGCCGTGCACTTTCAGTTCAAGTTCTTTCCTGTAAGCAGAAACATCATCTGGATTCATCTTTGCAATATCTTTGACTTCAATGTAGAAATTTTTCCTAAAAGAAGGATAGTTGATCTTTGAGTGATCAACAAGTGCTAACTTCTCAACCTTTGGTTTCTTTACTCTCTTGATGAACTCCTCATCATCTTCCTCTTCCAAATTCGGTTCATCATCCTCCGGTTCATCATAATCTGACTCATCATCTTCAGGCAAAATTCTCCCCATACCTTTCTTCAAACTCTTCTTAGAAGTCACTCCATTGCTCAGCTTATCCTTCTTAACATCAGTTTTCAAATCTGCTGCACTCTGATCAGAAATATTTGAAGCAAGTGAAGCATTAGTCAGCTGCTCAACTTCAGGCATTATACTACTCATAAAAGCATCTAAAGGATCAATCTCCTCCTCATCCGCAGCCCCAAAATTTTGTAATGCAGTTACATTCTGAGGATCAACTGCCATCCCTTCTGCATCTCCACCAGCAGTGTTAGGTGAACCATCGACATCCATATCTGTATCCAATTCCTCACCATGAGCAGCTTCTTCATCATCAGATTCTCCTTCCAATGTCCAGGCTTTACCAGCTTTTGGCTCTTCGGTATTTTCCTCACCATCATTTACTCGATCCTCTTCTTCCTTCTTTCTTTTCAATTCCTGCCATTCCTGAACTCTCCTCCTCCGCTTCTCCATCTCGTCATCCAGTTTCTTTTGCTCTTCCTCCATATCCTCTTCTTTAGTCAAAACTTTCTCTGGGATTTTTTCTGGTTCATTATCACTGGATTTCTTCTCAACATCAACACCGTTATCCCTATGCCTACTCGACCTTACACTCCTTTCATGATCTTTTTCTTTCCTCCTTCGTTTTCTGTCTCGGACCCTTCGATCATCATCACTGCCACTTTCATCACTCTCTACTTCTCTGCGTCTTCTCTCCCTCTCCTTCTCCTTCTCTCTCTCCCTCCTCTCCCTCTCCTTCTCCTTCTCTCTTTCCCTCTCCCTCCTCTCTCCCTCCTTTTCTCTTTCTCTCTCCCTTTCCCTCTCTTCCCTAGCTCGTTCCTTCTCCTTTTCTCTATCATCTCTTTCATCATCCCTATCTCCTCTATCTTTTCTCTTATCCTTCTCCTTCTCCCTGCGTTTATCCCTATGCTTGTCTTTTTCCCGGTGGTGCTTATCATCCACACGCTTCTCCTTGTCAGACCTCCTGCTCTCTCGATCCCTATCCTTGTCTCTATCTCTATGCCTCTCTTTCTCTCCATTCCTCTCTTTATCCTTGTGCTCCCGATGGCGGCTCCTCTTAGATTCTTCCTTCCGCTCTGAATCGTCTCTCCTCGACTTCGATTTCACTTCTTCAATTTCTCCCATGGCTCCTTAAACCTATCAGAAAACTATGATTGAAAAAAAATATGTTAGATCTCAAACAATTCAATAAATTTAATCGAGAAGGAAGCAATAAATAGGGCTTTTCCCCCGCGAATTTGATGCTCCTTGAGATAGCAGATCTGAAGGAAGAAAAAACACAAGTATTTGAAAGACGAAAAATCAAGCAAATCGTGTAAACAACAAAGGATAGCGTAAGAAAGAACATCATGAAGAGAATTAATGTATATCTGAATCAGATATACGTTAATTCAGAAAAAAGATCATTCAGAAAAAGCAACAGCAACCCAGAATCATTCACTTTTTTGCATTTTTGCATAGGTTAGCTAGCTCATTTATAGAAGCAAACAACAATTCAGAATCCACAAGTATCCATCACCGTATGTACAAAACCCCAACAAATCCAAAGTCAAATTCAAACCTCCAAGAAGTTTCAAACCCAATCTGATCCCAAATCCAATTATAAAGAAGAGATGATACATCTGAAAAAGAGGGTTAGGGAAAAATTCTGCTAATTCCACTGGATACACTGGATGAAAATCACATCCTCACCAACACTAAACAAGAAAAATCAAATTGTTTCACATAAAGGAAATTATCAAAATCAGGCACCTAAAACAAAACTCAGCTCGATTTTCCATGCTAAGGCCAGCAATTCACCGATCAAACCAGAAGCAATAGTCCCCAATCAAACTAGAGTCCAAATAGGGCATAATTGAACCCATCACAAGAATGGCAGATCATCCAAACCCAAAATTGAAAAGTAAAAATTACAAAACCAAGTAAAATGCAGTATCATATAACGAGTGTATTAATCCAAGTTCCATACTCAAACTTCTTACAGAAGCAATGTTGTTAAAAGTACTAGGAAGAATTGGTACTAGAGAGGAAGCAGAAAACCCTAAACGATGTCATTCACCACAGAAACACAAGATATCTACACAATCCGTCAATCTACATAGCCCCAAATCAGAAAATCCCAATTGAAAAGAGGAGAAAGAGAATGCTAACTTGAAGCGCGGCTGTAAAGACGGAGCAGGGAAGACAGAAACGATGTAAAGCCTCAAAAACCCTAGCTTTTGTGCCCCTTTGTGTCCACCCCTCCGCTTCTTTTTCCCTCTAGCCTTGCAAAACTGTTATTGGCGGTGTTTCCTTCTGTGTTGCTGGTTCATTGATGGTCAAAATTAATCGAAATACATGTAAATGTGAAAGATCTATCTCAAATGGGCCGAAGAGAAAACTTTACTTACAAGGCCCATGGGCTAGATCCAATAGACGCATGATTCCTCATTCCTACCCACATGCCTATGTTTAGATACGGAAACGAGGAAAAGGAAAAGACAAGAAAAGGAAGGAGAAGAGAATCGATGAAAAATATTACTACTAGTAATAATAAATTATTTTTAGATAAGAATTAGCTTTATTCTCGCGTCATTCGGGAATTTTCACAGTAACATTAATATAAAGGATCTGAATCTGGTAATAATAAGTTCATCATATGTCTTAAGATTGTTCATCAGATTTCTCTTATATGTTCATCATAAAACTTGTGATTGTTCATCACAAGTTTCTATAAATGTTCATCACAGTATCTATAAATGTTCATCAAATTACTTTTAAATATGTCTTATGTTTGCGGTTATTCAATTTCAAGATGCAACATTAAGTGTGGAGAATATTGAAGTTATCGAATGTCCAAGAGGTATGAATATTATACTACCTATAAACTTTGAATTTTTGAACAATATATAACTTGTATGTTCAATATTACAAAGATAACAAGCAAAAAAACAAATGACATATTACAAATGAATATGTCATCCCAAGAACAACATCAACAGGAGGAAGAAACAGTTGATGGTAATTAATGTTCATCAACTCTTTTTGCTTTGTTCATCACAAATCTTCATAATGTTCATCAGAATGTTTAATAAAGTTCATCATTCCTTTCATATATAGTTCATCTGTATGTTTGTTAATGTTCATCATTGTATTTCAATATGTTCATCATCTGGTTTGATATTGTTCAACTATGTAATAGTTGAAGACAAGTAGTTTGACAATGTTTTATTTAGTTTGTATATGAAGACAAGTAGTTTTTATCTGGAATGATGGTATTTACAGTGTTACTGTGTTTATATTTTGGAAATGTTCATCATATTATTCTACAATGTTCATCTCTATATTACAAAATGTTCATCAGGTTTTTATAAAATGTTCATCTATGTTTTGAAGGAACTTCATCAAATTTGCACGTAAAATCGATCAAAAGGCTGTTTCTTTACATCAAAATCTAACAGTAACATACAGCCATGAATGGTCAAAGGCTGCCATAAAAATGTCTTGAAACTCTCCATAAAAACTGCAGAAAACCTACTCCATTAAATAGTCCTTGACTGCCATAAATGGAAGCCTTGAACCTCAGCCATGCATTCGACCAAAAAACCACCCATTCTTCGTTCAACAATAAGCCAAATGCAAAGGTGATTGAGCACTTGTAGTTGTCAACTCCAGTGAAAGGAACAAACACCATATCATACCTGAAAACAAAAAGCAAAAACACATAATGTTCATCAAAATTGTATTGTTTGTTCATCAAATGATTTAACAATGTTCATCATTATTGATAACAAAGTTCATCAAAGCTGGGGTAAGAATGTTCATCAACTGGAATGAATGTTCATCACTAAATCTAACAGTGTTCATCAATAAATTCAACATTGTTCATCACAAGTATTAAGAAAGTTCACCAAAACAGGTAAGAATGTTCATCAACACTAATGTTAATTTAAAATAGAAACATACCTATTTGATTTGTATGTTGCATCAGCAGTCACTACATCACCAAAGAATGAAAAACTCTTGCGTGCAATCGGATCAGCCCAGAATAAACGAGTTAGTTGATTATGCTCATTGACATAGTATTCAAAATAGAGAGCCTCACATCTCTCTTTCTTGCGAAAAAGGCTATCAATTACCATTTGAGCATCACAACCAACCATATACGCATTGAGATCTCGGTTAAAATTCTTGAAGTCAACCAGCGAGGCACCGACATTTGCGTAAGATCCAACAGAATTCTTGAACATCTTAAATGCTTTGTTAGTCCCAATATTGGACTTGATACAATTCATAATAAAGTCTTCATGGAATGGAGTCAATTTCCGGTTACTCCTGGCAAGATGTCGTTGTGATTCATCAACCATATAATGTGTATGACGCTCCTCAAAAATCTTAACAGAATAGCCATCATGACTAAGATAGCGAAGCGCTAATTTAGAAACACAACCACATCTATCTGAATTCCTCTTCCTTTTTGATGAAGTGGAGTCATCTGCAGTATTTCCATCTACTTTCATATATCCCTGCCTACTGCAACAAAGATACTTCCAAATTGGAACTTTGGTCACATCTTTAGTGCTAGTCCCTGACATGATACGTACACTAAAGCCTACCCTGATGGCATATTTTTTATAAAATTCGATACCGTCTTCAATTGAAGCAAACACTTGACCTACATATGGCTTGTAAGAATCTTCACATAATGGTAAAAAGTATTTCGTATTTCCAGGAGAAATAGAAACTACACCATTGGCATTGGATTGATCAACACCTAGAAAAATGCTCATCAGATATTAAACATATGTTCATCAAACAACTTATCAATGTTCATCACAAATCCTGTGAATGTTCATTACACTTTAAAATGTTGTGAATGATCATCACATCTAGAACAAAGTTCATCAAATGAGTATTAAAAGTTCATTAAAATTGCATTCAACGTTCATCACATGTTTTATAAAAGTTCATCACAAATCCTGGCTATGTTCATAATATGTCCAATAGAATGTTCATCACTTCTATTACTGATGTTCATCAAATCCATTATAAATGTTCATCAGACATATTACAAATGTTCATCACATCACTAAAGATTCATCTTCAGTTTTTTAAATGTCCAATATATGTTCACTAACAGTCTTATTAACGTTCAGCATATGTCTTGTACATGTTCATAAATTACCTCAGAAGTATGATAATAAGCTTTTTCAAAGCTTAAACATAATCAATAATAGTTCATCGATGATGTTCATCAAATTTGAGATAAAAACTGCTTCTAATATAGACAAATCATCGTAATACTTCAACAAATAAGCTCAAATTTGAGAGAAACACGGGGATGAACTGGTGAAACAAAGAAAATAGAAGCAAAACCTAGATCCATAGGTAGAATGAAGGAGAAACAAGTTAACGAATGATAATCGATGTGTTGGATTAGCGAAGAGAGCAATCAAGAGAACAAGGACACCTGAATACAAAAAATCAACAAAATTAAAAACAATCAAAAACAAATAGAATGGAGGTAATCAACTAAAGAATTACGCAACAGAGAAGAGAAGGCACGATCCGAAGAAGATTTGTTGAACAATTTGGGGAAAAAAAAAATGAAGGCGAGAAGAAGAAGAAGGAAATTTGTGAGATCTGTTGAACGCGTTTGTACACGCGCCCAAAAGTGAATTAACCCCATCCGTCCGATCTGGAGAAATCCAACGGCCCACAATCATTCTCATTTATTACTGTAGCAACTATTATCACCGGACACTTTTGTACTCCCTCCGTTCTTTTTTAATTGTCATTCTAGACTTTTTTCCTTGTTCCTATTTAATTGTCGTTTTAGCTATTTTGGCAAGATTTTGTCAGATTTTCCCTTATGTTTATTACTAGATTTAGAATCTTAATTAATAATCATTTAAGACATTACTAATCAAGGAAATTAAGTAAGGGTAATTTGGACAAAAATTTAAATTCTTAATTTGTCTTAAAAATCCTAGAATGACAATTATAAATGAACGGAAGGAGTATTATATAATTATATTTATTTTAATTGATTTAAATCAATATTTTATAAATAAAAAATTAATTAATTTATAATCTTCAAATAAAGAAATGATATCATTAGAATTAGGTTCATTGTCTTCAAATATAAATATTTAACTTTTATTTTGGAAAAAAAGATAGGAAATTGTGTTACTATCCCATTTTGATAATAGATTATTAGTAAATATTTCCCTTCCTTATTTTTGCAACTTAATACACCCCAATTCCTAATATACCCTTCTCCCATTGAACCAAATAAGGGTCTGTTTGGTGAAGGTGTTTATAAACTGGTTTCAGTTTATAATTAGTTTTTTTTAATAAACAGGTTTTTAGGGTTTAAAAAAAAGTTGTGCCTATTTAACTTCTTTTTTTCTCACGAGAAAAAATATTTTTGATCGGTCTGCCTCCTTCCTTCCTTCCTCGAGTTCTCCTTCCTCCAAATTTTTTGTATCTCGTCAACGAGGAGTCCTCTCTGAGCTCGGACTCTGATTCCGATTCGGATTCTTCTACATCCACCGAATCATCGTTCTCATCTCCGACTGAATCATCGTTCTCACCTCCACCCGAGTCTTCAGCCTTCAAGAGCAAACCGGCTTTCGTCCAGGCAGTTCTTGAAGACGGCCTTGATGTCGGCATTTACAAGGTAAGGAGAGAGGAAAATGTCTGCTTACATTGTTTCAGTTTGTCTATATTATTGTCATTCGATGGATTTTTTGCAATTTGGCGATCATATCAACTATTTGGAATTTGGGGCACGAAGAAATGAGGAAATTTATCCTGTATGTTCTAAACATCATGGTTTAGTTTTAGGTATTAGGTAAACAATAAACATAGGCGCTGAAATTGGTAGAGGTACCATTTGCTCTGAATGATGCTTGTATTTTTATCTGGATTTTAAACTTAGAACTATCAGAATTCAGCACTGCAGTATCACTTGTGAATCAGTAGGAGTATTCAAAACATATCTATGAACTACTAGCCTATGCACGGTTGCATGAAGTTTGCAATTGTCTTTTCTCTTTTGAAATTTTATCACCCATGTGTCAAATTTTGGCCGAAAATAAAAAATAAGTCTGAGATTTGCATCTTAGGGCTATGCAGAATGTCATGAATCGACTTAGCTAAGTCTGAGGTTTTATTTTAATTTTACAATGGAAAATCTTTTGAATCTTTGTAATTTATCTTCCTTCAAAAGAAATTATAGCCCTCAGTTGTTACTTGGTAGTGCTGCTAAGGTTTTTTGCTTAGAAATGGTTTGATATACACTGCAATAAATAGTAATGCACCTCCACCTTTTCTGGCTTCATAAGAGAATGTCTGTTGTTTTTGTTATTAAGTTGAAGACAACATGTTCTATTTTCTTTATCTTTCTGAACAAGAGCAACTATCATGTGCTTACCTTTTCATGATATTGATGAGGCGTCATCTTCACAACATTATATATCATTAACTGTATGGACTTGTCTGTATTTAGGATACAAAATGTCGTAATGAGTGTACATGTGAAATATACCATATAATCCATGCTTGTATGTTAAAAAGTGCTTCAGTGACTTCTTAGATTATATGGTGTATTTCACCATTGGTCTTTCTGGATTTCTAGTTTCTATCTCTGAATTGTCATTTGAAATTTGTGCCTCTTATTTTTCTGCAGCTGAAAGCAAAACCAACTACTCCTATACATATATTAGCTATTGATTCATGATCAAGAAAGGAAATCAAAAGATTTTGTTGTATGCCAGAAATGATCAGTCGAAGTCACATTCAATAGTAATATACATAATCACATGAAGACTTAAATATGTGCAGATTTTTTTTGCTTCAAAAATCTATCTCATCTTTGTCTTGAGAAGACTTAGTATGTGCATATTTTGTTTTGGTTTTTTTATGAGCCAAATAGATAATTGGTTGAAAGTTGGTTTATTTAAGAAGACTTTAATTTGAATCTCTCTGTCTTGGATATGTTTTTTTTACCAGGATGATCAATAGAGTGTATATTTGGATGGATTGGTATGCTATCATGCTAATTTGCTTATTTGTTTATTTTGTGTGTTATGTACTCAATTTTTACAGAAATTTGCAATAAAAGACACATGGATGACTAGTAGCAAGGAGAGGAAGACAGATTGGGAAACAACGTGGATGACAAACAAGAATTGAAAGAGAGATTAGAAAACGGCATGGATGACGAACAAGGATTGGAAGAGAGATTACGTAACCCTTATCTAGGATTTAGATTCTTAATTATTTGATCATCCAATTGTGAAAACTCTCATTTATATTTGATAAATGAAAATCTTCTTTGTACTATAGTGTACTATGCAAAACAGATATAATAATCTTTTCATCTCGAGTATCTTCTACCAAATTGAAAAATCAAAGATTAATCAAAATATGGAAGTTCAAATATAGTATATAAGTGTTACATATTACATTTGCATCTCTGATCAGATAAAAGTAAAAGTAGCTAGTTTTTTAATAGGAGTATCATTTGTCATTACCTATTATACAATAACAGAACACAATGTTATTACTAGCGACGGAAAACATCTCCTAGAATTGACGCAGCTATTTGATTTCGAACACCAGACATTACAACACGTTGTTCCATGGGTGCCATATCTTCTAGGGGCACTTGTTCATCATGCGGCTGTCGTTGTTCCCTATGCCGCACTTCAGCAAGCATTTGTCTAGGAAACCTTACTGCTTGATTAAAATGAGCATCATTCCTCTTGTGTAATCGTATGTAATTGTTAAGGGCAAAGCACGCCATAATAATGTCTATCTGGGTTTCCAATGGAAAAGGAGGCATCTCGTGCAATATACGCCACTTCTGCTTTAAACAACCAAAGCTACGTTCGATGCTACTTCGAAGAGAAGAATGGCGTTTGTTGAATAGCTCATGAACATCACGTGGACCTACATTTTCAAATTCAGTCAAGTGGTATCGACCATCAGGGTAAGGTGTTAAAAATCCAAGCCTGTCTGGATATCCTTTGTCTGCCACGTAGAATTTTCCTTCTGGCGCAACCGGAAATAATTGTTTGTGATTATTCAACACTTCATTAAGGACTTTAGAATCGTGTGTCGATCCCTCGTATCCCACAGCAACAAATGTGAAGTGCAAGTCAAAGTCACAAGTAGCCATGACATTGAAAGAGCACCATCCCTTCCTATTTCGATATTTTCCACTCTCGCTTTGAGGAACACAAGCTGATATGTGGGTTCCATCGATTGCACCGATACAGTTCTGTATTTATGGTTACAGTTTTTGATTAGTTAGGATATTACAACAATGTACAAGTGTTGAATTCAATGGTGGATTGAAAAAACATACCTGGAAATATGGATAGTATCGTCTGTCATTCATTAGAGTAGTTGAAACTGAAAATGTTGGATCGAGTGGACGAACAAAGTCTTTTACAAGCCCACTGAAGTTTCTTGACCGACCAACTATGCACTCTAGGACCTCATGAAAAACATAACTTATTGTCCATCCAGAATGTCTGAATATTGCTTGTGCATCTCGATTTGTCCGATGGCTCGCAATCACAAATAGAAATATGCCCACCTTTTCCAACGCTGAAATATTCGTATCTCTAAGGCCATAGTTATTTTTCAAGTCCTCACACAGAGATAGGAGAACAAGTGCTTCCATTCTGAAGAAATTCATACAAATGTCTTCAGGGCCATCCAAGATACTTTGCATCCATTGCAACCCCGCATCAGAATCTTCAGAATTGGATTGTCGTGGCATGAAACCTTCTAAGTATGCAACAACAGTTGCACAAAGAGTGGCTGCAACATTTCCTCCCATTGACATGAACCAGTTGGGATTTTGTTGTCTGTCCATAGGTACTCAGATTGGTCTCTGGACAAGCAAAGAAACAAAATGCAAGAGTGAATACAGAATTTGTACACAAGAATAGGTGCTTGAGAAAACAGACCCTTTATTTAATAATTTGCAAAGTACATCCATTCAAAAAAACTACAATAGAAGATTAAGATATAAAATCTGCTAACACACATCAAGCGTAAACATTTAATGTTTAGCAAACAAAGAAACAGAGGAACACAAAGCACAAACATGCTAGTAGTAGAATGCACAAGAAAACAACTCTTGTATCTGGTTCACTTCTTCATCTGAATGTCTTGCTGAACTCGCAGTAAAGCCAATCTATCTTCATCTTTAGGGATTGCCATGAACATATTCCTGTGGTTTTCGTCAAGCAAAAAGTGCAACGCATAGCCCATCAAATCACTTCCAGTTTCAATTTGACCATCATTCACCAAACGATACAATTCCTCAAGGGCATCAGCCACAGACACTGAAGTATTTGTTTTTGGAGGTGGACTGTAGCACACACTACCTGGTGGGGTGAAGGATTTCTTCGCTAAAGATAAATATTCAGCCATTTGATCTCTCAGACTGCTAATGTGATCTAGTGCAATATCTTGCTTAGAAGTGAACCTTTTCTGCCGCTTTGGTTGAGATGCAGATCCTACCACAGGACTGGACGGATTACCTTCAATAGGGGAAGAACCTTCTAGTTGACCAATCGAAAGCGCAGCGGGTGGACTTGCACCAAATTCAGTCTGATTCCCTTCACCACCAGAAGCTCCCTGAGTTTCACCAATTCCTTCCATCTCAATTCGAGCATTTTCAATTCGAGCTTCTAGAGAACACGGTTGACTAACCATACCAGGCATCACCAAATGTTCACCTGTAGCCATCGAGCCATCAAAAATTTGAGCATATAAATCCTCAACCTCCTTCGGGATACCAGAATTCCTAAATTTTTTATAATTTTTGTTCTCCTGCATCCATTTACCAAAAAATAAGGTTAGAATTGAAAAATATCGATATTTGACTAAGGAAATCCTATACTAACAATATATCTTACCTTTATTTTCCTTTCCCACCAAAGGGCATCTACTTGAATGAAACCTGTGGTAGGATCTATTCCAAGACCAGTTTCACCCTTTAATAAATTTTTCCAATGACTATACTCAGTCCTCATCGTTGACAGCTTGTTGTGAAGTACGTCTTTCGTCACTTGCAGTCCAGTTTCCTTATTAAATTCTTCTACTATTTCAGGCCACTTATAGAATTGTTTTGACGAATGAGAAAACTTCCAGTTTGCTAATATGCGGAGGAACAAAAGCTTCTCTGCCTCAGTCCAAGTATGAGATTTACCTGATCTTGACCTCTTTCCAGGTGATGCCATTGACTAACAAATAAACTGTATAAACTAAATACATGAGAACAACTAGACACTATGCTATTTCATGCGTCTGATTATGTGATACTATAGAAGCTAAAAACAATACCATTTCATACCTGAAAATTATAATTATTGTTGGTAAAGACAAATAACTTCAATTATATATCCACTATACACTATCTAAGAGGAAAGAAGATGATCAGGAAAATACAAGTCAATATTGTAGAAGCACTTAAATATAATTTTAGCCAAGACAAATACAGAGTAAGATGATACTCATATGTTCAAGAAATCAAAATTTGCCAGCTTACAAGATGGAGAACTGATTCTGTAATATGATAACTCTGATTAACCCCACATATGAAATTAATGTATATCAAGAAGCAAGTATATGGTAATGATGTACATCAGGCATGATCAATATAAAGGATTGATCTTGGATTAGTAGCCAATTTTGAGTATATAGTGACCAGACCACTATAGCTACTACACATTTTACACGAAGTAATTTACCACTATATACCCCACTATTTCCAAATTCAATATGATTTTAGACCACATGAGCTAATCAAAAGAGTCAGAACATATCAATCGACAATCAATTATTTTAACAATTCAACCATACAAGTTAAATACTTCCAATTCAGACTGTTGCCTCAACTCTATTTGATGACTATTTAACTTGTGTACCATTTTCAAATCCAGAATATTGTCTCAGGTCTATATGCGAAAATTTCTTCTATCAACTATACCCATTTGAGCTGCCTAGATTATACAAAAATGGAGATCTATAAACATACCCGACGGGTCGACGACGACGAGGTTGAGACTTGATAGTTGATGTGATTGACTGCGAAAACGTTGAGAAATTTGTGGCTTCTCTGTCCAGCCTCCAATCAGATCGAACCCACAAGCCAAACTGACCTTGAGTTGCTTCACACCTTCCAAGTGACGCGAATCAATTTAGCACTTGGCCTCCAATCCTCTCGTTTGCAAAAACCCTAATGTGTTTACTGATTATTGCCAAACGAGTTTTTTCAGATAATCATTTCTTTTAAATAAATATTTTTTACATCACCAAACGTGTTTTTCAACAAAAACTGGTTTATAAACTACAATCAATTTATAAACTGATTGAACAAACAGACCCTAAATGATAATTTCCCATTACACCATATAAGGGCATATTTCTCTGCGACCCACTCCTCCCCCTCTAAACGACCGGCAAGCCACTACAAGCATCAACAAGCCACCGACAAGCAAACGTTTAGCCACCGGAAAGCACCGACAACCACCAACAAATAATCTAGGGAAACCGTCAAGCCATCGTCGAATTGGTTATAAGTTGTACCGTCTTTAAGCCAGCTTGAAGCCACCGACGGTTCATGTAGTTCATCATCTGATACGAATTGGGTTGTAACCGTCAATCCATTTACCCTTCGATGATTTCACTTGTTTCGGCGTAACTATGGTACGATATTCAATCTTGTTGGTGTCTTTGTAAGTTTCTCGTAGGTTTAGTGTCTTGTAGGTTTCTTGTAGGTTTCTTGTAGGTGTCTTGACATGATTACTTTGTTTGAGAATAGGTCCGGACTTTAGGTAGACTATTGAATGTTAATCACTAATTAAGTGTAGATCATATCTCTACAATAATTGGCTTGCTCGACATAATTACTGTGTTTGGAAAATATTCAACTGTGTTTGATCATAGGACGGTCGACGTAGTGGACGTTGGTGGGCAATATTCAGTTGTGGTCGAGGATATTCGGTGTTTGCTGGCGGTTGACGGTTGTTTCATATTGAAGAGGGTGAAGAAGATTTGTTCATTGTAGAAGATGAACGAATGTAACGTAATTATATGAGTGCAATTAGGTTAAAGCCTTTTTTTAAAAATTGATGGAGAAGGTTAGTTTTGTCTTTCTAATTTTAATGGGGTATATTTAGTTGCAGTTTTTTCTAATAGATAGATTTAGTTTCCGCATATATTATTTACTTCAATTTAAGTGCAATAGAAGGAGAATTAGAGACGGCTTAAATAAGTTTGAAGATAAAATAATACGTGGAATTGACCTATTGGATTTTTTACTGCATCATAGTTGGATAATTTTGTACCTCTAATATTAAAAAACACGTAAAAACAACTAAGTAACGCATAAAACAAGTAGGAAACGTTGAAGTTTCCGATTTTATGATCAACGAAAACGTTGGCAATTGGAAACGCCTAGGAAACGTTTACTAGAGGTTCATCGAGGAGTTTCCGAGTTCTCTAAGATTTCCGACACGGAAAGCTCCTACTCTATGGTTTCCACATATCCTATCTTACCACTCTTTATTGAATCATAGAAATAGTTATTCAGATATTTGTTGTACATTCTAGAATACTCTTTATTATTGGACAGCTGTCCCATAGGCTTGTCTATATATATGTAATCTGTCTTTGATGAATGCAAGGGAGATTTTCCACTAATATTGATCGTGCTTCTGAGCACCTGATCCTTTATGGTATCAGAGTTGTAAGGACCAACGTCCCTCTGCAGAAAAATATCTTCTTCGTCCTCTTCCCTTTCTTCCCTACATTTTTCTTCCATTCCCACAAAACACAGCTTCCTCCTGCATTTTTCTTCTCCATCAATGGCACCACCAAACACAACAGCCATCGTCCAAGCCTCAAACACAGCCCCAAACACTCACCTTCCCTCCTTTGCTTCGTTTATCACGGTGAAACTCACCCATGAGAACTTCTTGTTGTGGAAGGCTCAAGTCACACCGTACTTGCGAGCCCATAACCTCTTTCCCTTTGCCGACGACTCTCTCCCCTGCCCGCTCGTTGTCGCCGGCGACGACGCAACCACTGACCCTTCCCCTTCCCCTGAGGCTCACTACACCAATGGCAGAGGCAGAGGCCACTTCAATGGTAGAGGCAGGACAAATCGAGGACGAGGACGCAACGACCAGAGAGGAGGTCGCTACTTCACCGGAGCTCCCGACGGACGACCTGTGTGCCAACTCTGCAACAAGCCTGGCCATACGGCGCTCCGTTGCTGGCACAGGTTTGACCAGGCGTATCAGGAAGCGCCACCATCGAGCCTCCCCAACTCGGCTCCGCCACCCGTTTACCAGGCAAACCACACGAGTGCTTGGTACCCAGACACTGCAGCGACACACCATTTCACGCCCGATATCGCCAATCTTCGACTCGACCAATACCCGTATGACGGCACTGACGTGGTAACCCTTGGCGATGGATCCCACATACCGATTCAAAACCATGGCACTGGCTCAATCCCATCCACACAGCGTAACCTAAAACTCTCTAATCTCCTTCACACACCCTTAATCACCATGAATCTTTTGTCTGTTCAGAAATTCTGTTATGATAATCATGTCTTTTTCGAGTTTTTTGATTCGTGTTTTACTGTGAAGGATGTGCAAACTCGCGAGACGCTCCTGCGGGGTCCCTTTAAGAATGGCATGTACGAGCTCCACTCCGACCACCCACCATCGTCGTCACCGCAAGTGTGCACCACTACTGTTTCATCGTCTCTTTGGCATTCCCGGATGGGACACCCCTCGTTTAGGGTTTCTTCCCTTGTTTTAGGTGTTGTCCAGCCCAACTCTCCTAAAAGCCCACTACCTAAATGTGAGTCTTGCTCCTGGGCCAAGGCCCACAATCTCCCTCATCCCACCAGTCCAAGTGTGTCTCCATCCCCACTCTATCTTTTGTTTATGGATGTATGGGGCCCAGCTCATCACACTTCAATTAAAGGAAATTTATATTATCTTGCCATTATAGATGATTTTTCGAAATTTGTATGGCTTTTTCCTTTAAATGCGAAATCCATGGATGCCAAAGTCGCTCTCACCTTCATCAACTTTGCCACAAAATTCTTTTCCACTCAAATCAAATACATCCAAACCGATGGGGGGACGGAATTCAAACCACTAAAACCAATCTTTGATCAAATGGGCATCCATCATCGTCTCACTTGTCCCTATTCTCACCAACAAAACGGGAGTATTGAGATCCGACATCGCCGCATTGTGGATATCGGCCTTACCCTTCTCAAACACGCCTCCTTACCTCTCACATATTGGGATTATGCCTTTGAGACCGCGGTTTATCTCATTAACCGCTTGCCCACCCCAATCCTCCAAAATAAAAGTGCCTATGAAACACTATTCCACTCTTCTCCCGACTACAATTTCCTCCGGGTTTTCGGGTGTCTTTGCTTTCCCAATCTTCGCCCGTATCATTCCCACAAACTCTCCTTTCGCTCCACACCAACAATCTTTCTCGGTTATAGCCCGAATCATCGAGGCTATATATGCTTTGACTGGGTTGACCAACGAGCCTACGTGTCCCGTGACGTCACATTCCACGAGACCACTTTTCCCTTCACACAAAATCCCCCGCCTCAATTTTCCACACCACCTCTAAATCCCTTCCTCATTTTGCCTCACCTTCTGTCACCTGAACCCACTCACACTCCAATTGGGCCCTCTCCATCTTCAGCCCAATCCATCCCTATTCACCCACCTGATCCACATATTACTCCCTCCTCTTTGGATCCACTTACCACTCCATCTACATCTGGGCCCTCTCCCATTCCTCCACAAAATCCAGAGCCCACATCAAATCACCCCATGCACACTAGATCCAAAGCCCACATATACAAGCCTCTTGTACGATCAGATGGCACTGTGCCATGGCCAGAAAATCCCTCGTGCTCCGCTACTTCGGTTGTCCCAGATGAGCCACAAAATTACACCGAAGCTTCCAAATTTTTGGAGTGGCGTGCCGCTATGGATGCTGAATTCAAAGCCCTCCTATCCACAAAAACATGGACCCTTGTTCCCACCTCAACCTCTACAAATCCCCTTGGAGTCAAATGGGTTTTCAAGACAAAGCGGCACGCTAATGGCACAATTGAACGTCGAAAAGCTCGACTTGTTGCTAAGGGATATCATCAAGTCCAAGGTCTCGACTACAATGAAACGTTCAGTCCGGTGGTGAAACCTTCCACTATTCGCCTCCTTCTCTCACTTGCGGCTACAAATAGATGGTCGGTGCGTCAACTTGACATCCAAAATGCATTCTTACACGGGGCCTTGCAAGAGGATGTCTACATCTCTCAACCTCCCGGGTTTGTAAATCCTTCTTTCCCTTCTCATATATACAAACTCCACAAATCCCTCTATGGCCTTAAACAAGCACCCCAAGCTTGGTTTGCAAGTCTTTCCGATGCTCTTGTCCTTATTGGTTTCACCCCTTCCAAAGCCGATTCCTCCCTTTTCATACATCGCCAAGGATCCACTATTGCTTTCATATTGGTATATGTTGATGACTTATTGGTTATATCGTCTACTTCTAGTGTGTCTAACTGTTTTGTCCAGGAATTGTGCAAGCGTTTTCCAGTCAAGGATTTGGGCCCGCTGAATTATTTTTTGGGGATTGAAGTTCAACGCACGGATGATGGGTTCTACTTGTCTCAGTCCAAATACATTCGAGAGTTGGTTGCTCGGGCCAACATGTCCAACTCCAAGGCAGTTCATACCCCAATGGCAACTACATTTGTTTCGGCTCTGGATCAAATCACACCAGTCCCCCTTGCTGATGACACCACCTATCGCAGTCTCGTTAGCGGCCTCCAATATCTCGCCTTCACACGGCCCGACATCTCCTTCGCCGTCAACCGTGTTTGCCAAGCAATGCACCGTCCCAATGAGTATCACTGGCAAGGCGTGAAGCGAATCCTTCGCTACTTGAACGCTACTGCTGACCTGAAGTTTCATGTGTTATCCCATTCGGAACACTCACTTGCAGCATATTCTGACGCAGATTATGGTGGTGATGAAAAAGACGGACGTTCGACTGGGGCCTACTGCATTTTTCACGGCGCCAATCTCATTTCTTGGACCTCCAAAAAGCAGCCCACGGTTTCAAAATCAACAACTGAAGCGGAGTACAGAGCCATTGCTTCTGCCACTAGTGAGACCCTCTGGCTACAATCTGTCCTGTCTAAGATCGGTGTATTTCTCCCAACACCCCCCACACTTTGGTGCGATAATCTTGGTGCCACTTACTTGGCGGTCAACCCGGTTCTTCATCACCACATCAAACATCTCAATCTTGATTACCATTTTGTCCGAGAACGCGTCAAGAACGGTTCCCTTGTTGTTGCCTTCGTGTCCTCAAAAGATCAAACGGCCGACGTCATGACAAAGCCTCTTGCCACTGCACCATTCTTACAACACCGCTCCAAACTTCGTCTTACTACGTTTGGTTCGAGGGGGAATATTGAATCATAGAAATAGTTATTCAGATATTTGTTGTACATTCTAGAATACTCCTTATTATTGGACAGCTGTCTCATAGGCTTGCCTATATATGTAATCTGTCTTTGATGAATGCAAGGGAGATTCTCCACTAATATTGATCGTGACTCCGAGCACCTGATCCTTTACTCTTGCTCGATCTATACCAAAAGGCATGCATTATATAAATAAAGGCATCCACTCTATACAAGGATTCACATACACTATTGTAGTAAAAGTGAACTAACCACTGACATTAAGATTGGTCCTCAAAACCTTGAAACCAACCATTTGTAACTTGATTTCAACTATCACGATTCATGAGCATTTGTCAAAGATCATAAATTTATACCAGCAAAGAAAATCTGAAAACAAAATTACGTAACAACCATAAAAGCAAAATTGTTACAAATTTATTGACTACATATTGTAACTCAACACTAGAATTAAAAGTAATGAACAAAGTATTCGTTCGTGACGAACAAACTCAGCTTTTGTTTACGATGAACTAAACTGACTTTTGAACCTACGTAATGGTTCGTAAGTCGTGACAAACATAATGTTGGTGAATTATATGGCCGATTTCTCTAAATCCGTAGCATATCATATTTTTTTTAGGGTTTATGTATGGTTAGAAAAACGGTTATACTTATATGATTTGTTATCAATGTGTTTGATTACGGTGTGAAATTACTATTTTATATGTGAGCTGTGGACATTACTATATTATGCAAATTCACCTTGTGAACATTATTATTTTATATGTGAACTGTGGACATTACTATCTTATGCAAATTCACCTTGTGAACATTACTATTTTATATGTGAACTGTGGACATTACTATCTTATATGTGACCTTTGTTCGTCACAAACTAATCTTACTTCTAAACCTATGTAATGGTCCATCAATCGCCACCAACATAATGTTGATAGACTTATGGTTTGAAAAACTGTTATATGATTTGCTATAAGAGGAAGTTTCTAGTGAAAACATGTCTTACGGTGTGAAATGCAAACTCAACTTAACTGTAAATATTATTATCTTATATGTGAATTATGAACATTACTATCTTACAATTACATGTAAACCCTAACTTCAGGTTCCACTTCTCTGCATCCCGCAACAAGTTCACCGACGTAGGCTGCGACACGGTCACCCTCTTTCACTTTCGCAATAAATTTCGTCCTCTTTCACTTTCGCCATAAATCCGTCAGAAAGCGCCTTGAGATCGATCGTCCGGAATCGGCTGCTCGGATAATTACAAGGCTTTTAGAAGATCCGGAGCGTATCTACAGGCCCGTTGCCCTAGGCCAAAAGTAAATTATGAGCCCTAGTTTTTTAGTTTTTTAATAAATATCTTATTTAAAATTTCTAATAACCGATAAGAAATAATAAATGACTTGTTGAATTCAATATTTTTAATTTTTGAGCCATTATATTTAACTTGCAGTAGATAACAACGTTTTAATTTTTAGTCTTAATTTAAAACACAAAAAAAAACACCCACTCTTAACTAAATACTTCACTTTTTAAAAATTATGTATCACAAAAGCAAATATTAATATATAATTTGTAATATGAACAAAAAGAAAATATACTCAAATGAAATTGTTATTGTTGGCCAAATATAATTGAAACTCAAAAAAGAAATCAAATAATGGTGTTTTATTGAACTTCGAAGAAGAAAAGAATAGGGTATTTTTTAAAAGGGATATGTTATGCTTTTTTTTTTTTGATAGAGGCTAGAACCAGAGTCTCACCTAAAAAGGTGATTGCCCTTGACCATCCAGTCGAATGGCCCTAAAAACGTCAGCATGAGAAGCCATCATGCTAGACTGTAGAAACAATGGTTTCATAATTCTGATATAATCATCATATATTATATTGTCCTTATGCCAATTAAGGACAATTTTAAGGAAGTGTATATTGGCATACGGTGTTGCCAATAGATCTGCAAGCTGATTTGCTTCTCTGAAGCAATGAAAGACTTTAACATTGTCAAATGTTGTCAGAATGTTTTGTATATCAATAATAATATTCTGAATTTTCCATGGGATTTTCCAAATATTCTTAATGGAGTTAATTACAGTGAGGTTATCTCCTTCTAAAATAATGTTTTTACAATTTATTTTCTTTGCATGTTTGACAGCTGAAAGAGCGCTTAATGCCTCTGTGTGAAAAGGAGAATTTGAAAGTACTTTTTTATTAAATAGATCAATTATCTTTCCTTCTTTATTGCGAGCTATACAGCCTACCCACGCTTCTTGTATAGATTTAAAAAATCCATCAAAATTAATTTTAGTCCATTGATGAGGTGGCTTTGTCCAACACCTGTTAACCATTTTATTTCTATTACGTCTATTTTTCATTTTTGTTCCTGTTGAATTCAATGTGTTATTTTCCCAGAATTTAAATTGTTCAAATGCACTTCTATAGGGGTCTTTGGCATTATTATTAACCTTTCCAAAGACTAGTGAGTTTCTATAAATCCATAAGGCGTACCATAAATAAATTAAAGCTTCTACCATGGAAAAGGGATATGTTATGCATAGCCCACTAAAAGTGTTATGCATAACCCACTTAAATTACAAAAAATCACCCAAATTTAAAAAAATTTAAATCGATGCAGAAAATTTGTCTGACTTATAGAGAAATGTTATTCATAACTTACTACCTTATTTTGTGACAATAAGTATATATATTATAAGCTAATCAACGTAATAAATGTTTAGTTAAAAAACAATGTGTAATTTTTTTAATTCGGTTTCAGATAACTTGCAAGGTGTTATGATGAAATAGAATACAAAAAATATAAATTAAGTAAGTATATTATTTTATTTGATGCTTATATTGAAACAATAAATAGGGCTTTCCCCCGCGAATTCGATGCTCCTTGAGATAGCAGATCTGAAGGAAGAAAAAACACAAGTATTTGAAAGACGAAAAATCAAGCAAATCGTGTAAACAACAAAGGATTTTGCGAATTAACGTATATCTTGTAGATGAATAAAGAAAGATAAGACTAATTTGCTTACGATGAAAAGCCTCAATAACCCTAGCTTTTGTTCCCCTTTGTGTCCACCGCTCCGCTTCTCTTCCCCTCTAGCCTTGTAAAACTGTTATTGGCGGTGTCTCTTTCTCTGTTGCTGTTTCATGGATAGTCCAAGATTAATCGTAATACATCGTAAATCTGAAATATATCTCGAATGGGCCGGAAAAAAAAACTTCAGCTACAAGGCCCCATGGGCTAGATCCGATAGACGCATGATTCCTCTTTCCTACCCACATACTATGGTTACGTTTTCCTACCCACATACTATTGTTACGTTTCTTGTGATAGTTATCCACGAAGCTTGAATTCTAGACGTAAGTGTAATAGAAGTCTCCTCAATCGCTGAACTAAAGTGAGAAACCAAAGTTTTTCCCTTTTCACACCACTCTCCAAGGATTTCCAATAGCCTGAAAAACCGCTCATTTTCAGGTCTCATCTCTACCATTTGTGTAATGTCCTTGTTCACAACACTTCTCCCACCAACTTGCATCTCCACGGGATTATTCAGTACTTTCCGAGCCAAAATCTCGACTTGGCGAGGAAACGTGGCAGAAAAAAGCATTGTTTGTCTGTTTGGCCTAGTATTTTGTACTATCCTAGTGATTTGTGGTTCAAATCCCATATCAAACATCTGATCGGCTTCATCCATTACCAAATAAGTTACTCTTCGAAGATTTGTAATTTTACCACTGCTAGTACAAAGAATATCAATCATCCTACCAGGAGTGTAGACAACAATGTCAGCCCCTCTTTTCAGTTCACTGATTTGCTGGGCAACACCAGATCCTCCATAGACGGGCACACATGTCAAACCAACTACCTTAGCAAACTTTCTGATATCATTGTAAATCTGTTGCACCAACTCTCGAGTAGGAGCCATGATAAGCCCAATATGCCCATCGCCAGACATCAATGGTTCTTGGTCCTTGATATGTCTCAGCATAGGCAACACAAATGCCAACGTCTTTCCAGAGCCTGTCTTCGCAATACCAATGCAGTCACGACCACTCATAATAACAGGAAGAGCCTGAGCTTGGATAGGCATCGGCTTATCAAAATTCATCTTTTTAATGGTCTCCAAGATTTTTGTTGCCAAACCTGTCTGGTGCCAGGTTTTAATAGGATTTGGAACATCTCTGTCGTGCACTTTCAGTTCAAGTTCTTTCCTGTAAGCAGAAACATCATCTGGACTCATCTTTGCAATATCTTTGACTTCAATGTAGAAATTTTTCCTAAAAGAAGGATAGTATATCTTTGAGTGATCAACAAGTGCTAACTTCTCAACCTTTGGTTTCTTTACTCTCTTGATCAACTCCTCATCATCTTCCTTTTCCAAATTTGGTTCATCATCTTCAGGCAAAACCTTTCTTCAAACTCTTCTTAGAAGTCACTCCATTGCTCAACTTATCCTTCTTAACATCATTGAAGGTTTGAAATTTGAATATGCTTTTACATATTTTCCGTTGTTCCATGTATAGTTATGTTTATGTCATATTTCCACTCATTTGTCATGTTTCGCCCATCATGTGGTCTGAGTTTTGATACATGCATGTACTAATTTTGGGGCCCACGTTACGCACGGGTCTATAAGCATTGCTAATTTATAGGAAAAAGTCAATAGCGCTACAGATATTTTATTTCATTTATTATGTAAAATTTATTTTCTATGCAAATATTCTACATCTTGTATGATATAAAAGGTTAAAAGCTCTTGATTGATCGTCTTCTTGATTGCTCTTTGTTTGATTTCTTTTCCTGTTAGTGTTTCTTTAGAAAGGTAATTTGGATATCTAATTCATGCTGATATTACATAAGTTGATACTATGTAGACATTATTTGTAATTTTTACATACTTTTAGAGTAATCTCCAAGGCAAAAAACCGTTTAGTTGGAGATGATGATCTCATCCACTTACTCATTGAAGAAACAATGCTTAATTCATTAGTATATTTATACCCAACAAAATTATTAACATAAATCACCCGCTCACATAACTCAAGAGCAAGATTGAGAAAAAATGAATTTGAGATTTATCATCAAATTAATCCATTTTGAAATTCAAAACTAAAATAGAGTACGAAATTTTAAATTGAGGTTTTTACCGAAAACCACCCGTAGAAGTGCTTATATTGCTCTAAACCACCCCTTTAATTGAATATTACCAGAAACCACCCACATAACACTCTCCGTTAGCCAAACGCCACCCATTTTCATATTCCGTTTATAATCCGTTAACTATTTACAGATTTAGCCCGAAAAGTTTATATTTATTCATTTTTCTGCAGAAATTGAAAAGTTGGGAAATAATTGTAATTAAGTACAAAATTTGGGCTACCTAAATCATCTTCTTCCACAAAAATCAGATCTTAGCCCCACCGAAGAAGCCTCCCTCCACAACCACCATCTCCCTCCCCTCCCTCCTCCTCCGATGAGCCCCACCACCGACACCTGGACGTCCTCTCTCTCGTCTTACTCGTCATCATCGCCTCCTTCTTCCTCCTCCGCCGAAACAGAAACAGAAACACCTACAAAACAAACCCTAACTCCGCCTTACTCCGACGGCCGTCCTCCCAAGCTTCCAGTCCGGACCGGCGTCTCCAACACCAGCTCTGAATTCCTCTACGTCGGAACCCTAGCCGCTTCCAACGATGAAAATCACATCGAATCCCCCGAAATCCGACCTCTCCCTCCTCTCCGCCCTCTCCACAAACACATATATACCAAATCCGGTAACCCTAATTGACCAATCGATTGAATCTAAGTTGATTCAACCAGAAAAATTTCCCCATTTACAGTTGTCCAAATCCATCCTCTTCCTCCAATTTCGAACATCAAACCTAATCTAAACCTGTAAATAATTACAATTAAAGTATTAATCGATTTCCCCATTTACAATTGTCCAAATTCATCCTCTTCCTCCAATTTCGATCATCAAACCTAATCTAAACCTCCAATTTCTAAACTCATCATCTGATTTTTGTGGAAGAAGATGATTTAGGTAGCCCAAATTTTGTACCTAATTATAATTATTTTCCAACTTTTCAATTTGTGCAGAAAAATGAATAAATATAAAGTTTTCGGGCTAAATCTGTAAATAGTTAACGGATTATAAACGGAATATGAAAATGGGTGGCGTTTGGCTAACGGAGAGTGTTATGTGGGTGGTTTCCAGTAATATTCAATTAAAGGGGTGGTTTAGAGCAATATAAGCACTTTTACGGGTAGTTTTCGGTAAAAACCTCTTTTAAATTTGAAAAGAATAAGATTTTGTGTCTTTTGTTTTAGTCCAAAGTAATGCGCTCTCTTTTTGTTGGACAACTCCAAAAAGACGTATAAGACTCGTAAAAATGGGTCGCATAATATGTGTTTAATAAACCATTGAAATAATAAGAGAGAATAAAATTCATTTATGTCATGGCCAATCAAAACACTTCAACATTGACGGCAAAACATTTACGTGTAAAAACCGCAATTTATATATTAGCTTAGATTGAAAATTAAAAATAATAATCTTTTTAAAATCTAAGTTTTAATTCTATAAATCTCCACACATTCAATTTTTTTTATGGAGTTTGATCCATTTCTAATGTATAAAACTCACCAATTAAAAAATATTAGTATTAAATTGAGGATAATTATGAAACAATAAGGATGTAAAGGTAATTAATGCGGCATTTAATGTTTTCTCTCCGCAATTTTAATAGTAGATTAGATTAGATTAGATAGATAAAAAAAAGTAAAGGATTATATTTTTCAAATTTTTTTAAGGTCATATGAAAATATTTCTTCAAATTAAATTAAGTTAATCCAAGTTTGACTTAATTTGACAAGTTTTATCGAATACGAGACTTATGAAAGTGTATTAAACATGCGTTAGTTGATATATAAAAATATATATATAAATAATTAAAGGGTGTGAATCTCATAATAAACCCTCTTATAGAGATAAATAAGAATGAATCTAAGCCATTGGATCCGCTACCTCCACTTGTACTGGGGGTAGTTGTGGTGGTCCGGCGGCCTTCTGGCGACCACCCGACGACTTCCCGGCGACCATCCGGTGGTTTTCGGCGGAGGTCCGGCGACGGTCCGGCGACGGTCCGGCGGAGGTCCGGCGGAGGTCCGGCGACGGTCCGGCGGAGGTCCGGCGGAGGTCCGGCGACGGTCCGGCGGAGGTCCGGTGATGGTCCGACGTGGTCCGATGGAGGTCCGACGGTGGTCCAATAATAAATGAAAAAGTTAAAGTATAAAAATAAATGAAAATATAAGTCTAATTCAAATTGGTGAATATTTAAATATAATGTGATGAACATTTAATTATAATGTGATGAACATTCTGTTGGTGAACATGTAATTAAAATGTGATGAACATTCAGTAGAGTATATCAAAATGAACGTTTATAAACATTTTGATGAACATTTATGAACAACGTGATGAACATTTAAGCTAATTGTAATGAACTTTTGAGTAATTAATGAACATTTTATTAAATGCTTGTGAACATTTAAGGATGTTTGATGAACATTTAAGTATGAGATGATGAACATTTAGGTAATATTTGATGAAGATCAAGTGTTTTTGTACTCGAAATTATATTAAAGTGATGTTTGATGAACATTTATCAACATTTTGATTAACATTTATGAACAACGTGATGAACATTTAAGTCGATTGTAATGAACTTTGGCTAATGAACATTTTATTAAATTCTTGTGAACATTGAAGTATGAGATGATGAACATTTAAGTATGAGATGATGAACATTTAAGTGAACATTCAGTTGTTAAACTTTTAAGTATAATGTGATGAACATTCAGTAGAGTATGTACAAATGAACATTTATGAACATTGTGATGAACATTTATGAACACTTGATCTTCATAAAAAAATTGGTGAACATTTAAGTAGAATGTGATGAACATTCAGTTGATGAACTTTTAAGTATAATCAAATGAACATTGTGATGAACATTTATAAATAACGTGATGAACATTTAGTAATAAATAATTTTGTAATATTTGTGAACAATTTTATACATCTTTGTGACAATTTTATTCCGGCGAGGCCCAAAGATGGTCGGCGGTGGTCGGAGGTGGTCCGACGGAGTTCCGGCGGTGGTCCGGCAGAGGTCCGGCGGTGGTCCGGCGGAGGTCCGACGGTGGTGACAAGGGGTGTCACGTGTCATCATATGGGCTCTTGGATCTCTCTTGATCTAAGGCTCCATATTCATTCTCATTTATCATTTTAACAAATATTATTACATGACATTTTTCCATAATTAAATTATCGCGATACGAGCAAGATTCGAATTTCCAACCAGCGTATACATTACTCCCTTCGTCCCATAATATAAGCAACATTTCTATTTTGAGCGTCTCAAAATATAAGCAACATTTTCAATTTTTAGTATACTTTTTACACTCATTTATCTTCTCCCAATACACTTTTCACTTTCATCTCTCCTCTAATCATTCAATTTTCTCTTTCCTCTCTCATTCTTCTCTCTATCTCTCTCATCTAACTATTACACTTTTTTACTTTTCACTCTCTTTTAATCATTAAACTCAAACTTTTCTTAATTCCCGTGAAACACCTCAAATGTGGCTTATATTGTGGGACGGAGGGAGTATTTAGGTAACAGAACGGTACCTAAATATCTTAACAATATGATAAAATAAAGAAATCGTGATTTATATTGAGGAATATTTTATTCCGGAGAAAGAATATATTTTTCGGGGTCAAAACACGCTTTCGTAGCCTTGAAGGCTAGGTCTTAATATAAAAAAGATTTTCCGTCAGAAATACAGCGTTCACAAATCGCAGAAAAAAGAGAGCCAGAAGATAGAGAGAAGAAGAGAGGGGAAAGGAACGAGAAGCTAATCCGCTCTGGATTCGACCTTTATCCCTTGTAAGGAAGGTTATGCCGGTTGGCTTTCAGGTTTTTTTACGTTCTCTTGTGTTCTGTATCGATTTCCCCTCTTTTGTTTCTGTTCAATTTGGTTAGGTTATGTGATTAGGTTTTTATCCAATTGGATGACTGATTGTTTGATCGATTGATGGAATTTTGATTGTTTTGGTGTGACGTTGTTGTTTGGTTCGAGTAATTAGGGTTTCGAATTGAATTTTTGTTATAGTCGGTTAGCTCTCTTAATTTGTTCTGTGGTGCACCGCTGGATTATTTAGAGTTACTGATTGATCTTGTTATGTAGTTTTTGTGGTTGAATTTCTGTTTATGTCAATGCATCTTTGCAATTTGA
Organism: Oxyria digyna; assembly: GCA_029168935.1. Lineage (NCBI taxonomy): Eukaryota > Viridiplantae > Streptophyta > Magnoliopsida > Caryophyllales > Polygonaceae > Oxyria > Oxyria digyna. The sequence goes on from JAPVLV010000018.1 coordinate 10,310,403, forward strand.
AGTTCAGATGTTTGGTGGATATTTGTGTAGCTGTTTTTTACATCTACTAAGGACGAATTAGCTGATAAAATAGTGCAATTACTTTTTAGGCTATGTGGATAGGTTTCGATCTAATTGGATGGTTGATATTTGAATTTTGATTGTGTTGTTGTGCTGTTGTTATTTGGTTCGAATAGTTAGGGTTTTGTTGTTATAATCGATTAGCTCTCTCAATCTGTTCTGCGGTGCACCAGTGGATTATATAAAGTCGGTGATTGACCATGTTTTGTGGTTTATGTGGTTGAATTTCTAGTTAGGTGATAAACTCTTGCAATTACTTTTGGTACAGGCTTTTTGTTATCCTCTGATTGGATTGTTTTTGTTAAGCTCTATATAGTTAGTATGATGTGTAGTTTCATCTCTAAAATCATGCTTGTTAACGAGTAGAATGCACCAATTCAGATTTTTTTATTGTTGTGGTTGCTTTTTTGATGTGGATGCTGGTTTACCACCATTAGGTTTGTGCTTACTAGCTAGGTTTGTTTGCAGGTGCCGGACTTTGATCTTACAGACACATTCTTATTCATAGAAACATGGAACATGCACAATTCTGGTCTAACTGCTTCCACTTCTGGGTTTCTCCATTGCAAGAAGTCCTTCACTGGCGGTTTTTGGTCCTTGGAAATTCCCGTCCCGTGTCCTTTGTCAACTGCACCTAATGCCCCAGTTTTTGTTGATGGTTGCTATAGGAGACTTAATGCTATTTTCTTCTGAGACAGTTTTGCAACTTTTACTACACTGCTATGAGTAAGTATATGGTAATTGCCAATTTATATTTGCTTGCAATATATGTTCTCAACCTATTTCCTCTTTACAGTTCTCTGCTGAACAAATAGTCAAGAGTTGATGATAAACACCTTCTCGGGTATGTACACACTATGATTTCTAATTGGCGTAGCATTTTAGGGTGTCGGTCTCTCTTTTTGTAACTGACGTGGGTTTTGTGTTATCACTTTTCAGGTTTGAGATGAGATCTGCATGTAGGTTTTGAGAGGCAGCTACAGCAGTCATCTTTTGATACATCTGTCCTGTTTAAACTCTCTTTTTCATATTAGTTACTTTCTCTTTCTCTCCGCACATCATGGGTAGCTGTTAGAAGCATGGATTTCATTCAGAAGACGTCTGTCTGAGTCTTTTGGAAGACACTACTCATTCACATCTAAGTTGAATATCAATCCTGCAAGTCATGATTTATGATGCTGGTAGATACCTCTTGTCTACATCGTTCTCCTTTCCTGGTCTAATTGGTTGGAAATGTCTGATTTCTGATGCCGTGAAGTCTGCTTCCTTTCACATTGAAGTGTGCCATGGTGGAAAATCGACACTGAATTTCAGCTAATCAGCAAGGAATATCTTATCATTTTACTGTTCTACTACTTTCCGTCTACAGAGTCAGTTAGTTTATGTTCTTAGCTTTCCAGTTCGGGAATTTGTTGAATAAAGGAACAAGTCACCTGCTATAAAAATCTTGTGTTTTTCCGCTCTACAATGGAGAGGTGGGTCTGTTTTGCTATATGGTTTATTTGCTCTGTATATTAAGTTACTGTTACTTTCTATGAACATTTGTTACTGGTTAATATTAATTTGTAGTTAGTTGCTTACAAGCTCCAAACATGTGCAAACACACAGGTACAACATTATTAAAGAAGTTGGAGATGGAACATTTGGGATTGTGTGGCGTGCCATGAATAAGCAAACAGGAGAAGTCGTATGTTTTCTTTGCCTCTTATTTTGTTATCCACATGCTACTCTCTGTTTCCATCCATTTTCAAAACCTGGAGATGGGATGCTGTTTGAGACAGGATTGGTTTGCTTCCCCCGTCGGTATAAACATTATGTTTGAGAAACTAATTGTGAACTTTTAACAGGTCGCAATTAAGAAGATGAAGAAAAAATACTATTCTTGGGAGGAATGCATAAATTTGAGAGAAGTTAAGGTGATTTTCTTCTTTACTTGGTGTCCTATGTGGTTCTCTTTGTTTATTATTCATGTGAATTTATTTTTATAAATCTTCTGCAGTCACTGAGGAGGATGAGCCACCCAAATATCGTAAAGCTGAAGGAAGTAATTAGGGAGCATGACATCCTACACTTTGTTTTCGAATATATGGTAATTTCTCAATCACCGTGTTTCAGTCTCGTGTCTGTTCTTCATGTTATACATGTTCTAGTGGGTACTCATAACACTTCTTAAAATTTCCCTTTTATATCAGGAACAAAGCTTATACCAGCTCATGAAAGATAGGGTTAGGCCTTTCTCTGAAGCTGAAATCAGAAATTGGTGCTATCAAGTGTTTCAAGGCCTCGCCTATATGCACAATCGTGGATATTTTCACCGAGATCTCAAGCCAGGTACATAATAGTTGATATCGTAAACTTTGGCGCACTATAAGAGGATATTATTGATACACGAATGTTTGAGATCTGCACAAACTGGATTCAGTTTTTAGCTATTACAGTATATGTTTTGAACTCTTGAGGGAACTGATTGGCTTGTTTTTTAATCAAAGAAGTTATGAAAGTAGATTACCTTGTTCATATTAGGAGAGTGGGTTCTTTTTATGTTTTCTTAGTTTCTGACCTTCAACACTTGTCCCCCCCCCCCCCCCCCTACTTCCAGAGAATCTCCTGGTCTCAAAGGATGCAATCAAATTAGCTGATTTTGGCCTTGCTCGTGAAATCGATTCTCTGGCACCTTACACAGAATACGTGTCAACCCGCTGGTTAGTTGTCTCTTTCTTTTCTTCTTCGATTGTTTCCCTTGCAAAATAATTCCAAACAATGAACTTAATCGTGCAAGTTTGTTAATATTTGAAATGTTATGTCAGGTATCGGGCTCCTGAAGTGCTGTTGCAGTCTACTTCTTATAGTCCAGCAGTTGGTGAGTCTCTCTCAAAACAAACAAGAAATCCTGTAAAAAACTGCACTATTTTTTGGTCTGGAAATTGAGTTTTTTTTTGTAATGTTCAGATATGTGGGCAATGGGTGCTATTATGGCTGAGCTGTTTACTCTGCGACCACTCTTTCCTGGTTCAAAGTACTGAAAATGATTACTATTTTTTTTCATGATTAGATTATTGAAATATCCTTACAGATTGCTAACTTAATTATTTCTTAACAATTGTGCAGTGAAGCAGATGAGGTTTACAAAATCTGCAGCGTACTAGGCACACCAACACAAGCATCTTGGGCCGATGGTGTTCGTCTTGCAAAATCTATAAACTATCAGTTCCCTCAGGTTTAAATACTAAACTGAAGTGGTAATTTTATCTTGTGCAATATTATAAAGTGAGTCTTGACTGTTTTGTGTTATATTGTTACTTATGCAGTTTCCTGGAGTTAATCTTTCTGCATTGGTACCAACTGCAAGTGAAGATGCAATCAATCTTATGAGGGTAAGCTATCTATCCATCTTCCCCACTTCCTTGACAAACAATTCTGCATATACGTAAATCTTAAAATAAAAATCGAATTCTTTGCAGGCACTCTGCTCTTGGGATCCGTGTAAGAGGCCGACTGCTTCTGAGGTCCTTCATCACCCTTTTTTCCAGGTAAATAAACTATACACTTAATTTGAAGAAATTTGAGTCTATTTTATGGAGAATGATATTTTACCCATTTTGGAATGCAGAGCTGCCTATACGTCCCACCCTCCCTTCGTGTCAAACCTGCTATAAACCGAACACCTCCATCTATCGGTCCAAGGGGATTTTTTGACCAGAAGCCAACAAAAAGATTTCCCATAAACGGGACTCTCTCAGATTCGAAGCCTGCAACTACAAAACCAAGCTTTGGGCCTAATAGTACTGTGCAACGCAAACTTGAAATGGATAATCAAGGCATTAACAACAATGGAAAATTCCTGAATGCGTCTTCTGCCAAACAGGAGCAGCCCAAGTACCGTCCACCTCCAGGAAGGAATGTCCCATGTAAGATTCATTCTTTATGATTTGAACTTTCGATTTATGATTAGTTCTTTGCAGAAGTTGATTATGGATGTTTGCTTTGCAGATTCAACATATGTTGGGAAGACTAATTCTGTGATGTCAGAGGCAGTAGAGAAGGTACCAAATACGTACCGACAATCAATGAGGCAACCGCTACCGGCTCCTATGAAGGCGGGTGGATGGCATGGAAGTAATGATCTGTTTGGAGGAAGACCACAACCTAGTAGAACTTATGAAACCTGGTGAGGAAAATCTCTTGAGTGACAAACTGGAGTCTTTGAATAAAAAGCTTTTTGTAAGCTTTTCCTTTATTTTGTGCTGTTGACTCGTGCTACTGGTATGGAACCAGACCTGTGTTTTGTGCTTTCTTTATTATGTGTATGGATTACAATGATTTGAAATTGGTACAATATGAATAATTAAGATATGTTTGATTCTATCATTTTATCATATGCATGTATTGTTATAATCGGACCGTTAAGCCCAGGTTTTAGTGTGGAATTCGGGTTTGATTAGAAAAGAAAGGAGAATTATTCTAACAACCTGGTCTTTTATATTATCCTTAAATGAAATCAAATACATTATAAATGGATCAAGCTCCTTAAAAACCTGAATATTTGACTTTGGAAGGCGATTATGATTTTTGGATTTGTTATGCACTCTCCTTCTGATCCTGGATTCGCCAGGACAATTGTTTCCGAAATGTTCCTTGACATCTTTGTATATAAACACCTTCTTTACAAGGGTTGATTTGCCCAAACACAATCGGTCTCATAAATTGAATGCCATACCTTTTTAGCCTCTTATTAAGATCAGACACTTCAACAATCAATTCATCAACACCTAAACCAAGATTATGCAGAGAGCTAACCCGACAAGAGCATAATATAGTAGAAAACCATTTAATAGTGTCCAAAATACCATCTCTTCGTTGGTCGGAGACTTCATGAAGATATCTCTCGATGATATCTTCAGTTTCAATATGCAAATTTGGTTATTTGGGCGACCACTTTCGCACCAATTTCTCCTGACGTTGTCTATTATCGACATCTTCTATGAAACACTCCATCCATTCCAGCTCGGTCTGCAGTTTTCCAATTTTACCATACACCTTATACAAGAACTTGGCTTCCTCAACCAACAAATTTCCTAGTTGTTGAGCAGCAGATTTCACGATAAAAGATGTCATTTCGATCAGTAATAGTCAATCCAAACTTTGGATGCTTCATGAGGGCTTTGCTGGCTTGGTCCGATCGTCTTGGGGAACTTCTTCGGACCTTCCCTCGTCTGAGTCGTCTCTCACCCAGCTCTCTACTGACCTGGCTACTTGGAACCGTAGGGTTTTCAAAAATATTTTCTTTAAGAAGAAGAAGCTCTCTGCCCGTCTTGCGGGTGCTGAAAGGAAACTTGCAGTCCAGCCTTCTCAGTTTCTCGTCTAAGGTCCCTTAGTTGGTCCGATCTGCGATTAGTTCGAGTCTCTCCATTCCCATTGTGGAAGACTTTGGCTCTTATCTTGGAGTGCCAATTGATTGTGGGAAAATGGAGAAGGATAGGTACAATTTCCTCCTTGACCGTGTGTCCAAAAGGCTTAGGGGATGGCAGGCTAAGTCTCTTTCGATGGCTGACTTGGTTGTGTTGGCAAACTCGGTTGTCTCCACGATCCCTCTGTACGTCATGCAGTCGTCTCTTATCCCTCGTTCTATATGTGATGAACTGGACAAGCAGGTTAGAGGCTTTGTTTGGGGATCGTCGGCTGAAAAACATAGGTTGCACTTGATTGGTTGGGAGGCGATCTGTCGACCGAAGAGAATGGGTGGCCTGGGGGTCCGCTCGATGAGGCAGGCAAACACGACTTCCCTCGCTAAACTGGGATGGCGGCTTCTGAAGGAACCCGAAACTCTTTGGAGTCGTGTCATTCGAGGTAAGTACTGTTCGGGTCGGCTCGATGTGGACATGTTCACTCGTTCACATAGATCGGCTCCGTCTTGGAGAAGCATTCTCCACGGCTCTGACGTGCTCAAGCAAGGGCTCAAAGTATCGGTTGGCAACGGACTCATTACGTTATTTTGGGACCACAACTGGCTCACAGACTCGCTTCTTGTCGACTCTGCTTCCGTTGTGATCCCTGATCAGATTTTGGGTGCCACGGTTGCTGATATGTGGAATGGTAGTGACTGGATTTGGGCCTCGATCACCCCCTACCTTCCACCTGTTATATGTGATCAACTCTGTTCCGTCCGACTGTCAAACAGAGATACTGATCGTGACAACTTCTCTTGGAAAATCACTGCTTCTGGGGATTTCTCTTCACGGTCAGCTCTTCGTCTCCTCAGGAATGACCCCCCCTCACTGATCGAGCCTGTTTGGACGGCTATCTGGCGTCTCCCTGCGCAGCAAAGGGTTCGCCAGTTTCTGCACCTTGCAGCTCATGAGGTCATCATGTGCAATCAGGTGAGACATTATAGACACCTTGCATCTTCGCCTGCTTGCCCCCGATGTCCTCTACCCGAATCTGGATTGCACGCTCTCCGGGACTGCACTCCTATCCGAGAGGTGTGGCTTGCTTTGAGTGGCAACTCTTTGCCACCTAATTTCTTTAGCTGTGATAGCATGAAGGAGTGGATCTTCCTAAATATTAAGGCAGGTGACAAATGGAGCTCCATATTTGGTACCATGCTTTGGTATTCATGGAAAGTCAGGAATGCTCTAGTTTTCTCTGGCCTCAACGATTTAAACCGTCTCTCCTCGATTGTTGTGTCCTTGTCTGAAGCTTTTTGGACCTCTCGGAACTCAGCTTTGCTCTCACCTCCACTTGACATCTCTATTGCGCCATGCTCCCCCGTGATCTGGACGTCTCCTCCATCATCCTTCCTTAAGCTCAATGTTGACGCTACCTCTCAGGGCAACCCAGGCCCGGCGGGTGGTGGTGGGCTGTTCCGTGACTGCGCTGGATCCTTTGTTGGAGGTTATATTTTCAACTGTGGTTCCTGTGCAGCGCTCCCGACGGAACTTTGGGCTATTTATCATGGTTTGGTTCTGGCCAACTCCATGGCATTATCCGCTCTCTTGATTGAGTCAAACTGCTTTGTTGCTTGCTCTCTTATTAACAGTGGTTGCTCAGGCTCTCACCCGGCTGCACAGCTCGTCTCTGACTGTCGTCGACTCCTCTCTGCCGCTGTTGGTGTTGGAGCCCAGATATTCGCGATCTCGCAATCAACACCTCGCGAGATCTGGCCTTCAGTGAATCTTCAAATACTGGAGACCTTCCTTACGCAAACTGAAGCAACAACTTGTGACTCATCTTCATCTGGATCAAAATGTGCTATTCTCCTCTGTTCTTTATGTTCTTCAGCTCCTAAGGTACCTGCACAACCAAACCGGAAGGTTGGACCCCCTGATTTGGCTCTCCGACGCTCAAGTCAGTAATAGCCACATATAATTGAACCCGATGCCTCAAACAACAATAGAGTAAAGTAAAACAGAGAGAAGATAATGATCGAAGTAATGACCAAATCAATGAAACCTCGTGAGTCAACTCAATGAAACAGTAAATGATGAAACTCAACCAATCGTGATGATTCGCACCTCAAAAGCACGATGACGGTACCGAGAGCCAGAATCCAGGTACCGATCATCCGATTCTCTACTAAAAGAGATGAATCGGGATCAGAGAGACGAGCTCGGAAATGAGTAATCGCCTTATGTGTTTTCTCTCTAGCTCAAGGGGGAAGGAAGATGCTCTCAATTGCCACTGCCTTTCTCTCTCTTTGCGGTTAGGATTTATAACCAGATATCGGGCCCCACACGATCCGGTGCTGCTCCCTTTACCTATTGGGCTTCTTAATGGGCCTCTCGTTCTCGACTTGGTTATCGGTCTTATGGGCTCGCGGTTCGTTTATTAGTCGCGAACTGGGTTCGTCTCTGAGTCGCGAGAACCGGGTCCAACAGTTGGTGGCTTCCATCTCTCCCACATCAGCCGAAGTGCAAATAAAGTGGCCGACAGCTTGGCTGCATTTTCTTCTTCCATTAATACTCAGTTCACTAGTTTCTTCATTCCCCCGCTTTGCATTCGTTCTCTCTTGGAAACTGAATATGTAGTCCCCTTGGGGACAGGACACTAATTTTGCTTATAATTATTTCGCAAGGGCTTTGCCCTCTTTCTCGACCAAAAAAAAAAGTGTCTTAAGTGAGCGCAATCTAGTGCACAAGTATTTGGTTTGGCACACAATTATGTACACATCTATATAGCACGGAAACCTCTCCTAGTGTCTGAAGCGGGGTGTCGAAAACCTGAAAACGCCTAGAAGCGCCCAAAAATGTCGGAAAACGGTCAACATTTTGTAAACGTCACGAAACGTATGAGGAAACGGGAGGAAACGTTTTGATGAGCTAAAAATTAGAAAATTATATATATATTTTTAATAAATTAAAGAAAAATAGAAAATAGAAAAACTTAACCCTAATCCTTCATCTGTTTCACGTTTTCAACCCTCACATTTGGTTTAGGTTTAATACTTAGTTTTCAATGCTTCTGCCAGATTTGGTATCTATAAACTATTATTATGTTACAGACTTAAATTACTTCTATTTTATTTGCCTCTTAGTAATATTAATGTACTATTCATTACAATAGTTTTAAAATGATATATAATATTAAAACATATCGTTGTTTCCCGCCGTTTCCTATATTTGTTTATTTTAAGTTTGTCGCTTCCTGGTGTCCTGCCGTTTCCTGGAAAAAGTTTCCCGTTTCCAACTGCCTTTTCCGTGCAACATACGTACACATCAATGCATTTTTTTGTTTCTCTCATTAACCTATTGGTCTCCGGGTTCATCCATCCTTGGCTAGCGAGCTAGAAAGTTAATATAAAACACGAATATGAACCAGTTATATATTCTATAATATTTTCTCGATGCATGTTTGATGGGAGAACGTATTGTTCTATTCTTATTGAATGAGTAAAGCATAGATTAATAAAGATGAGAACGAGCTACAAATTTAGTGAAACGCAAAGCTAAGAATCAAATCTCTCCATCCCAAAGATCATCAAGAGTCTTGTAGGGTGCACCATCTCCTGTTATGTGCTCATAAGGAAAGCCTTTCGCCTGAGGAATCTTCTCAATCTCGAGATTCTCTTCCTTAGATAGATTCCAATCAAATATGTCTAGATTCTGTTTCATCCTCTAGATTCTGTTCCCCAGGGAGATCCATTGGCGCCCAAGGGAGAGTAGGCTGAGATGTGAATTCCTTTCTCCTTGCAAAACTCTCTTAGTTGCTTTTGTTGCCAAAATGGGTTCATCTCCACCTTTCATTAATCATCAACACTATTTGAAAATATGATACTAAAGAATCCAATGCATTGAATGAAGTTGGAGCTATCCAAAACATAAATCTATATGGTCTTAGTTTGGTTTAGGATTGTTGTTATCAAAGGGTGGTGTTGGAGGCCGAATCAGCCTTTAACTAAAGGTTTTTTTTTCATAAGGGTGTTTCTCGTTATCATCCTCTTATAAGCCTGGTATTTGTAGAGAAAAGTTCAGGTGAGAACAAGCCTTAACGTAGGCGTTCAACATTATGGCCCAGATTATGAACACTGAGATTCAGAATATGAACATTGACGTGTAATTTGTGAACGCGGTTTGTTCGTTTTTCCTACGTTGAGAGTTATTTGCAGCGGAACTTTCCTCGGTATTTGTTTGCTATAGCCTCTATTAGTTTACATGCCCTTAACAAACCACCTAGCTAAGCATTAGTTCTTTGATCTTAATTAGATGATAATAGGAGGTTTGATTTTGTTCTGTTTGGTTAAATTGTACTCCGTAGTCTATAGTGTCTTTTATATGAATAAAACATGTGAGAATATAATGAACCTTGTTAGGTATAACTTTTTATGGAGAAGAGTTTTGAAACTATTTTTTGTTAAAAACAAACACACCTTAAAGTCCATCCATGTAGCTAGATGACAATGATGAAACATTTAGCTTCTTCCATAAGTCCAATATCTTATCAATACTAAGTGATGCAAACCTGGTTGACGGCTGGAGGAATAGTAGCCACATCAAGTATGGCTTGGAGCTTCTTGCATGAGAAATTGCTTACTCCAATGGATTTTACAAGCCCAAGGTTTTGACATTCTTCCATGGCTTCCCAAACACCTCCTAAATCAAACTCCATCATATCCTCCTTATCCATGAATATCTCATACTTCCCTGGCTTTGAGCTCATTGGCCAATGAATTAGATATAGATCCAAGTACTCCAATCCCAAATCCCTATTCATACATTTCAAATAAACATGCTAGTTGGACCCATTTTATATTGATATCATATTGATATATGCTAGTATCTTGCATTTGTTGGATAGTTAATTTTCTTTTATAACTTCTTATTAAGTAGTTAGTTGCTTAACTATTTACAACTATCTCAGTGGCTTGTAATATTATATAAACACTCTTGTAGTTCCTGAATTCGTTAATAGGAAGCCACACTACAAGAGTGTTTATATAATATTACAGGCCACGTCAGTGACAGTTATAAGCACTAAGCAACTAATTACTTAATAAGAAGCTTTAAAAGAAAACTAACTATCCAACAACATATTCAAACAATAGGGTTGTATCATTGATGTCAAGTAATACATATCATTCATACAGATCGATACCCTATACCCGATATCTCATATCTTTGTTATCGACAACAAAAAGCGAGTTGCCTTTGTATTAACTTACTAACATTTCATGACACATTGTATCATCTTAATATCAAGCAATATAGTGATTATTATACCTTAGGGTATTTTGTAGGGCAGGAAGAACAAGATGAGGATGAGCATCACAAGACCAAAGTTTGGAAGTAAGAAAGAGCTCTTTTCTTGACTTGATAAGCCCTAATTTGAAGGCTTCTCTTATGGCTTCGCCTATCGGCTTCTCGGATTGGTAGATAGGGGCGGTGTCGAAGTGTCGGTAGCCATGGTCAATGGCGTTGACCACCGCTTGTTTGACGTTGTCAGGCTGAAAAGGATACTCTGCAGTGCCAAAACCAATAAGAGGAATGGTGACGCCGGAGTTGAGAGCCACCTTTGGAATATTAATGCATTTGTTTTCCATCTTTTGTGACCACTATAACAAATAGTAAGTGTGCAATGTAATCTTATTCTACTACGGAGTATGATGTATTTGTACTTGTAGGCATGTGCACTTGCACCAACAAACTTTAATTATTACGAAGTGTTATTTTTTTGCTCAAAAACTTCAATTATTTTTGGTGTCACATTCAAAATCTTCTGATGAAGAAAGAATTGTCATTTCTGCCTCTAATAAATGTAATATTGTTCACATATAAGGGAAGGAAATATCTATATTTGGATCTTTTCAAATGATATTAGTAATAGTATAATGGAATGGTCTATTTACTTTGCATATCATATAGATACTTGATATGCGAAATTAAAATTATATAGTTAAGAAGATAAATTCGTTATTAAAAAAATCTTAAGATTAAAATTTACATCAACTGAGGGTTAGAAAAGTCCAAAATCCAAAACATTAAAAAAAATTAAACAATTAATTAAATAACTATGAAATTTAGTGCAATTGTTATGGCGACATCAAATGATATATATTGAATATACACTGCAAACGCAATGACATGAGTTCCAAGTCCAACGGCCATGCCATGTTACTTATGTCACATTAAATGTGACAAAGAAACTTCCATTATACTCCCTCCGTCCATTAATATAAGGTTCATTTGCTTTTTCGACACTATTCACAAACCGAGAGAATCTTATCGTTTTCTTCCAATATATAGAAATAAATATAGGCATGTGAAATCTCGTTTGATTCGTCTCAATGAGTACTTTAACAATATATAAAAAATTATAATTTTTATCATCGTATATTTAGAGATATTAACGTTACGAAACGTGTCTCGACAAATGTGTCAAAAGCAAATGGAGAGATCAATAGAGGAAAGAGGGAGTATATAGTATGGGCATTCATATTGGAAAATGTTGAGCATATTCAAATATTATCATAGTAAGTTATGTACGATGATTCTCAAGATTATCGATCTACTAGTGAATGAACGACAGCTTGCGAGCTAGTAAGAAAACAAGATGCTACATACATAGCGGGCTAGTTCTCCTTTCTTTACATTGCTTCCATGTGCCCTTACTAACATCTCCATTCACATCCCAACTCTTATATGGATCGCGGTGATTCTCATGTCGAGATGAAGAAGGCGACGATTGTGCTATAATTGACAGAGATTTAATCTTGAATCTCGAAACTCATGCACGTGATCGCTCTCAACTCCCTGGATTTGAGTGCCAAAAATTTGATCTTTTCTTTTTTTTTGATCAAAGGAGAGACAACACTCTCACGTATGGATTGAAAAAAAGACTAATTTGCAAAAGAGCGGGGAGTAGCGACACCCCTAACATCATCCAACAGAATTTGAAAGAAACAAACAGGCGGATCGCTAATACAATGAAAACCAAGAACAAAATCAAAAGCCAAGGATGCTAGGCGATCCGCCGCATAATTAGCCTCCCTGAAGATGTGACGAAGTTGGACCACCCAACTTCTACCGAGAAAGCCTTGGCATCCCGACACCAGGCAAAAGAGGGGATGACGATGATGGATGGGACGCTGAATGAGACCAATACCAATGAGCGAATCCGACTCAAGCACAACCTTCTTGTAGCCCATATTCCACGCAGTCTCAAGGCCATCACATATACCCCATAATTCAACCATAAGCACAGAGCTAATACCAATATTCCTCACAAACCCTCCAAGCCATTGCCCAGACTCATCTCGAACAAGACCCCCAGAAGCACCAACGTTGAGAATGCTCCGAAAAGCCCCATCAACATTAATCTTCACCCATGAGTTAGCGGGCTTAATCCAGATGATCAAAGGCTGCTGAATCAAGCCCCTCACAGACCCTCCTTTAGCATGGGAAGACACAAAGAAATATTCCTTAGCTTGATTGATGATAAAGTCGCCTTTGGAAGTTTGAGTATCAACACCCGAGAAAACTCTACCATTCCTCCACTTCCACAACCACCAAGCCGCAGTAGCAAAAATAATCGCATCCGGCACCTCGAACCCGAAACTAAACTCCTCCTTTAAGTTTCGAAAGATCCAATCCCCCTGAATCACAGAGAAAAACAAGGCACTCTTATCACTAGGAAGAATCAAACCCCACACTTCCATGGCAAAGGGACAGTCCCTTAAAAGATGGAGAAGACTTTCAGGAGAGTGCCCACAACTCGAACACAGATCAAAAGCACAAAGAAGGCGTCGAAAACGCTCCGAGTTCGTGAGAATTTTTTCCTTCAAAACAGTCCATAAGAAGAAACGAATCCTCTCCGGGACAAGCAAGCTCTAAATTTTCTTAAAGGCAATTTGAAGTTGGGGATCAATATTATGATTAGGACACACGGCATTGAAGGCAGAAGCCACTGAAAAATCCCCAGAAGACGAAGGGCGCCAAGCAACACAATCGGTCGTCTCCAAAATAAGCCTAGTAGAGGCCAATTTCAAAAGAATCTGAATTGGCAACCTGCTTTGAAATTCAGCCCAATTCCAGCCAATATTTTCAACCCAAAAATCACCCACCTTCTTCTCCTTGTCCAAGCCCACTAGTAAAATTAGTGAGTGGGCTCTCACCAAGCCACACATCAGACCAAAATCTACACCGATCACCACTACCAACAATCCAAAAAATCTGAGAAGAGACTAAGTTATCAAAAGCCCACTTAATCCCATGCCAAATGTAAGAGTCTTTAGTCTTCCTACTCTCCACCAACTGGGAACCATCAAAACTAACCCCATACTTGGCTCTAAAAATCTCACCCCAAATCCCTGCATCATCCGAGATAAATTTCCAACTTAACTTGGCAAGAGCAGCCATGTTCATCTGAGCAGAAGGTCTAATCCCAAGACCACCGTTCTTTTTGGAATTACAAATATCCGGCCAAGCCACGAGGTGAAGGCAACGAGTACCCACACTCCCGCCCCAAATAAAGGAACGAGTAATCTTATCCAAAGCCTCACAAACATTGTTAGGAATTCTCAAAGTGCTCATGGTATAGATAGGGAGAGACGACAAAACCGCCTTGGTTAACGTCACACGACCCGCCGTACTAAGAGTGCGACCTTTCCACCCCGCAAGTTTAGAGGAGACTTTGGCCAACAAATCCTTGAAGGTGTCCTTCGACACAGGTTTGTTAAGAACCGGGATGCCCAAATAGTTACCAAGATCCCTCGTAACGTCAATCCCGCAGCCCAACTCAAGTTGTCTGGCCAAATCCCGCGAAACGTTGGCCGAAACATAAAGTTTAGACTTGGAAGTTCTAACCGTCTGACCCGACGCAGTGCAAAAACGATTCAGACAGTCCATAATAATACTCAACTGGCTAGTAGAGGCTTCACCCATTAGAATTATGTCATCCGCAAAGAACACATGCGATAACCCCGGCGCCCCACGACACAAATGAATGGGTTTCCACTGATTTCTAGCAATCGAATCCAAGATGAGATGACTAAACCTTTCCATGCACAAAACGAAAAGGTAGGGCGAAATCGGGTCGCCTTGTCAGATCCCTCTAGATGGGCAAAAAGCCTCAGAGAGCTCACTGTTCCATTGGAGTCTCATAGAAGAGGTGGAAAGGCACTCCCCGATCCAAGAGACCCACAAGTCCGAGAGTCCCACATCCGAAAGAGTATCAAGAATGAAATCCCAACGGAGTTTATCATAAGCTTTTACAAGGTCCAACTTAAGAACCATCCATTTCTTTCCCGACCTCTTCATCCGCATCGAATGAACAATTTCTTGAAGGAGAATGACATTGTCACTAATAGACCTACCCGGGATAAAACTACTTTGAGTCGGGCCCACACAATCCCTAAGCAAAGGTTGCAACCTCGAAGCAAGAATCTTGGTCACAAGCTTGTAGAGCACGTTACATAAGCTTATAGGACGAAATTGACTAATCAACTCCGGCTTTGCCACCTTCCCAATCAAGGCAATAATAGTATCATTTAAACCATTGGGGAGCTTAGAAGTACTGAAGAAGGAGCGCACAAAGCTCCGCACTGAATCACCAACCACACTCCGACAAGACTTAAAAAAGACCGGTTGAAAGCCATCAATACCTGGCGCTTTAAAAGAACCCATACGACTTAAAGCAGTCCAGATTTCGTCATCAGACGACATAACATCAAGAGCAGCAACATCCACACAATTAAGGGAAGGAAAGCCACCACGAGCAAGGGGAATGGGTTGCACAGGAAGCGAGTAGAGATTAGACAAAAAATTCAGCGCCATGGTCTCAAGTCTCTCTTGATCCTCTTCCCATAAGACATCGTCAATGCGCAAAGCCATAATCTTATTCTTCCTCCGCCTAATAATAGCACTGGTATGGAAAAAATTTGTATTACGATCACCCAAGGCGATCCAAGACTCCCGAGACTTTTGAAACCACAAGGTTTCCTCTTGAGCAAGCGTATCAGACAAATCCTCAGACAACCTTTGCTGAATGTTGAGCAACCGAGCATTGGCCCCTCTTCTTTCGATGGCAAGTTACAGACCATCGATTCTAGTGATCAACTTTGATTTCTTAAGATGAATATTTCCGAACACCCTCCTATTCCAAGCCAACAAATCAGATCTGAGCTTAAGAAAAGCCATGGAAGCCTCCACATCATTGCTCCAGAAGAGACCCACAAAATCCAAGAACTCGGGATGAAGGATCCAAGCCGCTCCGAAACGAAACGGCTGCCTACACGGGTTCCTACGAGACTCCGGGGCCAGGTGGAAAAAGAGAGGATTATGATCCGAATGAATCGCAGGAAGATGCTTCACACAAGCCTCAGTCCATCGAAGTCTCCCAGCCAGATTAACAAGGACACGATCAAGACGCTTAGAGATCTTAGTCTCCACAGTTTTACCCCTATTCCAAGTAAATTTAGAACCCGAAGCTCCCATGTCAATCAATTCAAGCGAGTTGATCCAATCCGCAAAGACAGGAGTATCAATAGACAAAGAGCCCGACCCTCCCTGACGCTCATCAAGGCTCAAAATACAGTTAAAGTCACCCCCGATAAATAACGGCGCTGACACATTCTTAAGCTCATTCTCAAGCTCCGTCCAGAACAGCCTTCTACGATGCGCAGTCGGAGGCCCATATACCACCACATAATGGAAGAATTCATCACCAATGACAATTCTGGAGTGGATGAAATTATTATGAATAGTAATAACGGAGAGATTGACAGAGGCTGCATTTCAGAACATCCACAAACCACCAGAGAACCCAACAGCCTCAACTCGAACCGAATCCGAAAAGTCCAATCTCCTACAAACCTTCTCAGCTCTAGCACCCGAAATCCTAGGCTCAGAGATAGCCAAAATATCCACCTTGTTATGATTCAACAAATATCTACAAGCACCCCTAAAACCAGGTTTTCCCGCTCCCTGAGTATTCCAAAGAATACAGTTCAAAGATTTGTGATACATAAATACACAAAGGCAAAAGACAAAACAAGGGCACAAACAAGCCCAGAAAATCAATTATGCGAAGAAGCCAAAGACTTGGCCTCATCCACCATGACTTCATCATTTCCGCAGTCAATCTTCTCACCAACCTCAATATTCAAATTACACTCCTCCATATTAGCAGCCTCTCCCGGGGCTGACTGCGTGGATATTAAGACCAAATCAGGAGGAATCGTAGCAGAGGCAATATCCTTATTCGGATTAGAAGAAGGCAAGCCTAATCCACAAGAAGGAAGCCCACCAGAGGAGATCACAACTGGACTAGAAGCAAGGATTTTAGTCCCGGGTAGAGGAGGGAAAGAAGGTTCATGGGCCAACTCAGAAGCAGGCCTAGCCCGTTTACCTGAACCCAAAATACCCCTACAATCTTCTTGGGCCAAGCCCAAATTTCCAACAAGTCTAATTGGGCCTTCTTTAACTTTAGCTTTAATTTTCATGCCCAATTTCTTAGCCTCACTCCTATTATCAGCCTTACTTGCTTCCACTGCACCAAAAGCAAAGTGCTCTTTCCCAGAAGACCTAGAAGGCTCAGATGGCTGTCTGACCTTATACTTAAATATAGTCTTCCCCTTCTCTTCCCATTTAGCTTTCCCTTGTATAGCTCATGAAAAACCGTCTTTCTTAATATTTCCAGGCTGAACAGTCTCTTCCATATCAGATTTTTCATTCCCTAAACCCTCCTTTTTTTGTCCTTCTTCAAAGATAGCAAACCTATTCGCAGAGTTTTTCTGTTGCCCACCCTTCATAGCATGTCCCTTCGCACGGTTGACATACCTAGGTTTCTGAGACTTCTGATAGGTAACCGTGGACCAAGAACCAAGATACCCATTTTCCGCCGACTGAACCGGAGCCTGCACCACCTTATTCTTTGGATCTACTATCTGGGGGATTCTCATTAACCGGCTGATGAGAAGGGCAGTCAGTCATTAAGTGCCCTTGCCGTCCATAGTTAATGCAAATCTCCCCTAACCCTTCATACTCCAGCAAAACAGGGACACCATTAATGAGGATAGCTCCTTTAAGGCACTTGCTGAGATCCAATTCCATGCAAACCCGAGCAAACTTACCATGTGTAGCTTGGAGAGTATTACGATCCACTTTCACAGGTCTCCCCAAGCTGGACGCAATTCTGAACAAAACACGCTCATCATACAAGACCACGGGAAGATCGGCAAATCGAACCCAAGCGCAAATGGAAAGGATGGAGTCTGAGGCAGGATTGAAGCTTGAAGTCCAGTCCTTAACCATAAGGCATTGGCCGAAAATGGAATAAGGACCCCCTGTCAACGTTTGGAAATAATCTTGTTCCAATTCAAACCTAACAATGGAGTAACCCTTAGAGAGATCCATGATAGAAAGCCTTCCGAGGGGGCGCCAGATTTCTTTTAACTTTCTATCAAACAACTGATAGCCAAGAGAGCTCAGAGAAGAAGGATCCCCTTCCTCCACCCGCCCATTCGTACTCGGAAGATGAACCTCATCGACAACCATACCCGATTCAGCACCTTCACTACCACTCGGAGTTACCACCACCAAGACCGGGGAACTCGGACTATCAACAATCATCAACGAAGCAGTCGGGGGAGACAGGACGACCGACGGAGTCTCCTGAGAGGAGGCTACCATAGGATCGGGATCGGGAGCGGCGGTCTCACACATTCGAACGACGGAGGATTTCTGGGTTGTCTTTTATTGTACAGTAGAGAGCCAACTATTTCACCTTCTCAAAATCTATGAGCTTCACGAAGATGCTCTTTTTAATCTGATCTTTTCTTTGAGGAAGGGAGAGAGCCACTTATAAGGAGAGAGAAGTGTTTGTGTCACTCGTGTCACGTGTTGCGAAGGTCCCCACGTGCTACCATTAGTCAAGGAGGGTGGTGTGCAATTGGATGAGCCGGAGCAGATGACGTTACTTCTTATTTAGCGCGTTAACACATGGAGCCAGACTCATCTCCTGGTCCCAACCAACGCGGCCTTTTTGATCGCTTAATCTTCGACTTATTCTATGCTCTAAAAAAACTTTTGTTAATACTATAGTCTATGTAAATCTGAAAAGTGCAAGTATGAAACCCAAGTCATTAAGCTACTCCCTCCGCCTAATAAGGTTGTTCCCATTTTTTTGGCACATTCGTCAATGTAAATCTTGCGTCGTTAATATCTCTAATTACAATTACATGTTATCGAAAAATTATAAAATTTGATAGTATTACAGTACTCAATCAGACGAATCAAACAAGATTACGCATGACTATGTTTGTTTATATATATTATAAGAGATTTACAATATCCTATCAAACGGTGAATAGTGCAATAAAAAGAAACTACAACATTATTACAGGACGGAGAGAGTATATTGCTATGTGTGAGTAGGGCTGTCAAAATTACACCCGACCCGAAAGCCCGACCGGTCCGGCCGAAAAAATGTCCGACCGAAACCCGAAAAAAATGAAAAGGTTTATGTCCGGGACGAGTCTGACTCGACCGAAAAATGTCTGAAACCCGAAAGTTGTCTGACCCGAAAAATGTCTGAAATCCGATATTGTCCGATTCAAATCTCGTCCGACCCGAAATTGTCCGATCTGAACCTCGTCCGAAACCCGATATTGTTCGATCTGAAACTCGTCTGAAACCTGAAATTGTCTGAAACCCGAGATTATCCGAAACTCAAGATTTTCCGAAACCCAAGATTATTCGATCAATTCCTACTTAATTATAGACAATTAGCAATTCATTCACATATTAATTAGTTTAAACTATCATTTTTAAAATTTAATCTTCTCTTTTTCAGAATTGACCCGATCCAAAACCGCCCAGACCCGAAATCGACCCGACCCAAAACACGCCCGGACCCGAAAACCGTCCGACCCGAAACACGTCCGGACCCGAAAACGACCCGACCGGAAACACGTCCGGACCCGAAAATCGTCCGACCCGAAAACCGTCCGACCTAAAAATGGTCCGACCGAAATTAGTCCGAAAACCCGATTTTGGCCGATAAATAATTATCCGGTCCGAACCCGACCCGACCCGACTCGTTCCGACTCGTTCCGACATGGACACGTAACACGTTCCCTCTTTTTCAAGCTCAATTGCACCTCCAAAAGCCACATGCCACTCCAATTTCACCTTATCGCCGATCTCGCCTTCGGATCTATATAATCCCTACTGATAAGCGCGATGAATCCGAACAAGAATGAAACTGAATATCCATGACGAATCAACAAATTGCTACTCCCGCCGCTGCTCTGAAGTATGATTTACAGGATCAGGTTTTTCGATCATTAACCTAATTTCAGTTCTAGGGTTTTAATTAATCAATCCTAAGTTGTGATGTGGAGCAGAAACCATTGTGGAAGAACTTTCTGGCATTTGTAGGACTTGGTTTTCTTGTTTCGTTGGCATATCTTGATCCTGGAAACTGAAATTTTTCTTCAATTTCAAACTATATTGTTGCTGGTTATAGAAGGTTTCTTAGTTTGATTTTTTGTTTTGCCCCAATTTTGTTATGGCAGTGGAAACAGATTTGCAAGCAGGAGCTAATCACAAGTAGTTGGTAATCACTAATTCTTAGCTTTACACATCACTGTTATAACAGTGGAAACTGAGCATTGTCGTTTGATTAGCAGTTTCGCTTATGAAACCTTGTCAGCAGTTGTTGTGGGTGATTATTATAGGATTGGTATTCGTTCTAGTAATCCAACCTCTCGCTCAGGTAATGTACCTTAAAAGTCATGACAATCAATAAACTCACAATTCATTATGACAATATTGATCAACTTATAAATACAATTTGTTGGATATTTGTGGGTGTAGGTAGACACTTATCAGAAATATGCAGGGCTGAATATCCTGTGTTCATGAGATATTGCTTTTGGATTCTTGCAGAAGTTTCTGTCATAGCTGCTGATGTCCCCGAAGGCAATTCGTCCTTTTCTTTCTTTCCTTAATCATTAATGTATCTTTTTTAATCAAATCTCATCGAAATTTTGCTCCTAATGTCTTTGTTCAGTATTCGGGACTGCATTCGCATTAAACATCTTATTTCACATTCCTATTTGGGCTGGCGTTCTCCTTACTGGTCTCAGTACCATACTACTACTCGCTCTCCAAAGATTCGGGGTAATTTTTATCAGGAAAACTCTATTTAACTATTTAAGTAATGAATTCTGACAACATTGTTTTTATTCTTGATGAGTGATTTTTCTTGTTTCTGTTCAATATTTTAACAGGCACAACCTTTTTCTTCATTCGGCTCTTGTGTTAACCCAAAAAGTACCTGATTCAGTTTGTAGCATCAATGTTAACACCCTCCCTCACTAACCTAGAACTCTGTTCTCGTCAATTTTTTCTCATGGAGAGCGGATTCGCTTTGCTGATTGTTGCAGTCATCAATGTAGCGGTTATATCCGTTCCTGCAGCGGTTTGTGCAAGCAACAATCTCTCACATGATGATGCTGAGAGATGCAGTGATCGTACTCTCAACTCAGCATCTTTTATCCTCAAGGTGTTGGAACTGATTTGTGACTGACTTCCGGGCACTTTTCCGGTGGGCTGCGGTCACCGGTTGTGCCGGATTATGGGAGCGTTGGCTTCGTCTCCGCGAGCACTACGCCGTAGTGTACTCACACATCAAAATCGGGTTCCGTTTGAATGAGAAATGAAGGCTCAAAGTTGGTTGTTTGTCTAAGTACAAAGAACAATTTTGGAGCTGAATTTTGATATGGCTTTTGTCCCACATCGAAAATTGGGGTGAGAATATGAAGGGTTTATATACCCCAAACCCCATACCCTTGGTAAGCCCTTGGGAGAGGTATGGAGAGAGGACACGGGGGGCCCTCGCGCGGTCCGTCCGTCCGGTCCTGGTCCGAACTAAGTCAGCAACAAACCTCCCTTCTTCGAGAGTACTGCACAGATATTGGTTCGTTGGCTTCTGTCTTTTGATTGTGCAAACCAGAAGTGATCGTAGTTGTATCCTGGGATTCTCAACGCCGGTAACCGTCACATATACGGGGCGTTACAGAATTAAGGAAAGAGATCTAATCTCGACTCTACGCAACAGTTTCGTCAAGAGCGAATCGGTAAAATTTTGTTCTTCGTTTTAATTCTTTACAGATTGTTATTCTGCGAAATACAGGTCCTACACAAGGTTCTAAACCAAAAATCCTTCTGATATTTTTTTCTCTTCACAATCAATACAGAAGTAAGGATGTTTATCTTACTGCATAATGTATTGGGAAGAAAATCAGGATCCATCCTTGATGCAGTAGCCTTATTGGCCTCAGGACAGAGCTCTACCATCACTGGGACCTACTCTGGACAGTATGTGATGCAGGTTATACTAGCACCAGCAAAATTGAAAAAAAACTTTCATTTTGTAGTTGTTTGTTAGGGATTTTTGAACTTAAAAATGAAACAATGGAAGAGAAATCTGATAACAAGGTGCATCGCCATAGTTCCTAGTCTTATACCTTCATCAATTGGATGCATTTGTATGTGGTTGATCTTAACAACCCGAAGAATACGAGAAACACTGAAATGTTGATCATTTAAATCAAGTTTTTTATTTTGCAGATGATATTATCCTTTGATCTCCCATTCGCTCTCATTCCACTTCTCAAGTTCAACAGCGGCTCTACAAAGATGGGTCTTTACAAGAACTCTATTTAAAAACACTCTTAATAACCCTCTTCAATCTTCATACATAATATAAATCAAGAAACGTCATTAGACTTGACTTATTATGCAGGTGACCATATTCTCTTGGGTTTTTTTAGAATCGCTACATGGTAACTGGATTCTGGGGATGGTTAATCTGCAACAATCTTCCTAAAACAGGGAATGTACTAATATCGATCATGGTATTTCCGTTATTATTGGTATACGTTGCAGCGATTATTTACTTAGCCTTAAGAAAAGACTCTGTGGAGCTTGATGCGCCATTGAAGCTCAATCCAAACGTGCAGAATCGAATGGAGAAATGTCTTGAAAATGCAGAACTAGTGTTAGATCATGTTCAATACAGAGAAGATCTTGCTGATATTCCTCTACCAAAATAGGCTTAGTTCAGGAATAATAAATCTTTGTAGTTGAATTTTTTTAGTGTTAGCCATGCTAAATTTTCACTAATAAATCGTTACATAATTGTTTTCAAAGTGATATGAGATTGCTAGAATTGGTATAGTGATTTAGCATAGGATTCTTTTTGAGCTTAGATCATATGATTCGATCTGTTTACTGTATTTTATACTTTATATGATGGCAATTGTACGTTCTATAAAATCTTACAACTTAAATACTATATGCTACAAGAAAAATGATGATTGTTGAGCATAGTTGTGTTCTTGTGGCTGAGGTTGAAGGCATAAAATAATGAGCCTCGTCCTAGCATATTTATTCTACTTTTAATGTTCAAATGTTTTATATTTATGAGAATAATATGAGCCAAGTGTTATGAAATTTCATATACGGTGTACTAACTTTAAAAAATCTCAAAAAAATGTGAACATATACAATACTAGGATAATTTAGTCACTGTTGGAGTACGGACGTGATGGTTACCAAAAGATATACTCCTTCCTCTGTTCCTTAATGTTCTTCTCATTTCATTTTGACACATTTGTCGAGACACGTTTTTCGTCGTTAATATCTCTTATTATATAAATCTAAAAATTATAAAATTTTGATATTATTAAAGTACTTAATGAGACGAACAAAATAAGATTATGTTTGTTCTTATAGATTGAGAATAATCTAGCAAATTATATTAAATCGTGAATATTGTAAAAATTGGAGATGGAAAACCATTAAGGGACGGAACGGAGACATTACGTTGTTGCCAATACGACGGAGCTATATAATTTATGAAATTATTAGTTTATGTTATATTTTTGGGTAGCTAGTTGCCATATTATAAAGTAAAAAAATGGAAGATATGTGGCTCATATGCTCTACTCAGTCCTGTCCAAGAGGTTACATGAGGTGGGAAGCCAGCTCCAATTCAATTCCTCTCGACAAAGTTTGGCAGATGGAAGCTGTGATTAAATAAGTTTAAATATCAAGATATTTTTATGGTTTAAATATCAAGATATTTTTACGATTTAATATGTTTTGAGACAACTCACGTCAAAGACAATGGTGTTTCACATACAATTTGAAAGGACTCGAATTCAACCTATGTGATTTATGTATTTTAGAGGCAATTGGCATGCATCTTAACGAATTTATCTTATGTTTTTCTCATTTTTTTAGGGTTTTTTAGCTTAAATATATCTTAATTAGTGGTCATGTATTTGATCATTTTGTGTCTCCATATTTCAAATATCACTGGACATTAAATGTTCGGGTGAGAACAAAGCTTAACGTACGAAAAACGAAGTTTTTAAGTTCACATATAGTTCACATATAATAAGTCATTTATAATTTATGAGGTAATGTTCATAATTTAAGCGATAAAAATTTGAAGTCATTTTGAGAAAAAAGAAAACAAAAATAATAATCAATGTCTGCAGTAATTACAGGTATGTCACAACGTCCCTCACTGTGAACATTGACGTGTTATCTATGAACGTGAACTGTTCGTTTTTCCTATGTTAAAACTTGTTCGCATCGGAACTTTCCTCTAAATCTTTATCATATACAAGAAGAAGAAGAATGTTGTGCGGATCGAGAGAGACAAATACATAAAAAAAAATAGAACGAAAGAAACACAAGATTACGTGGTTTGCCAGTATATAAATTACATCTACAAGTAGGAAGAAATTAGATTTTATTAAAAGACAGAAAGACGGATATCATACTACATTAGAATTTAACATAAACGACTATAGATAATATCTACTCGAATCTATCCTAAGAGACTTAATCTCTAAAGATATTGGTCCAAGTAGAAAACTTGAATATTATTAGTCAAGTTGTGAAACTTAGTTCTTATCTTTAAAATGACCAACTTACCTATACTCAAATATATCACATACTTAGTTGAATGTGTAAATTTTATCGGATATATTCTCATGGGGAATGAATGTATATTCTACCATGATCCCCTAATATTAAGAAAGCTTAATAAGTTTAATGTAATTTTTCTTCAGTTAATTGTAAAGTCTAAAATTGATACTCCAATATACCTTGGTTAAATAATTTGAATAGGAGAATAGCATAAATTAATGGTGTGATATGAAAGGTTGCCATGTGTCGAGAAGTTGGTGATGATGTATAAAGATTCTTGTAATATTGGTTTGTGGCCAATCAAATGATCCACATGCACTATAGTCTTGCTACTGTCCACACATTAGAAGGGAAGATATATTTAGAGGTGGAAAAGAATCCTTCATCGATCCCACACAATTCCACCCACGTATTTGCAAAGCATTTATGGTAACTTCTCAATCTCAAATATCCCTCGTTTCTTCGTCTGTCTCTCTCTATCGTCCATCGTCTTAATTACTACTCCTTACGTCTCATCAATTTTGACACTATTCACTTTTCAAGAGAATTTTCAACATATCTTCTAATATATAAGAAAAAATATATTAACATGGGGTCTTGTTTGATTCGTCTCATCAAGAGCTTTAACAATATCAAAATTTTATAATTTTTATTAATGTGTATTTAAAGATATTAGCGTTATAAAACGTGTCTCGACGAATGTGTCGGAAAGAGATGGGAAGGACATTAAGGGACGGAGGGAGTACTTTTATTATCGACAATGATAACTAGTAATCTATCTTATATATTAAAGCTAAGCTATTTTAAACTCTAAGAGTGTTTTTAGGAGTGAGTTGTTAGATTTGTAATTTATTAATAAAATTAATTGTAAATTTTCAAAAAAAATTGTTAATAAAAGTAAAATATACAATATACAGTAATTTTTATATAATAAAATTTTAAAATCATCCTTTTAATGATTGGGATTAAAGAATAATTATCTTGAAATTTTGTTTAAATTATTAATATCAATTTGGAACTTCAGTATTTAAAAATCATACATAGTTTATACAATTTCAATAATTGATTTCAATAAATAAATAAATTTTTAAAATCATCTCAATATGTTTCCACTGTAAAAACTTATACATATAAAGTATAAACTACTTGATATCTTCATTTTAAATATAAAAATAAGTTGATCTATAATAAAACATTACCTTATTTATTTTATAAGAGAAGATTACTTTTGAGAAACATATTTTTATATTAAACCCCGTGCTTGGCCCGGGTATTACACTAGTTTCGATTAACTTAGGGTCGTTTGTTTGTATATTTTGGGTATATGGATCTGGTACGAGAATGAGTTAAACTTGTTTTTTGTGTTTGGTAGAATAAGTATGGATATATGAAATGAGCATGAGTCATTCTCATACCAATAAATTACCGTATATCTCATAACCAAATAAAAATCAAGATATTACTTATACATAAGTTTATAACTTGTCTTTCTCTACCAAACACTAAAGATTGAGAATCACTCAAACTCATCTCTCGCTCATATCGAACCCGATTCATCGTTTCAAATCGATTTCTATCTCAATACCAAACGAGCTTTTAATTCTTTCAACATCCAACTTAGGATAGAGTTCTTTTCATATAGAACTAAGCCTTTCTTTTTTTTGGAGTTTTAGACTTTTAGGTAATGCCTCACTTCTCTTAGTGGATAATTGATAGGTTTGATAACTTTAATTTTGAATAGAGATATTTCACTTTGTATATAAAGAAAATGTGAATTTTAAACAATATTAATATGTGATTCTAAACTAATGATGTCTATTACAAGCTTGGATATATCATAGTAGTGTGACAATGAATCAGACATAAACCTAAGAAAATATTGTATTTTACTCCCTCCCTCTCTTAATGTTATTCCCATTTATTTTTGACACGTTTTGTAACGTTAATATCTTCAAATATACGTTAATAAAAATTATAAAATTTTGATATTGTTAAAGTTCTCGATGAGACGAATCAAACAAGATCTCATATTACTATGTTTTTTCTTATATATTAGACGATATATCAAAGATTCTCTTGTAAGGTGAATAGTGTTAAAAATAACAATGGGAAGAACATTTGAAAAATAGTGTCAAAAATAACAATGGAAAGAACATTTGGGGACGGAGGAGAACATTTGGGGACGGAGGGAGTAGCATCTTTAATCATCACAAATAATTTTAGATGATCGCATTCATCATTACATCATATGGTTTTAACGCCATTATCTTACCTCGTCCGGGTTAAGACTTAATTACGATTTTATTGTGATGTAATCTGACTTAAAACTCCGAAGTGGTACATATCAAATCGTCATGTACTTGGTATTATATAGTACTACTAGTAAAATGAAAATATCACAACTACACTAATATGTGACTGATTACATCTGTGATTATGATCCAATTCTACTCTCCTTCAACAAACAGTACAGATCTTTGTTTATCATCATAGCAATAGTACAGATTTAGTGGCAGTTAGACGAGTTGTTAGAACTTAGAACTAACTTTGACCCGCTCTTCTTCCAAATCAAGATCAACGGCTGTGATTACGATCCAATTCTACTCTCCTGTACTTCAATGGTCTAGAAGCTTCCTCCGCCATTAACCTTGACCTCGTCACCATCGATGATGAAATCGGACCGATTTCCCTCTGAAATTCACAACAGAACACATTCGTATCAGCACAATACAACAAAACTGCAGACAGATTCGAGAAAACAACAGCACACGTAAGGAGACTTACATTAGAATTGGACGAGAACGGCAGATCGCGAAATCGACTTGTGGAAACAGATTCGCCTTCTTCTTCGCTACACGAGGTGCTCGCCGTCGATACCGGAGGCGGAGATGTCCATGGAACAACCTGATTCTCATCATCATCATCATCGCAGTCGCTAATATCCTCTTCGCTGCTCTCGAAATCATCCTCACTATCCTCCTCGTCATCTCCATCATCATCCGTCTCCTCTCTCTGCACATTCGCCCTTCGCGGAGCCGATTCCTCTTCATCCGCCACAACTCCATTGTTTCCGCCAGATCCGGCTCCAACGCGACCAGATCTAGCGACGCAGCTACAACAAACGGAAACAGTTCGTCCGAGCATCGGACCAGAGGCCTTCCATGGCGTCGGAGAGTGACAAACATGACAGAGAGCCGTTCTCGTGTGCTTCGCAACCAGGAAATTCGCCGCGTGAACCTTCTCGTCGCAGTCCCAGCAGAGCCTCGCCTGATCCGATTCGCAGAACATTCTTGCATCTAAGGTGCATAGCTCGCATGAACGCGCCTTCTTCGCCATTAATTCTGCTTTGATTTCGGCTTGTGAGAAATTCTTGGAAGAAGAAGAGATTTGGTTTTGGTTTTGGTTTTGGTTTTGGATTTGGATTGGACTTATGTTTTCCCCAATTTTGGAGCTCTCTTCCTCTCTTTGTATAAAAGTCTTAGAAATAGGCGTGGGGGTGTCCGAGTACAGGGCACCGTATATCCTTATTTCTCAACCACACAATTTTTCTTCTTTTTCTTTCTTTGCTTCTCTTTTGTGTTTTCGCAGCCTTATAGAGTACAGTATAAACTATCCTCCTTTCGGTCGTTTTACTACCATCCATTTATTTTAAAACATCTATATTATTAAATATATATATATATGGCAAAAGATCAAATGAGAAATTAATGTTAACCTGAGAAATGAGAAATAATCCTAACAAGGGATTGACTTTGACCGGCGTTGACTTTTTTAATTTTATTTTTTTATTTTTTTAGGCCGGATTTTGTACTTATAAAATCAAGTGCTTTAAAATGTCTGAAATGTGCTATGATATATTAAGCCAAAATTTGAACTTGCAAAGTATGTACTACCACAAGTGTTATGTGCTTCTATATTACTGCAATATGCTACGCTATTTGCTCATATGTGCTTCTATATGGCTAGCTGAACTGTGTTACGATATTGCATATATGTGCTTCTCTATGCTTGGTGAAATATGCTACACTTTTTGCCTAAATGTGCTACACTTTTCACCTATATGTGATTTTCCTATATGTCTTTCTCTATGCTAGGTGAAAGGTGCTACGGTTTTTCCTATATATGCTTCTCTATGCTAAGTGAAATGTGCTACGTTTTTTTCTAGATGTGCTTCTTTATTGTTGAAATATGCTACGCTTTTCGCTTATATGTGCTTCTTTATTGCTAGCTGAATTGTGCTACACTTTTGCCTATATATGCTTCTCTATGGCTGCAATGTGCTACACTTTTCGCCTATATAGGCTTCTCTATGGCTGAAATGTGCTAGACTTTTCGCCTATATGTGCTTCATTATGGCTGCAATGTGCTACACTTCTCACCTATACGTGTTTCTCTATAGCTAGCTGAAGTGTGCTACACTTTTTGCCTATATGTGCTTCTTTATACTAGGTGAAATGTGTTACGCTTTTGCCTCGAAAAATATAGCACTTTTACTTACAAAGCATAACACTTTTTCTTACAAACAATAGCACACAAAATTGGTAGAAAAAACATAGCACTTTTACTTACAAATCATAGCACAAAAAAAACTGAAACGGAAAAAGTCCGAAAAAAAAACTACATTTTTTTAAAAAAAAAAGTCAACGGCCGATCATCAGGTGGTCAACAGCCGGTCATCGGGTGGTCAACTCAAGGAGGGAGGAGGTAGGAGGGAGGAGGTAGGAGGAAGGAGCTTCCTCCTTACTTCAAATTTTGGCCTAATATATCATAGCACATTTCAAAAATATAGTAGCACATTTCAAGCATTTTGAAGCACTTGATTTTGTAAGTATAATATCCGGCCTAAAAAAAAATCAACGCCGGTCAACGGATGGTCAACGCCGGTCAACGGGGTGGTCAACTCTAAGGAGGGAGGAGGGAGGATTAAACATATATCGAGTATACTTTATTTCTCATCTTAAGGGCATTTCTCATCTTAAGGGCTTCCTTCTTATTTCTCATCTTAAGGGCATTTCTCATGGAATTTGGATTAAACATATACCGAGTATTCTTTATACTCCCTTCGTCCCAATTTGATAGTCCCATTTGATTTTCTGACACTATTCACAAACCGAGAGAATCTTGTAGATTTCTTCCAATATATAAAAAAGAACATAGTCGTGTGAGGTCTTATTTGATTCGTCTTAATGAGTACTTTAACAATATTAAAAAATTATAATTTTTAGTAACATACAATTAGAGTTATTAACGATACAAAACGTGTCTCGGCATATGTGTCGAAATCTAATGGGACTATCAAAATAAGACAGAGGAAGTACAAGACAAACACTAAGACTCTTTCTGAAAAAGAAGACAGCCTCAAATCATCACACCGCATGATTTTCACAGAACTTGTTATAAAAGAGAATATTGCTAACGTTTAGAGTCTTGTACTCCTTTCTAATGGTTATGAGATCATTATCAGGTACTCCATCCGTCCCAAAATATGAGTCTCATTGTTTTTCTTGACACTATTTACAATTCAAGAGAATCTTGTAAATATCTTTCAATATATGAGAAAAAATATAGTCATATGAGATCTTGTTTGATTCGTTTCAATGAGCACTACAATAATATCAAAATTTTATAATTTTTACCAACTTGTAGTTAGAACATAGAGGGACAAATGTGCATCGACAAATGTGCCGGATGGAGTAACGATACAAAACGTGCATCGACAAATGTGCCGGAGTGAAATGGGACTCATATTTTGAGACGGATGGAGTAAGAATAATGTCGAAAAATTGAAGAGTAAGTCTTTTAAGAATTGATCATTGAGTTGATCAAAAGATTTACGCACTGATTGAATTCTTGAAACCAGTAAAAGATCTAAACCTATAAAAATTGTAGTCCTAATTTTCAACGTACATTTACTTAACGAGAAAGGGATTTTACTACCATCCCGTCTATTTTTAGAACTTTATATTATTAATAATTTGAGATATGCATAAAAATTGAAGAGAACTTGATCCAAGACATGCAAGTTGGTTTTATAATATGATTTGTTATAATAGTGATGCTCGTACTTTAGATTGAATTTTGAGTTTCATTTAAAAACTCCAAGATAATAATTCTAGAATGCAAGTTGGTCACAAAAAAAATCCGAATATAACAAAAATTAGTTACAAAACAAATACTCAATCCAAATTTTTAAAAAACATTGGACACGAGAAGAAGTGTCTATATCAGGAAGATATTTGGTGCCAGGTCAGAGAGGATCACGTGGGCCATAGGCCAGGCTGGCAGGAGAGAATATGTGGGCCCATAAGGGATGATGGGATATAGGAATTTGAGCTTGCCACGTCATTGACTCCGTATCTTTAACCACTCGTTGCTTCGGCCTTGGCCCATCCATACGTTTTTTCTTTTCTTTACAGCCCTCTATTTTCTTCACCATTTAATTTCCTGGACAATTCTTTTTTTTTTTTTTTCTCTTGAAGTAATTTGTGGGAATTTGAATTATTGGTGCCCTATCTTATCCTATACGGTGAGATAAGCTGTAATAATCACTATTATCGAGCTTTGTTATGTTGATGGGAATTTATTTATTTTAGCCACGTGATAATGTTTTTATTTTGTAGGTGTTGTGTTTTATGTCACTAAAGTTGAGAAATGGAGTAGTTCTAACCAATTTATATTACAAATTAAATTCTGAAAAGATTTTTATAAAAATCAGAATTTTGTAACATGGTTTTAATGTGTGAAATGCTATAATTTGGACTTCGTTGGGTGGATATGTGTTGCACAGATAATCAGACCACTAGTTTATATGTGTGAAATGCTAGATTTTAATGTATTACAGATAGCTAGAGGTCTTCCGAAGAAATATAAGTAATAGGTGATTAAACAGGACTTTGCACAATTAACATGTATCATCTCTATCTCTTCTAAATATGTCTTTTGTATTGTTCTAGTTTTTTTTTTCGGATCACGCGATATACATCATGAGGTACAAGTTGGAACTTTAGTGCTATTACTTTACTGGAATTAAATGGTTGGATGGTTCATGTGGTACAAGTTGGAAGCTATTATAAACATGTTTATACTTTTGTTTTGACAATTTGACACCATCTCATCTCTCGTACTCCCTCCGTCCCATAATGTTCTTCCCATTTTTTCATGACACATTTGCCGATGTACGTTTTGTATCCTTAATATCTTTAGTTGTATGTTAATACAAATAATTAAAATTTGATATTATTAAAGTACGCATTAATACGAATCAAACAAGACCCCACATGACTATATATTTTCTTATATATCAAGACAAAACAAGTAGATTCTCTTCGGCTGCGAATAGTGTACACTATTCAAAATGAGAAGAACAATATGGGACGGATAGAGTATAATATAAAAATCGCGGACAGAGAAAATTAAAGGTCACATTAAATGTCTTTGCTTTCTTATTGATTAATGACACTCTTCAAATTAGTGCTATTACTTTCTAATTGAATATGAACTAGATTCGGACCCCCGTGCGGGGCAATTACGGATTTTCGTATACGGTATAATGTTGTAAATAGGCGGTTTAGGGTGTAGATAGCCGGAGGCCGACAGTGGAGATGAAGATAAAACGGAGATCTTCGAGAGAAGGATGGTGACGATGAGCGACCTTTTTTCTTTGATTTAAATTTTTTTCTTTTCATTTATTTTAATAAAAATATGGCACGTATATGAAACAACAATTATGTATATGGCTAAATTTCAACTTATCACCTCATATTCTCACCAATTCGATATATCAGGAAGATGACCATCATCCTCCATCTCCTTAAGCAACTCCACAACTTTTCCTAGATTGATTTTTAACCGGGGAAGAAGGGGCATCAGGATGAAACGAAGGGATTGACGAACAGGGTAGATATCGGAATGAGTTTGGAGATTGTGGTAGATGAAGGAGACGAAGAGGATGTGTTCTTAGTTGGTGATGAAATTAGCATTAAGAGAAGAGATAATTAGGGTAAAGATTTAAAATATTAGCATTCAGATTAATTTTTAACCAAAGAAGGAGGCACCGGGATGAAACGAAGAGATTGACGAACGGGATAAATACGAGAATGAGTTTGGAGATTGTGATAGAGGAAGGAGACGAAAATGATGTGTTCTTAGTTGATGATGAAATTAACATTTAAGAGAAGAGATAATTAAGATAAAATTTAAAACATTAGCATTTATTAGGTACAAATTACCATTTCTTCTTCAAACTCATCAACTTTTATATATAGATAGATATGTGAAAGTTTATACAATTAAAAATTACAGTTTTAAAAGATGATTATTTTTATTTTCAATCTAATCTATCTAATCTAATACGGAGTATATAAATTAGGATTTTGACAAATGGATCAAACTTTATAAATGATCTTTTTACCTCTCTTATTATTTGCATGGTTTGCTAAAAACGTATGTTTGATGTTTACGAGTGTTATATTTTTTTTGAAGTTGTCCAACAAAAAGACGGCCCATTACTTTGGATTAAAGCAAAAGACACAAAACTCTATTCTTCTTAAATTCCTTACTCTATTTTAGTTTTGAATTTCAAAATGGATTAATTTGATGATAAATCTCAAATTTGCTTTTTTCCAATCCTGCTCTTATGTGAATGAGTGATTTATGTTAATAGTATTATTGGGTATAAATATACTAATGATTATAAGGTGGATGTTGTTTTGTTGTAGTTTGATTATAAGGTGGATGTTTGATATTTTTGTTATAGTTTTAATTACAAATTGCATGTTTGATATTGAACCATACCGAAAAGTTAAGCTTATAATATGATTTAACTTCTCATTGAATTATGGAGTCTTAGAGTCCGCCAAAAGGATAAAGTGAAAGATTTTTATAATCAAAATGGATTATCATCTCGATCTAAAAAAAATATTGCCTTGAAGATTACTCTAGAAGTTGGTAAAAATTACAAATTATGTCTATATAATATCAACTTGAATCTAATATCCAAATTATCTTTCTAGAGAAAGACTAAGATGACGAGAAACTGAACAATCAAGAAGATGATCAATCAAGTACTTATAACCTTTTATATTACTCCCTCCGTTAAAAATTACTTGTCCCTAGAGTCCAAATCATTTGTTAAAAATTACTTGTCTTTTAACATAATTTTACTCCATTTTTTCCAAATTTGCCCTACTGTTATTGATTCTTTTCTTTATTCTCTATGCCATTACTTAAATTATGAAGGGTATACTTGTCTAAAATTTTGATAAATAAATTCTCCCTAAAATTGCTCCAAAGACAAGTAATTTTTAACGGAGGGAGTACACAACATGAATTTTTCCTACAAATCAATAACGTTTATATAAAATCCGTGAATTAAGTATTCCGTGAATTAAGTTTTTTTGGTAAAAAAATCCGTGAATTAAGTTGATGAGAATATGAGAAATAGACTGGGTACGAGTCTATTGAGTTGAGGTGGGGCACATGCGTAATATTGGAGGACAAGGAAGTCCCATGCCAAAATCACGTGAAAATCAGGTGCCGTTCAACCTCAGCCGTCAACTTAATAACATTGCACGTCATCATTTTGTTATTCCTCTGCGCTAGAATTTAATGTTAGTACTTGAGCGCCGACCTTCTGTATTGGGCCGAGGTATTGGGCCGAGGTATTGGGCCGCGTTATTGGTCCTAGCGTCCAATATCTCTAATCCCGTTAGTATATAAGTTCCTACCCTCTCTCATTACATTTTAGTAAAATACTCCTCACTTACAAACGCTCTAATTCCTCACCAGTCATCACTTTTCTTCATGTGCTTTAATCTCTTACACGCCTTCACAATAAAGGCTTTCCTCCTTCAGAGAGGTCACTATGCTGAGAGCTTCAAGGAGTTATGGAATATGTTCTCATGTTCTGTGGCCTATTTTTAAGGTATGTATGCCTTTTTTCTCCTCTTTTAAATTTGGCCTAAATTGGGAATTAGAGGTAGATGCAAATGAAATGAAATGATGACAAATTACTGCAAGTGTTGACAATTAGTTCTTGGGGTGGTTGACAAGTCATCAGTGGCGATGACACTTTTATTTAATGCCTTGATAATTTTATTGAGTGTGTTAACATTTTATTTAATGCCTTGATAATTTTATTTAGTGTGTTAACATTTTTTTAAGTGCGTTGACAGTAGACCTAGCCAAACTAGGGCCGGCCCGTCCGGCCCTCCCAGCCCGCCCTAAAATTTGGGAGGATACGGGTAAGGGATTTTACCCATAAGGGGCCGACCATTTTTTAAAGTGGGAGGATATGGTATCGGATTAGGGCCCTGAGGGTCGGCCCTACCCGGCCCATATTATATATATATGATGAAGATGGATCAGATGCGAGTACTATTACCACGGCATAATTTTTTTTGTTATGTGTTTTTGGATTTTTTTGTTGAATTCGGTTATGAGGATTGTTTTGTAAGCATGCATTTTGGACCTTTTTAGTTTTTAGCATGCGTTTTTTGTTGGTGAATTGCTTGTAAGCACTAAATTGGTTTTGAATGTTTTAGTAACACGGTTTAGCACGGTTTTTGATATTAAATTTCTCTGTGTAAGTAGTTGAGGGCCGCCCTGAGGGCCCTAATGGGAGGATATGGGTAGCAGAATTGTCCCATTTTAAATGGGAGGGCTTGGCCCGGCCCTGGTAAATGAGTAGAATTTGGAATTAGGCCCTGGCCTGGCCCGACCCAAGCCCTAGTTTGGCCAGGTCTAGTTGACAGTTTTATTTTAGTGTGTTGACAGTTTAATATAGTTTGTTGACAATTAAACTGTCAAAGCTTTTCATTTCATTAACAACAAGTATACACGGGAATATTACAATTTGTATTTAGTCACTAATGTTAATAAAGTTAGGAGAAGGTTCCGATAACAATCATGTCTTAGAAAGCAACTTAGCAACCCATGAACATTATTTTTAATGACAATGAACATAACTCTTAATGTTCATTGTTTATTGTCAAGAACATCAATGTTCATGACTCTGAAAAAAAATGTTCATGACATGTTCACAGTAATGAACATGATAAAATACATAAATGAAATGAACACGACCTACACTCATGTTCGTGGCACTGGGCATGAATGTTCATGACTTTGAAATTTAATGTTCATGGCTCTGAACACAAAATGTTCATGACATGTCCACATCAAAAACTCAATGAACGAAAAATATAATTATTGAAAATGCATGCTTAAAAAATCAATGAAATTTTTAGCACAAATCAGTAAACATTTTATGAATACAACCATGAACATTCGAAGGTATGCGTCATGAACATAAAAGGTTGCTAGTTTGCTTCCCAAGAGATGATTGTTATATAATTATTTCCCTAATAATGTAACCTTATATTGAGTATATCATTGTTACATAGTAATCCAAAACATTCTTTTTTAGTTGCAAAAAATTGATTAATATTGTGAAATTAATTTCATTGATACAGAATTAGCAAACCTGGAAAGATATAATTTAATTTAGATGAAGGTGCATCCTTACTCCATGTATATATATACATCATAATAATGATGAAGATTTCGATGCAAGGTGAAATTAATTACAAATCATTTGTTATACATTCTAATAATGATGAAGATTTCGATGGAAGGTGAATTCATTACAAATTATTTGCAATTTTATAGCTAGAAACTATTGAGTTACTAAAAGGGTAAGGTCGGTTAGTGTGAATGAAAGAAATTAATATTTGCGTACAAACTATCACTTGCTTGAAACAAAAATGGAAGAAGGGTTGATTTGAGATAGAATCGAGTTGGGATGAAAAATTTGTTGGAGTGATTCATTTTAATGTTTGATAGAGGAAAGAGATAGGTATAAACTTATGTACGAGTTTTACCTTTTTTTTTATTTGGAAATGAAATGTAATATAATTTGTTGGTATGAGAATGACTCGTATTCATTCTCTATATCCATACTTATTCTACTACACATTAAATCAAATTTATCTTATTCTCAACCTCATATCCTATATTAATGATATACAAACAAACACGCCTTCAATGAATTGATTCACAAGATTGTTACACGCTTCAAATCTTCTCACAAATGGTACCTCGTATACATAAATATTTCTTTTTCCTCACAAATGGTATTCTCACACAGATTAGCGGGTCATAATTGAATATTAGGACTACACTGTAGTAATGATGTCATATTTATCTTTGTGAGTGTTAGTCTTGGATGGCACTCTTTGCTTCACTTGGATCATCCCCTCCCCTATTTAAAACCCCACCTCCTATTCCAATTGCTTCAAACTAAATACAATCAAATCGATTTATCTCCCATTCCATTTGCTTTAAACAAAATACAACAAAATCGATTGCCAAAAAAATACAAGAAAATTTATGCCTAAACAAAGTTGTCCAACGATGAGCCTCATCATCTTCACTTTGACGAAGTCATTCCAGTTCCGGGTCAGCATCTTGTCCTCGACGTCGGTGGCTGATTGGTGTGCAAGTAGGAGGGTGACCAAGATCCAAGTGAAGATGATGAGGCTCATCGCTGAACAACTTTGCTTAGCCATTAATTTTTTGTATTTTTTTGGCAATTGATTTTGTTGTATTTTGTTTGAAGCAAATGGAATGGGAGATAAATCGATTCTTTTGTTTTTAATCTGAAGCAAATGGAATGGGAGGTGGGGTTCCAAGGAGAGGGGATGATCCAAGACTAACACTCACAAAGATAAATATGACATTATTACTACCGTGTAGTCATAATTTTAAATTAAGACCCACTAATTTGTGTGAGAATGGATGTCTACATCTAGACCCCCAAGACCTTACCACGATGGGATCTCATGGATTGTTGTTGTTGTAATCTGTGTGAGAAAACCATTTGTGAGGAAAAAGAAATACTTATGTATATGATATACCATTTGTGAGAAGATTTGAAGCGTGTAACAATCTTGTGAATCAATTCATTAAGGACGCGTTTGTTTGTATATCATTAATATAGGAAATGAGGTTGAGAATAAGCTAAGTTTGTATGGATATAGGGAATTAGTATGAGTCATTCCCATACCAACAAATTACATTACATTTCATATCCAAATAAAAATGAAGGTATAACTCGTACATAAGTTTATACTTATCTCTTCCCTCTCTCAAACACTAAAATGAATCACTCAACCAGATTTCTCATCCCAACCCGGCTCTATCTTAAATCAACACTTGTTTCATTTTAGTTTCAAACAAGTGATAGTTTGTACGCTAATATTGATATCTTCCATTCAAAATACCTGACCTTACCCCTTTAGTAACCCAATAGTTGGTAGCTATACCATTGCAAATATTTTGTTATTAATTTTACATTCCATCGAAATCTTCATCATTATTAGACCTTACCCCTGGTTCCTTGTGTCGTTGAGGGTTTGGTACTCAATCAAATAAAACGCGTCCCACTCTCACTTTTCTAGAATCTGAGCAACATAGTACGGACCGAGATCGGGAAAGAGGAAGATCGAGCAAGATCTCCGAGGGAGGGGAAAAGAGGAAGATCGGGAAGAAGAGGGCAACCTTCTTTGACCCCAAAATTCCAATATCCGGTTAGTCGACCCGCGAGAAATTAAACGGGGCAAAACGGGTCAAAGAGGAATAGACATTATTACCCTTCATTTAGATTTGGAAAGCAAAAGAATAGCAGTGGCATGGATCGTAATTCCTACGGAAATCCAAGCTACATTACAAAGGCAAAAACTTGAGATGAGATCTTAGCCATCTATTATCATTTTTAGCTTATGTGGCAGATTGTAGACCATTGATAAAAGTATCTATGTAACAATTGCATTCATACATTTATTGTAGTTAGGATATTGTTTGAAAAAGCCACAAAAATTGAAAAAAAAGGCATACAAAATCCTTGGATAGCAAGTTCTATGCAATAAGAAGGTGGCTTGGCCGATACTAGGCTGAGGCAACAATAAGTCTTGAGAGATGTGAGCCAATTGTGAGTTATCTAGCAAAATGAAATGAGTGGCTAGGTGAAAACCCTTCGGGGCGCCTAGGCAGAATGAGTGAAATGAGTGTCTTAGGACCATTTGTTGCTGCTGGCGAGGTGTCATAAGAAGGTAGTGATATAAGGAGGAAAGGGTAGGTCACTATGGAGGAATAAGGTGCTAGATAGGAACTAGAATTAGATTTATTTTTTGTACTCACTATGGTGTTTGGAGGCGAAGTGTGTTTGTAATTTGTAGTTCATTCTTTCTCTATACTTCCTGAGATCTTTGTGTGCTGATTGTAAGGGTAAGTTTCATTTAGCTTACTCGGGGACGAGCAAGGTCTAAGTATGGGGGAATTTGATAAGCGGTATTTTACATAGCGCTACTATAGGTTATTAGCCCATTTTGTATAGGATTATGCTAGATGTTATGATGTATTCTGTAATCATGGAGTTCTGGAGAGTTGAGTCACATATGAGATTACAGAGGATGATGCGGAGCATTGAAGCATAAGAAGAGGAGTCGAAGCTGAAGAAGACCACATGTAGCATTGGAAGCAGCTGAAGACGAAGCCACAGAAGAAATTCCACGACCGCGGGTCCCAAACCGCGATCGCGGAAATCCGCCAGAGAAACATTCTTCATTTGCCCGATTTAGTATGTTGTGTTAATTTCTGTAACGTTTTCACACGTTTTTAGCTTTAATTTGGCAGTTTAATTCTGCAGAAGACTTACATGTTTAAGGTGTTGATGATCTTCTATCATCTTCTATATTCCATTTCCAAGTTTTGAGAGTTTTCCTCAAGAACTTCATGAGTTGCTAAGTTTCCATTGTTTTGCTTGACATTTGAAGCTTTCAGATTGATTAAGTTGTGAGATTCCTTTCCTTTGTTCTATTCATATTGATTGTCTCTATTCTCTTGTGTGTATTGTTATTGAATTAGATTTGCTCATTTAGATTGGCCATCTAAGTAGTTTCATCTCATTCATATTGCTATTGTTTGGTTATTTCTAGTTGAAATATCATACTTGTTTGTAGCACACACAATTTGCATGAACTAGTTGTGAATGTCAATTGTGAAGAGAATTGAGTACATGTCGAGTATCTGACTAGTTGTCTATGGTATTGCATGTATCTATCCATTCCTGAACTTAAATCTGCTTTATTATTGAATCTTGATAGTTTCAAGGTTATAGTTGAGTAAGGGTTATTAGGACTAGTTGGACTAATAACTACATTAGAACAGGGATTAGAACGTTCATATGAGTAATTCGACATAGGATTAAAAGGAGTTTATGATCAACTTGTTAATCTGTTAGTGGATAATTGTCGAGTGAAACACCTTCCATTGATATATTTACAAACCAAATCAACCTTCGTTACTTTGTTCTTAAAACATATCAAACCCCCCCCTTTGGTTACTTACACTCGTTATTCATAATTGTTACTTTAAGAATCGAAAATCTGATTCCCTTGGGATTCGACCCTTGCTTGCCTACTATACTTGTTAGTGAGCTTGTTAGGATTACTTGACTTGGCATACGACAAATTCGCCTCGTCAATAATGTATGATGCGCCAAATATACAACCGATGTGGTTGTAACACCACAAGCAACTCATTACAAAAGGGGGAAAGAGATTGTCAAACAACTCAATCAAGCAACTCATTACAAACCATTGTATAGATCACTTTGTGTGCAACCAACAACCCAATCAAGCAACTCAAATCAACATTTCATAGGACACAAAGTGTGTAAGCAACAACTCAACCAACAACTGAACATGTTAACAAACTGAACTCAAATCCCGATTAACCGAGAACCATATTGGACTCAACAAATTAAGAAACAAAAATCAAAACCAAAACAACTTCCAAATATTATCAGAGCATTTCATTTTGATTCTTAAAATAACAACCATTGTCAAAGCCCTCATTGAGTGTAGTTTTACTACAAAATATGTGTCATGACAATAAAAGATTGTCCAAAGTAAAAAATCAGACACTCCATCAAAACTCAATTCGTCCAAAGGTCGCTCATCAAATCTCAGTTCATAAAAACTCACTTCATCAATACTCAGTTGAACAACTCTCTTTAGTCTTGACACATGAATGTAAAGTGGCACCACAAAGATAAAGATCATTGTCAAAGCCCAACATTTTATCAAAAACTAAACAACTACTCAACCAAGCACAACTACTAAACCAGTGAACTCAAGAAACTGCAAATTACCAGAGAACTGTAAAAAAAGAAGAAGAAGCAAACAACTTCTTTCAAAACCAGAAGTTGTTCCAACCAAATATTATCAAAGCAATATGTATGAATCTTACTGAATCTCCATTGGTTACACAATCGAAGCCCTTTCCTGCACAACTACGTGACATACACACTCTAAACCTCTCAAAATCGCCTAAAATTTCTTCAAAATAAGAATTCTCAATTATAATTGACTAACCTCACCTACATTCAGTGGCAGAGCCACATAGTGCCCTCTGGGCACCCTCTGAAATGATATAGAATGAAATTATAGAGTAATATTAGCACTACAAATCATTGGCCCAGTGGTAGAGTACTACCATATTAGCTCATTGTGTCCGCTTCGAATCTCCCAACATGCATATTTCCTCCTCTTTCTTCCTTTTGATTACTTTTATCCTTTATATTGTCTTTTTTTTTTACTAAAATTTAGATTCCTACGTAGCTTAAGTGATAAAAAATCTCAATTCTCATAGAAATTTTGTTGTGAAGCTAAAATTAATGTTACTTAAGAATTATAAAATATTTAATATTGTTTTTTATATTTTTCATGTTATTTATTAAAAAAAAATCTCATTTCGATAAAATTTAGCCCATTCTGATATAAAATCGTAGCTACGCCCCGGCCTACATTGCCTTCGAATTTAGCAAATAACTGAATTCCAACCTGGTTTTCTGCACAAACGACCGGATTAAGGTTCTACAAAAACCCAAATTGCAAAAAAAAAAAAAAAAAAGAGACGAGAGAGCTTTACCTGTTATGTTATCGATCAATCGATTGTTACAAACATAAGAATAATCGAAAAAGGAGCAAATCAAACCCCTGAGATCACATATCAATTTCAGTACTACCAAAAAAATCCAATTACAGTTGACTAATGACAAGGACAATCAAGACCTAGGGTTTTCATCCTCTCCGAAAACCTCACATTTCCGACACTACACACTCCCAAAATGCACAATTTCAATCCATGAAAACCCCCAACAAATCCACCTGATCTCCTCCTCTCTCGAACAGATCCCCAATTCGATCTCCGCCATGGTAAACAAGCCCGAGGCAGCGAAACCGCATGATCCTTCGCCTCCAGAAATGGCGTCGCCGCTCTCAGATCTCCTCAACACCTTCTCCATCAAAACCTTCAAGCTCAAAACAAGGCAACAGGAGCTCTTACTCCGAGTCTCGATCCTCTCCCTCGTCTACATTCTAGCCTTCATCACTCGTCTCTTCAGTGTTCTACGCTACGAGAGCATGATCCATGAGTTTGATCCTTACTTCAACTACCGCACCACCTTGTACTTGACTGAGAATGGATTTTACGAGTTTTGGAACTGGTTTGACTCCGAGAGCTGGTATCCCTTAGGTCGGATCATCGGCGGAACTCTCTATCCAGGTTTAATGGTTACTGCCGCCTTGATCTATTGGGTTTTGAGGTTTCTCAGGTTCGCTGTTCATATCAGGGAAGTGTGTGTGCTGACCGCTCCTTTCTTCGCTTCGAATACTACTATTGTTGCGTATTTCTTTGGTAAGGAGGTGTGGGATAGGGGAGCTGGGCTTGTGGCTGCGGCATTGATAGCCATTGTGCCTGGTTACATATCGAGATCGGTTGCTGGATCTTATGATAATGAGGGAGTGGCAATTTTCGCTTTGTTGCTTACGTTTTATCTGTTTGTTAAGGCTGTGAATACCGGGTCGCTTTCGTGGGGCGCGGCCTCGGCTCTTGGGTACTTCTATATGGTTTCAGCTTGGGGTGGCTATGTGTTTATTATCAATTTGGTGCCTTTGTATGTTTTGGTGCTTTTGATCACCGGAAGATATTCGATGAGGCTATATGTTGCTTACAATTGTATGTATGTGTTGGGGACGCTGCTTGCTATGCAGATAAGGTTTGTTGGGTTTCAGCATGTGCAGTCTGGGGAGCATATGGGTGCTATGGGCGTGTTTTTCTTGATCCAGGTAACCTCTTTATATGTCA
Source organism: Oxyria digyna (assembly GCA_029168935.1). Classification (NCBI taxonomy): domain Eukaryota; kingdom Viridiplantae; phylum Streptophyta; class Magnoliopsida; order Caryophyllales; family Polygonaceae; genus Oxyria; species Oxyria digyna. The sequence continues at coordinate 10,353,107 of JAPVLV010000018.1, forward strand.
CATTCCTGTTTTGAATCTTTTAAACTGGCATATTCTTCATTAAGGTAACTGAAAGGGAATGGGAATTGATGCTTTTATAGCGCCAAAACATTTCCTTTCTCTAAAGTAAGAACTTTAATATATTCCGAAGTTATAATTCTTGGTAAGAGTGAAATTCTTTTCATCCTTTATGATATCTAACTTGAAAAGAGAGATGGCTAGGTAAAAGGCGGATCCTTTTATTTCAGTGTACTAGGAGTGTATGATCAAACCGTAATGATTCTTTATGATAAACATTATACAAATTGTTTTCTAAATCTTTATTCTCAACTTCTAGCCAGCATGCAGTTGATGGAAAGATTGCATTTTCTCTGTTGAATACGGACATATGCTTAAAAAAATTCAGTATGTATTAAAGGCTGGCAAAAACCTTGACCTTGATGCGAGATCTTGATTTTCCAGCAAATTGTAATAGGTGTTCCAGTTTGCTGGAAGGGCTGCTGCTTTCAATTAATAGATTTTCATATGTTTCCTTGTTTTTTTTTCCATGATCAGAGTTGTTATGGACTTCTTCATGATCATTGTTTGCTTGTGTCTTTAATTTTAGGCGTTTAGCCAACTTAATTGTAATATTGTATATATCAACAAAATGTTTATTTATGAGCTTCGAATGAGCATCCTTGTTTAATCGAGTTTCTTAATACTGTTTACAAATTATTGCAGGTTTTCTATTTCTTGGGTTGGGTGAAGCATCTGTTGGGTGATATCAAGTTGTTCCAAGCCTTTTTGAGGATCACAGTTTCATGTGCTGTTGGAGTGGGTGCTATTGCTTTGGGGCTTGGCACCGCTTCAGGATATATTTCTCCATGGACAGGACGGTTTTACTCTTTGCTTGATCCAACTTATGCAAAGGATCACATTCCCATAATTGCATCTGTCTCGGAGCATCAGCCTACTGCATGGTCATCATTTATGTTTGATTTCCACATTTTGCTTTTCCTTTTCCCTGCTGGCCTTTATTTCTGCTTCAAGCGATTGACGGATGCAACGATCTTCATTGTGATGTATGGCTTGACGAGCATGTATTTTGCTGGTGTCATGGTTCGACTAATCCTAGTTGCTGCCCCTGCTATGTGCCTTATTAGTGCTATTGCTGTGTCCGCCACGATAAAGAACCTTACTACATTGCTAAAGCAGAAAATTAAGATTCCCCAGTATGGGTCTAGTAAAGGAAGTTCCAGCTCAAAGGCTTCTTCTAAGGTAATGTGATGTGGATTGTTGTTAAATTCTTATTTCCCCTACATAATGACCAAATTGATTCTGTCTGCCGCCTTGGTTTCTATTGCCTGCCTGTTGGACTTGGACATGTATGTGTCTATTATAATGGAGGTTTTTGTGTAGGAGGTGGTATTATGTTTAAACATGTTGCAGTAAATTTGATAATAATAATAGCTGGAAATAAATGAATCCCTTGCTGTCGTGTCAAGTGTCAACACTTTCCATAGTTGAAACTCATTCAATTTATTAATTTATATTTCCTTTTCATCTGTTTATGAACAGGCTTCGCTTGATCACTCTTTGCCTTACCAAAAACATGTTGCTATTGCATTGCTCGTAGGGGCATTTTATTTGCTCAGTAGATATGTCAGTCATTGTGTATGGGTGACGTCAGAGGCATATTCATCCCCATCAATTGTGTTGTCTGCAAGGGGTGCAAATGGTGGCAGAGTTATCTTTGATGACTACAGAGAGGCATACTACTGGCTTCGTCAGAACACTCCTCCTGATGCTAAGGTGATGTCATGGTGGGATTATGGTTATCAGATCACTGCAATGGGAAACAGGACTGTCATTGTGGATAATAACACTTGGAACAACACCCACATTGCTACAGTGGGGCGTGCAATGGCATCCAATGAACCTGAAGCTTACGACATTATGCGATCACTTGATGTGGATTATGTTTTAGTTGTTTTCGGTGGTGTCACTGGATATTCTTCTGATGATATCAACAAGTAAGTGATCTCTTCAACATTGTGTTTTTTGTGTAATAAAGTGCACTCTATTCATGAAATTTCTGCATCAGAATTTACTCACAACTTCAAATATGTTTGCAAAAAATAACATATTTCTCCTTTGTTTAAAAAATGTAATTGCATAAACCCACTGTAATTTTTGTAAACGCTTTGGTAACTTTGTCTTGATGCTGTTAGATTTGACAAGTCAAAATTTGAAAGTTTGACTTTTGACTTTCCAAGTGTTATAGACTTATAGGTCAGACTAACATCTAATATTATAAGTTATGCTCTGATACTGCAAGATAGTATTAGCTCAAATCCACCCTCCTTTACTTGATTTTCATATGAAGTATATAGAATCTTTATAAACAATCTACATACCCTTTCTTCCCATGAAGTATAAATGCTGCTGCTGTTTCCATTTGTTCAATTCTTGAGCTTATTAAATAATATCTTGTGAGTAAATTTCTTTTGACAATTTTTGTGTGCATAATTGTATCTCTTACATGGTACATTACAGTTTCCTTTTCTTGAAATGCTAAGTATATCCCCTTATTACCAGATTTTTATGGATGGTGAGGATTGGTGGTGGAGTCTTCCCTGTTATCAAGGAACCTGATTACCTTGTGAATGGGGAGTATCGTGTTGACAAAGGTGCAGCTCCGAAGATGTTAAACAGTTTCATGTAGGTTCTTCTGCATCTTACCCTGGGTTTCATACATGCTTGTTATTGATTTTTTTTTTTTTTGATGCATTCAGTTACATTTAGTTACTCTTTATTTCTATTAAAAATGTATAAAGGAAATAGAAGAGAGTTTTTTGAAAGCATAGAGTCAAAGAGAAGTAGAGATTTCCTTACTTCTCGGATTATTCTTTTCTCCATTCTGTTGGATTAAGTTGCAGGGAGTAACGATCTATTTCTTATTCAATGATGAACAGGTACAAACTGTGTTATTATCGGTTTGGGGAGCTGCATACAGAGTATAATAAACCTCCTGGGTAAGTTTGGCTCCTTTCCATGCACAAGTAATTTATAATATCACTTGTCAATACAATAAATAGCCCACAGCTCATATGATCTTTCGTTCCAAACATCTTCATCAATTTTAGCAAATTCAATTGCATCGTACAAGTTTGAGATTATGTGATTCCTGTATGTGCTGGATTTTCAAAAAGATTAATGATTTTCTTTGGCATGAAATCAGATTAGATTGGTTAACAAAATTTTCGGTTTGCAGGTATGATCGAGCAAGGGGTGTGGAAATTGGAAACAAAGATGTGAAGCTGGAATACGTTGAAGAAGCGTACACAACATCGAATTGGATCATCAGAATCTACAAAGTGAAACCACCAAAGAATAGGATTTAGTTATAATAGATGATGCTTGGATGCTGTTCTTGCTTTTTGAGTTTTTTAACTGGAACTTGAGGTTATAGAGTTACAAACAGACTCTTGCTTTTCTAGTTTGCTTTTCTAGTCTGCAATTTTGTAATTTATTACATGAAGAATTGCATCTCAGAGCTTATTTCAACCTGATTTTTCCGAGTTGTGATGATTACCATAGGTAATGGCGATATTGTCCAGTTATAATCGTAATCTTAGTTCATGAGATTGCGTATAAATCATGATTGTCTTAGCAACAAAGTATCATGATTACAAACCAATGTATAATACAAGTGATATACTTGTACACATTGTTTACAAATAAATATTTTAACAATAATCACCGCAAAATATACCTCGTATTGAAATATTTCAAATGGCCTCTCTCCCTCATTATAAATTTAGAATCATTTTCGGTTCTCAGAGGCCCTAATTTACTGCTCGTTGGTGTTCATCTCTCTTCTCCAATCCCGAAAATGTCTTCTAGAGGTAATTTACAGAAGTTGTCTTCAGCTTTTTCTTATAAGGGTAGGAGTAGAAACAACAACACTGCACTTGACAAATTTCTAGGCATCGACTGATACTCATTTAGGGGCGCGTGTACTCACACGGGTTAATTAGGCCAAGTTGTTAGGCCGTTAAATCTGTTAAAGAGTATACAAACTCATTCCCTGTAATCCGATCATTTCAATGAAAATCTCAATCTTTCTCCCTCTCTTCTCTACTCTATCTCCAATGGCTTCCATACAGATTCCTTTGCCTGAATTCTATTCTTCTTCGTGAATTCCGCATTGAATCACAGTGAGTTTGTTGTTTTTATGAACATCAGATTCCATTGATAATCATTAGGCTCCTGCTTAATCTTTACTGATCGAATTACAGTATCAAAGGTATCAGAGTTGTCGACTTGGCCAATTCAGCTTCCATGGCAGACACGACTCGATCACAGGCAGCCCTACGCGATTCCACAATCAGAGAAATTGAAGATTCTTTATCTTCAAAGTTCTCAGCACTTCTTGATTCCAGATTTGATCAATTGGCGCAAGAGCGCAAAGCGGAATTGGAGAAGATGAGTCTGGATCGCAAACAAGAATTGGTGGATCTCTGTGAAACTATGAGATTGATGGGAGCAAGCAGGAATAGCAGTCCAATTTTGGCTCAACCACCAACTAATCCTCAAGATTCCTCTTCCAATCGAGTGAGCTTTCCTCCACAATCCTATTCTGGTCTCACTCGTCTTTCTCGCCTTGATTTCCCTAGATTCAATGGTGATAATGTAAAAGAATGGCTGTTCAAGTGTGAGCAATTCTTTTTAATTGACAAGACTCCTTGTGAGCTTAAGATTCAGTTAGCTTCTTTGCATTTTGAGGATAATGCTTCCAATTGGCACCAATCTGTGGTACTTTCTGAGTTTGGATTCAATGGATCTTGGAATGAATATAAGCTGTTGTTGTTAGAGAGGTTTGGGGAGATCATAGATGATCCAATGGCCGAGCTTAAGAATTTGCAGGAGAGTGAGGGAATTATTGCTTACCCTGAAAAATTTGAGAGTATTAGGGCCAGAGTTACCTTATATGAGGAATACCTGTTGAGTGTGTACTTAGCTGGCCTTAGGAATGATACACAAATGCATGTGAGAATGTTTCAGCCTAAGACTGTGCGTCATTGCTTTTTGTTGGGGAAATTGTATGAAGTTGCTCACCCAAGGAAGAATTCCAATTTTGTTCATCCAAATAAGCCTGCAAATTCTAACTTTCCAACCAGAAATTATGGTTTTCCCAGGAAAGATGGAATTACTGAGAGCAAGCCACCTCAGAAAAGGATGGAATCTGGGGGTAGAAGATTCTTAACTCAAGAAGAAATGAGTGAGAGGAGATCTAAAGGGCTATGTTACTTCTGTGATGAGAAGTATACACCAGATCACTATTTGAAGCACAAGAAGACTCAGATTTTCTTGATGGATGCAATTGAGGAAGGAAATGAGGAGTCTATGGACATAGAGGAAGTCAAGCCTGAGGAGAATACAGAGAAGGTGGAAATTTCTGTAAATGCAATGGCAGGAATGACTGGTTATAGAACAATGAGGGTTAGAGGGATGCAAGGAAAGAAGAGCTTATTCATCCTCATTGATTCAGGAAGCACTCATAATTTCTTAGATAAGAAAATGGCAGATATTCTGGGCTGTGTAATTAGTCCTATGGGATTGACTAAGGTGACAGTGGCTGATGGCAGTTCTCTGGATGTTATTTCAAAGGTAGATGGTTTCTCTTGGACCTTCCAAGGAGTGCCTTTTACCACAGATGCTATGGTGCTACCCTTAGGAAGTTGTGACATGGTGTTAGGGATACAATGGCTGCAAACTTTGGGGCCAGTTGTGTGGGATTTCAAACAACTCACTGTGGAGTTCAAAGTTGATCAGAGGAGAATGATATTACATGGTATGCAAGCTGGTTCAGTAAGGGAAGCCAAGGCTAAAAGCCTTAATAAATCCAGACCTGAGGAATTACAATTATCCATGATTTGTGTTCACTCTTTACCTGACCCTATAACCTTACAAGCCATTGACAATCCCACAAAAGTTCCTTACCCCACAGAATTACACAACCTACTCCTTGAATATCAAGATATATTCTTGGAACCTACCACATTACCACCACAAAGGCCTAACCACGAGCACAAAATACCTCTCCTAAACAACACAAATCCCATTAACCAAAGACCCTACAGATATGCCACTTCCCAGAAGGATGAAATTGACAAGATGATTAAGGAGATGTTAAATAGTGGAGTCATTCAAAACTCTTCTAGCCCTTATGCCTATCCTATTGTACTTGTCAAGAAAAAAGATGGCACATGGAGAATGTGTGTTGACTACAGAAGGCTTAATGAAGCTACAATCAAGGATAGATTCCCAATTCCATTAATTGAGGATTTAATGGATGAATTAGGAGGATCTCAGATATACTCCAAGATTGATCTCAGAGCTGGTTACCACCAAGTGAGAATGCATGGGAAAGACATTCACAAAAGTGCCTTCAAGACACACAGTGGCCATTATGAATATGTGGTCATGCCTTTTGGCTTGACAAATGCACCAGCTACATTTCAACACTTGATGAATACAGTGTTCAGGGAGTTCTTGAGAAAGTTTTTGCTTATCTTTTTTGATGATATTCTCATTTATAGCTCATCTCTGGCAGATCAAGTCAAGCATCTCAAGTTGGTGTTTCAGGAAATGAGGAAGAATCAATTGTTTGCTAAGGAGAGCAAGTGTGATTTTGCAGTGGATAGAGTTGAGTATCTGGGGCATTTTATTTCAGCAGAAGGAGTGTCCACTGACCCTAACAAGCTTAAAGCTGTTAGAGATTGGCCTATTCCTAAGAATCTTAAGCAACTAAGAGGATTCTTAGGCTTAGCTGGCTACTACAGAAGATTTGTGCAAGGATTTGGGGTGATTGCCAGACCACTGAATCAATTGCTCAAAAAGAACTCTTTTCTGTGGAATGAGGGGGCTGCAACAACTTTTGAAGAATTGAAAGTAGCTCTATGTCAAGCACCAGTATTAGCATTGCCAGATTTTTCCAAGAACTTTGTAGTGGAGACTGATGCTTGTGGCTATGGTATAGGGGATGTGCTAATGCAAGAAGGGCATCCATTAGCCTATATCAGTAGGCACTTGAGAGGCAAAGAGGTACAAGTGTCAATCTATGAGAAATAACTCTTGGCTGTGATTTTTTTCTGTTAAAAAATGGAGGCACTATCTGTTGCACATACATTTTGTGATCAAGACAGATCATAGGAGCTTAAAGTATTTGCTTGAGCAAAGGCTCAACACTCCCATACAACAACAGTGGCTTCCCAAGCTCTTAGAATTTGATTATGAAATCCAGTATAAGCAAGGCAAGGAGAATCTGGTAGCAGATGCTTTATCTAGAGTTCAAGGGTCTGAATTGTTGAGTTTGTCTCTATCAACACTTCAGAGTGACTTACTCAAGCAAATTCAAGATGCCTACTCTAATGATCCAGCAATTGTGGAGATCATTGATGCACTTAAGGTGGATAGTGGTGCAAAGAAACATTTCAGTTGGCAGAATAACATCCTAAGAAGGAAAAATAGGTTGGTTATTCCTTGTGATGTCAACCTGAGAAATGCTATTTTACAGTGGCTTCATAGCTCAAGTGTGGGAGGTCATTCTGGGTGAGAGGCTACTTCTCAGAGAGTGAAGTCTATTTTCTATTGGAAAGGACTTACCAAAGACATTCAGACTTTTATAAGGAGTTGTGTGATATGTCAACAAAGTAAGTATGACCATAGTGCTTACCCGGGCCTCATTCAACCACTACCAATACCTGAAACCATCTGGAGTGACATATCAATGGACTTCATTGATGGACTACCTCTTTCCTTTGGCAAGACAGTGATATTTGTGGTAGTGGATAGACTTAGCAAGGCAGCTCACTTCATGGCTCTTGCACATCCTTATACTGCTTCTTCAGTAGCACAGTGTTTTCTGGATCACATTTACAAGCTCCATGGCTTCCCTAAATCTATCACAAGTGATAGAGATGCAATCTTCCTCAGTGACTTCTGGAAAGAGCTATTCAATCTTCATGGAGTGCAACTAAACTACTCTTCTGCTTACCACCCTCAGACTGATGGGCAAACTGAAGTGGTAAATAGATGCCTTGAAACATACCTGAGATGTATGTGCAGTGAGCAACCCAAGATGTGGAGCAAATGGCTCCCACTTGCCGGAATTCTGGTACAATACCACCTTTCACTCCTCTGGCCAGAAGACATCTTATGAGTTGGTTTATGGTCAACCACCTCCATCTTATCTTCCTTACCTTCCAGGGGAATCTAAAGTGGAAGTTGTGGCAAGGAGTATGCAGGAAAGACAAGATATGATTGAGTTACTTAAGTTCCATTTGTTCAGAGCTCAAAACAGAATGGTGCAAGTGGCCAACAAACACAGATCAGAGAGAGTTTTTTCTATTGGAGATTGGGTATATGTCAAGCTTCAACCTTACAGGCAGCAAAGTTTGGCTCAGAGGAACTCAAATAAGCTAGCTCCAAAGTATTTTGGCCCTTACAAGATACTTGATATTTGTGGAGCAGTGGCATACAAATTGGACCTTCCATCCAATTCCAGAATTCACAACACTTTTCATGTCTCACAACTTAAAGGGCATGTTGGTGATCCTGTCACTGCTAATCAACTTCCTTCTATCCTACCTCGGGTGACAATCAAGGAACCAAAAACAATTTTGCAAAGGAAAATTGTCAACAGACAAGGCAAGGCTGCAACTCAGATTTTGGTGAAATGGCTCCATCAACCTGAAGATGAAGCTACATGGGAGTATTACTATGAATTTTGCAAGAAATATCCAGAGTTTGAAACTTGAGGACAAGTTTCTCTGGGAAGAGGAGATTTGATACGGATTAAATGACAAAGTCATTTAGGGGCGCGTGTACTCACGCGGGTTAGTTAGGCCAAGTTGTTAGGCCGTTAAATCTGTTAAAGAGTATAAAAACTCATTCCCTGTAATCTGATCATTTCAATGAAAATCTCAATCTTTCTCCCTCTCTTCTCTACTCTATCTCCAATGGCTTCCATACAGATTCCTTTGCCCAAATTCTATTCTTCTTCGTGAATTCCGCATTGAATCACAGTGAGTTTGTTGTTTTTATGAACATCAGATTCCATTGATAATCATTAGGCTTATGCTTAATCTTTACTGATCGAATTACAGTATCATCGACTGTAAGTCGGGCAAAATTGACATAGCTGAAGCCCGTTTCTTCTTCAATCACATGCTTTCTATTCGTCCTTCGCTCCCAATTTCATGTTACAGTACACTGTTGGGTGCCCTAGCTAAGTCCAATCGGCATTCTTTCGCAATCTCGTTTTATAAGACTTTGACTTCTTCTGGTGTTCTTGGGCCGAGCTCAAATCTTATTATCTTGAACATTTTAGTAAATTGCTATGCTAGGATGAAGTTGGGCAGGGCTGCATTTTCTGCTTTTGGCCTTATCTTGAAGAATGGCTATTGTCCTAATCAGGTTACATATAGTTCTTTGATCAAAGGACTTGTTCTAGAAAACAAAATGGTTGAAGCAAACGGTTTGTATTCAAAGATAATTCAGTTGGATTGTAGTCCTGATGTCTTTACTTACAATTGTTTGATTGATGGATTATGTCGTTTTGGGAAGGAAGAAGATGCCAAGTCCCTCCTTGTTCAAATGGTAGATCGTGGTGTTCATCCTAATACGGTCACATACAATATTCTCATGTTAACCAAGGATCAGGTCCATCATGAGAAGACGAAGCACATTGATGTCAGGTACCATTTTCTGAGGAATGAGAAGAGAATCCATGTGAAGAAAGTAGGGATAACTGATAACCCTGCTAATATGTTCACCAAGCCAGTTCCTGAGAGCAAGTTCAAACACTGATTGGACTTGCTCAACATCAGAGATCATTAGTTGCCCTGAGGGGCAATTCTGAGGAGAGGGAGATGTCTGTTATCTGGCACTGTCATGGTGCGTCTGAGAGTCTACCTGGAGGATTCAAGTCAAGGTGGAGATTTGTTAGTATGCCTTGAATCTGAATCACACACTGCGACAGGTAGCACGGGGGTCTCATTAGTTTTATGGGCTTTATTGAGCCCATTAGTTTTGTTGTTGGGCTTAGGGTTGTTTAGCGCTATATATAGCGATTTATGTGTAAACCTTAATTGTACCGAAACTGTAATCCACCTCCGTATAATCTGATCTCCCTCTCCTGTGGACGTAGCCAAATTTGGTGAACCACGTAAACCTCTGTGTCTTTCTTGCGTTTATTGTTCTCGTTTCGTTTCTTTTACAACAATTCTCATTAATTCACTACGCAAGAAAGGGAAGATGGATCAAGCAATCCAGGTGCTGGAAATGATGAAGCTTAAAGGTGAGCTCCCGGACGCCATTACACATATGACGATATTGGATGGTTATTGCAGAATTGGGAAGATAGAACAAGCTTTAGATTTGTACCAAGATATGAACCAAAGGGGATCTTTTTCAAATACTGTGACTTTAAACACCTTGTTGAAAGGTCTTTTGCATGCCAATAATGTTGGAGATGCTATAAGATTATATTAAGAAAGAGTGACGTCAATAGTGGTTGCAGGCCAAATCAAATCACGTTTGCAACTATGATTGGTGGCCTGTGTAAACAAGGTCACGTAGGGAAGGCTGAAGAGTTTTTCTTGGAAATGAAAGATTGTGGTGTTTCTCCTGACGTCTACGCTTATGGTTCTTTGATTGACAGGTTGTGTAAACAAGGAGATATGAGTAAGGCTCAATAAATTTTCTTCTAAATACTCCCTCTTTATTTCAATCAGGCACATATGCCGAGACATGTTTTGCATCGTTAATATCTCTAGTTATATGTTAATAAAAATTATAATTTTTTAATATTGTTAAAGTACTCATTAAGACGAATCAGTTATAATTCTTTGATTCATGGGTTTTACAGTTGTGGAAAGAAGGAGGAGGCAAAGACATGGTTTGAAAGTATGGTTCAAGATGGTATTTTACCGAATGTAGTGACGTATAATATCGTCATTAACCATCTTTGCAAGGAAAGATACATACAACAAGCAATTGAGGTGCTAAAGTTGATGACACGAAGAGGTGAAATTCCTGATTTTTATACTTATAACACTTTGATCAACGGCATGTGTTTAGAAAGGAGGATGAGTGATGCACGGGATGTGTTATGCTTGATGGAAAGTTGTGGCTACAAGGGAAATGTTGTAACATATACCACATTGATACATGGGTATTGTGAAATGGAGATGTTGCAAGAAGCACACAATTTGTTTCTTGAAATGGAAGCCAAGGGTTGTTCCCCTGACGTCATTACTTTTAGTACCTTGATCGGTGGTTTCAGTCGTGCAAAAGAATTTGCAAAAGTCCATGAGGTTCTGAAGAAAATGGACAGCATGAAGATTCCACTGGATTTTCCCTCACAATGCATGTTGTTGGGATCCATCAACGAAATGGATCAAGATTACATGAGTTGGATGGACTTTCTCCCTGATTTCTCTTCACTTCGAAAACCTCTAAACGATATGAATTGAATCAAAAACATGCTGCTATTGCATTGCTCCTAGGGGCATTTTACTTGCTCTGTAGATATGTCAGTCATTGTGTATGGGTGACTTCAGATGCATATTCATCCCCATCAATTGTGCTGTCTACAAGGGGTGCAAATGGTGGCAGAGTTATCTTTGATGACTATAGAGAGATTTACTATTGGCTTCGTCAGAATCACTGCCATGGATAATAACACTTGGATAACACCGACATTGCTACAGTTGGGCGTGCAATGGCATGAACCTGAAGCTTACGACATTACGCGATCACTTGATGTGGATTATGTCTTAGTTGTTTTCGGTGGTATCAACAAGTAAGGGATCTCTTCAATATGGTCATTTTTTGTAGATTGAAGTATATAGTATCTTTATAAACAATTTGCATGAATTATAAACGTCGCTGCTGTTTTCATTTGTTGTTTTATTGGGCATATTAAAAAGGAAAATTGCCAAACCATATTTTGGGCGAGAAAAGTTCACCTGAGAATGAAGTCTAACGTTGAAAGAACGAAGTTTTCGTCTAAATGTTCATCATCATAATCTAAGCGGTAATGTTCATAATCTGGGTCATTTTAAAAACAAAAAAACAAAAAAAATAAAGTTCGCAGTAATTACAAGTATGCCACCGCGTCCTCACTAACGTTCAAAAAATTTTATTGCTCAGATTATGAACATTACCATCTAGAATATGAACATTGACGTGTAATTTGTGAACGCGATCTGTTCGCTTTTCCTACGTTAAGAATAATTTGCACCCGAACTTTCCTCTGTTTTAGTAAGCCATTTTTGATACTTTTTTTTTGATATTGGGCAAGAACCGAGACCCCTAATCCTAAGACATCGGCAATCTCTGAGACGATCAGAAGAAATGACCAAAGTGATGAAGTACAACCATGTAACTGAATACTACTCCTTAAATTCCTGAGATTAGCATCAGGTAGAGCATAGTTTTGTCCAAATAAAGCTAGTTTAATGACAAGGATATTAACATCATTGTTTGCAACGTAATTAGCAGCTTGATTTGCTTCTCTGAAACAATGTTTGAACTCATAATTTAGTATATTGTGGAGTAATTTCCAGCAATGTTTAATAATTGGCGAAATTTCCCAAGGAATTTTCCACTGGCGAATAATGGAGTTTATGACAGTTAGATTATCGCCTTAAAAAATGATATTGTTTAATTTATGAATATTAGCGAGTTGAATCGCTTGTAGGGATACCAAGGCTTCAATACGAAGAATAGAGTGATTTATTAAATGTTGATTATCAACGAACGAAATGGTGCCATCATTTTTCCTTGCAATAAAAGAGGTATACCCTTCATTTCTATCTTGTAGTGATCCATCAAAATTAATTTTGATCCAATTTTGGGGTGGTGGTATCCATTTTGTATTTTTTCTTTCGATTCTATTTCGTTTGTTGTTGTTTATTTGTCCAGTTTGTTTTGCTTGTGTGTTCTCCCATTGTTTGAGATTAAAGTATGCAATTTCTGAAAATCCATAGTTCATACCATAGAAAAATTATAGGCCGAATGATCTTGTTATTGGAAGTAGTTATTAATTCAAGAATGAGTTGATTAATCTGTTTGTCTTTAGGCATTTCAAAATTTATATTTAGTAATCGAAACAATTGTTTTATAGTTTGATACTTGGTAGTTATAGTCGTATATACATATGCACTCACTCAACCTTCTATGACCAATTTAATTTTTAATTTGAATTGGAAAGATAAATAATTTTTTATTTTTGTAAGAAGGGATAAATAAATGTGAATTTATCACCCGACAAGGTGTAGATAAACCTCTAACGTCATCCAAAATACAAAACGACAATCGATAGGACGGGAGAACTAAAACGCGAACACCAATGGGGAAATCCAGTGGCAAAAGAGGCAAGACAATTTACAACCGAATTAGCCTCTCGAAACACATAATATAACTCGATCCCCAATCCCTACAAAGAAAGTCATGTGCCATAGAGACGAGACCAATGGATCTGAAGCTTCTGTAATTGACATTCACGATATTCTTTTATTCTGAAGCTTCTGTAATTGACATTCACGATATTCTTTTATTCTGAATCTCATGTAGTGAGATTGATAGTCTTCCTCTGTATCATACGAATCCTATAACATTTCATGAACTAAGATCTCCATTACATATATATGGTAATCATAACTAAGTCAAACCAGATTGAAAAGCTCTGGGACACAATTCAATTCTTCATGTAATAAATTAGAAAATTGCAGAAATCAAAGGCTCAGTTCATACCTGATCAAACTAGAAAAGCAGGAGTGATCATGTTTCATAGGAACACAGTTCATACCTGATCAAACTAGAAAAGCAAGAGTGATCATGTTTCATAGGCTTGTTCGTAACTCTATAAACTCAAATTCTAGTTAAACAAACTCAAACAGCAAGAACAACATCCAAGCATCATCTATTATAGTTGAACCCTATTCTTTGGTGGTTTCACTTCGTAGATTCTGATGATCCAATTCGATGTTGTGTACGCTTCTTCAACGTATTCCAGCTTCACATCCTTGTTACCAATTTCCACACCCCTTGCTTGTTCATACCTGCAAAACGAAAATTGATGAAGATTAGTAATGTATGAAAGAGAGGAAGGAGATAAATGGATAAAGCTGCTTGATTGTTTTGATAGATGAACAGTACATTATATAGGGCTTGTAGGAAACCCTATTGGTGAACAGACAACAAATAGAGACATGCCAAGTGGCTAGGACAGAAAGGTAAATTAACATTCTATTACACAACGGTCACTAGCTGAATATTGTACTACATTTCCCCCTCGATCCGAGTTGGGTGAATACACAGGTTGGATCGCTGATCTAGAAAAAGAGCTGTTGATAATTAGTTGAGCCCATTGCACTGCAGTCTTGTCCAGCCCAAAGCATGGCCCAGTCCATTGCCCAACGGTCATATGGATTACTGTTCCAGAAGGTTCACAATCCGTACTCTAGATATTTTGTATAGCTGTCCTTTATATACCAGTGTAATCCAATGATGAAATTAATGAGAAATATCCTTTAGACAATATTGTATTATGGTATCAAGAGCCTAAGGCAAACGCCTTCTCTGCTTCACCATGCCTAAAACAAACACAGTCCTCACTCACAACACCAACACCCTAACAATGGCATCTCATTCAAACAACCCTTCCCTTCCCTCCTTCTCATCTTTTATAACTGTTAAGCTCTCTTCTGAAAATTTTCCTCTTTGGAAAATGCAAGTTCAACCTTACCTACGAGCACATAAACTATTTGAGTTCGTGGACGGCTCAAAACCTCGTCCAGGTCCTCTCTCTGAAGGATACGCCGACTGGCTCGCTCGAGACCAACTTGTGATGGCAGTTTTAACCTCCTCGCTCACGGAGGCCGTACTGGTGCAGATTCTCGACTGCACTACAACAACAGATGTATGGAGCCAGCTGCACGACCTATTTGCAGTCCGTTCGAGCGCTCAGATAGTCCAGAATAGGCTTCAGCTCGCTACACTCAAGAAGGGAGGAGACAGCGTTACGGCTTACTTCAACAAAGCCAAGCACCTGGTGTCGTCTATCAACGCAGCAGGGCAGCACATCAGTGATCCTGAGTTTACAGTGTATCTCTTAGCAGACCTCGGTCCTGACTTTGAATCACTGGTCACGTCTCTCTCTACTCAACCAGTGTTTCCTACTCCAAGTCAGATTCTAGCCTTCCCGCTTAACCATGAAGCTCGGTTAGCACATACCACTACCAAGCAACACCCCTGTCTATTAACAACACTCAGGTGACAGGGGGTGGAGAGCGCCCTCAGTACAATAGAGGAGGCAAAGGGTACAACAGAGGCAGACAACCTTTTCGGGGCAGAGGCAGAGCACCACATAGAGGAAGGGGGACCACCTTCAATGGAGAGCCAGATAACTGTCCCATATGTCAGGTTTGCAATAAACCAGGTCATACAGCTATGGTGTGCTATCATCGGTACAGTCATTCCCATCAAGCTCCTCCTCCACCAAGCTTTCAAGCCAACCACACCTCCTCGTGGTACCCCGACACCGCTGCTACACACCACTTCACTCCAGACCTAAGCAACCTTCGCATCGACAACTACCCATATCAAGGCACCGATCAAGTTTCTCTTGGAGATGGCTCTCAAATATCCATTCAGAATCAGGGTTCTTCCTCCTTATACTCTCATTCTCGTACCTTTTTGTTATCTCGCTTACTCCATACCCCTTCACTCACAAAAAATCTCTTATCTATCAACCGTTTCTGCCTTGATAATCACGTATACTTCGAATTTCATCCTGATTTTTTTGTTGTGAAGGATTCCCTGACGCAGGCGCCTCTCCTTCGGGGAACCGTTGAAGATGGGCTCTATGTGTTGCCGACGACCAAGCGACGTCCACCATCTCCTCCTGAAGCCAATCACACCTCCACCGCAACCTCCACTCCCCTCTGGCATTCTCGCCTTGGTCACTCAGCAACATCAGTTGTCCTTAACGTCCTCAACTCCCTTTCTCTCAAACCTAAAGGCCCACTTCCTACCGGCCCGTGTCAGTCCTGCAGTTGGGCCAAGGCCCATGCCTTGCCTCACCCAGCTAGCCCAAGTGTCTCTACTAGTCCATTAGATTTACTCTTTCTTGATGTATGGGGCCCAACCCACTTTTTATCCAGCAAAGGAAATAGATATTACCTCTCTATTATTGATGACTTTTCCAAATATATTTGGCTCTTTCCTATTGCAAACAAATCCATGGTCACCAACATCACAACTCAATTCTTTGACCTTTTTATCCAGCAGGAAGGCTATCTTCAAACACATGGTATCCTTCATCGTCTCACTTGTCCTTACTCCCATCAACAAAATGGGAGTGTCGAAACCCGTCATCGTCGCATTGTCGACGCCGGTCTAACCCTCCTCAAACACGCCTCCTTACCCCTCACCTTTTGGGACTATACCTTTGAAACCTCCACTTATCTCATCAACCGCCTTCCCACTCCAATCCTTCACCACAAATCACCCTTTGAGATCCTCTTCGGTAAACTTCCCGACTACAAATTCCTCAAAGTGTTTGGGTGTCTTTGCTTCCCAAACCTCCGCCCTTACAAAAAACATAAACTTAGCTTCCGCTCCGCCCTAACTCTTTTCCTAGGCTATAGTCCCAACCACAAAGGCTACATTTGTTATAATTGGGTGACCCATCGTATCTACACCTCTCGGGACGTCATTTTCCATGAAGACGTTTTTCCTCTCTCCACACCTAAACTCAATCCTACACCTACCCCTCCGTCCTACTCACATTTGCCTCTCCTCACCTTCCCACCCGATCAGTCCAGTCCACCTGAGCCCACAAATTCCAATTGACCCACAAACAACCCTTCTCCCTCTCAGCCCAATTCCCCCTCAAATTCCCTTCCCACTTTCTCCTCACCTGAGCCCATTTCCTCTCAGTCCACAAATAACGATTCCCCGCCATCCAGTCCGTCTATCCAGTCCACTTCGCCCATCCATCCACCCGACCTTGATCCCTCAAACCAATATCACCAAAATCACCCCATGGTCACTCGGGCGCGGGACAACATTTCCAAACCTCTCGTGCGTAAGGACGGCACGGTTCCCTGGCCCACTTCAAAACCATCTGCCTCTCTTACAACTATCATACCCGAGGAGCCCACATCCTTTTCCGAAGCCAACCGTTTTCTCGAATGGCGAGCCGCTATGGAAAAAGAGTTCCAAGCACTTCTTGAGACAAACACTTGGGATCTTGTGCCTCCTACCTCCTCATCCAACACACTCGGGGTCAAGTGGGTCTTCAAAACAAAACACCTATCCAATGGCCAAATTGAACGTCGGAAAGCTCGCCTTGTCGCCAAAGGCTTTCATCAACTCCACGGTGTTGATTTTGGGGAAACCTTTAGTCCCGTCGTTAAATCCTCCACAATACGCCTCCTCCTTTCCTTAGCCTCCATGAACCATTGGTCGGTCCGGCAACTCGACATTCAAAACGCCTTTCTTCACGGGGACTTGGAAGAGGACGTCTACATCACTCAACCCCCAGGTTTTATCAATCCTCAATTTCCCACTTTTATTTGTAAACTCAAAAAATCTCTCTATGGGCTAAAACAAGCACCCAGGGCTTGGTTTTCTAAATTGAGTGATGCTTTAATTACAATGGGCTTTCATCCTGCATTATCAGATACTTCCTTGTTCATCTACACTAAAGGGCCCAACAAAGTTTACATCTTAGTCTACGTGGATGACCTAATTGTGGTTGCTTCCAATCCATCGCTATCTGAGGCCTTCATCAGTACTCTGTCTCGTCAATTTCCAGTCAAGAATCTGGGAGCTCTGAATTACTTCCTGGGTATTGAAGTTCATCGCACAACAACTGGCTTTTTCCTCTCTCAAGCCAAGTACATCCGGGATCTCCTCGCCAAGACCAACATGGCCTCTGCAAAACCGGTTAGCACTCCCATGGCCACCAAGTACTTGGTTGATGAAGCTCCGTCTCCTCCATTCTCAGATCCCCAACTCTACCGCAGCACAGTTGGAAGTCTTCAGTACCTCTCCTTTACGAGACCTGACATTTCTTTTGCTGTCAACAAAGTGTGCCAATTTATGCATCGCCCACTTCAGATTCATTGGCAAGGGGTTAAAAGAATATTGCGGTACCTGAACTCCACAACTGATTTACAATTCCACATCAAGTCTGATGCCAAGCTTCAACTCACTACATTCTCTGACTCTGACTAGGGTGATCACAAGGGCACCAACCGTCGATCCACCACAGCATACTGCGTGTTCCTTGGTCCTAATCTGGTCTCTTGGTCATCCAAGAAACAACCATCGATGTCACGATCAACAACTGAGGCTGAATACCGCTCCATGGCCAATGCAACATGTGAAGCAATCTGGATTCAGTCTGTCCTTGCTGAACTTGGGATCAATTTGCCTCAGCCTCCCGTCTTGTGGTGTGATAACACGGGTGCTACATATCTTGCGGTGAATCCTGTCTTGCATCACCGAATTAAACATCTCTCACTGGATTACCACTTCTTAAGGGAACGAGTGAAGAATCAATCTCTGAAGGTAGCTTTCATCTCTTCCCAGGATCAAACTGTTGATCTGCTGACAAAGCCTCTTGCAGCTCAACGCTTTTGCTTTCTGCGTTCCAAACTGAACCTTCTCCTAGCTCGGAACGAGGGGGGATAGTCGAGCCCATTGCACTGCAGTCTTGTCCAGCCCAAAGCATGGCCCAGTCCATTGCCCAACGGTCATATGGATTACTGTTCCAGAAGGTTCACAATCCGTACTCTAGATATTTTGTATAGCTGTCCTTTATATACCAGTGTAATCCAATGATGAAATTAATGAGAAATATCCTTTAGACAATATTGTATTAATAATGGTTTGGTAAGACAATCAGCCACTTGGTCTTGAGAAGAGATGAAGGCGACTTGAAGTGATCGATTTTGAACCCGCTCCCTAACAAAATGGTAGTCCAACTCGATGTGTTTGATGCGGTGGTGAAGGACAGGATTGTCAGTAATGTAAGTAGCCCCAAGGTTATCACACCATAAAAGTGGAGGAGTACCAAGAGAAATGCCCAGTTTAGATAGTAGGGATTGAATCCAGAGGAGCTCACAAGTGGTGTTTGCAAGGCTGCGGTATTCAGCTTCTGTTGTTGATCTTGAAACAGTGCTCTGCTTTTTCGAGGACCATGATATCAGGTTGTTGCCAAGAAAAATACAAAAAGCACCAGTTGATCGTTTTCCAGGTTTCTCTCCTCCCCAGTCTGCATCAGAAAAGGCTGAGAGGCGACACTCAGAAGATACTTTGATAAGAAATTGAAGATCAACCGTGTTGTTGAGATAACGAATGATTCGTTTGACAGCTTGCCAATGACACTCTCGGGGATCCTGCATATATTGACAAACCTTGTTGACTGTGAAGGCAATGTTCGGGCGTGTGAATGCAAGATATTGTAGACTACCCACGATGCTCCTGTACTTAGATGGATCACTGAAAGGAGGTGATGAGGTAGGCATGGGTATAATGGACATTGGTGTGGAAACAGCCTTCGAGTGTTGCATTGATGTGCGTGAGCAGAGATCTCGAATATAGCGACTCTGAGAGAGTCGAAAACCATCAGCACTGCGTTGGACTTCGATGCCAAGAAAGAAGTGTAAAGGCCCAAGATCCTTCACTGGGAGTTTATCTGAGAGTGCTTGGATGAACTGTGCTACAAGAACAGAGGTAGACGAGACCACTAACAAATCATCAACATACACCAGAACAAAAGTGAATTGGGATCCTTGGCGAAAAAAGAATAGAGAGGAATCTGCAGAGGAGGCTGTAAAACCAAGAATGACAAGAATTTCACTGAGTTTGGAGAACCAAGCCCGAGGGGCCTGCTTCAAACCATATAAGGATTTGTGAGCTTTGCAAATAAAATTGGGGGAAAGAGGATTAACAAAACCTGAAGGTTGTTGAATGAAGACATCCTCGCTCAAGTCACCGTGGAGGAAGGCGTTTTGAATATCAAGTTGTCAGACGGTCCACTGTTTCATGGCAGCTATGGAGAGAAGGAGGCGAATTGTGGTGGGTTTTGCAACAGGGCTAAAAGTCTTTGAGTAGTCGATCCCATGAAGCTGATGAAAGCCCTTCGCGACAAGGCGAGCTTTTCTCCTTTCGATCGAGCCATCGGAATGACGCTTTGTCTTAAAAACCCATTTCACCCCGAGTACATTGGAGGAAGTGGATGGAGGCACCAGGGTCCAAGTGCCCGTGGAGATGAGGGCGTTATATTCAGTAGTCATTGGGTCACGCCATTCCGGAAACTTTGATGCCTCAGTGTAAGAACGTGGTTTGTCAGGGATGTTTGTAGTGGTAAGACAGTGAGGTTGGGGTGGCCAATTTACGGTGCCATCATGGCGAATGAGGGGACGTTGAATAGAATTTTTGGCACGAGTGAGCATAGGGTGAGTGGAGATGGCATGGGTATCTTGTGGTGTGTCGGAGACAGAGGGCTCCGAAGATGGAACAGGGTTAGGGGAGTTTGGGGAAGGCGATACTGGGAATGTGTTGTGAGGGATTTGTGGTGACTGGGAGAGGTTTGGGCTTAGGGTGTTAAGAGGTAAGGGTTGTGGGCTTTGGCAATTTTGTGGATTGGAAATTTGGTCTAGGCCCATAGAGTGTACGGGAAAGAAGGGAAGAGAGACATCAGGGGATTCATTTTGTGGTGGAGGATGATGAGTAGGAGAGGGGTGTGATTTTGAACAAAAGGGAAATTGTGACTCATGAAATATAACGTCACGGGAGACAAAGTATTTATTTGAGACCCAATCCCAGCATATATAACCTTTGTGTGAGCCACTATACCCCAAAAAGATGGTGGGGGTGGAACGAAAAGAAAGTTTGTGACGGTTATACGGTCAGAGGTTAGGGAAGGCAAGACACCCAAAACCTTTAAGCAACTTGTAATCCGGGGATTTGCCAAAGAGCATGGCAAAGGGAGATTTGTTTTGAAGGATAGGAGTGGGTAGACGATTTTGTAGGTAGGTTGCGGTTTCAAAGGCAAAATCCCAAAAAGACAGGGGAAGAGAGGCATGTTTGATAAGAGTGAGTCTCATGTCAACAATTCTTCGATGACGAGACTCGACACTACCGTTTTGTTGATGTGCGTAGGGACACGTGAGTCTATGTTCAATGCCCAAGGTATGAAAGAGATGTTTAAGTGGCTTAAATTCACTCCCCCCGTCGGTTTGAATTTGTAGAATAGTGGTGGAGAATTGAATTTGCATAAGATGAATGAAATTTGTGAAAATGGGAGTAACTAGACTTTTTGCAGACATAGGAAAAAGCCAAGTGAATTTGCTATAATCATCTACTATTGATAAGTAATATCTGTGCCCTTTTTGAGACAAAGTTTGGGCTGGGCCCTATACATCAGCAAAAAGAAGTGCAAAAGGCCGACTGGATCGACTATCAGATGGTAGATGGGGCAAGGAGTGAGCCTTGGCCCACGAGCAAGAGTTACAGGGGAAAATGAGAATGTGTTGGGCTGTAACTGAAGAGGCAGGTGGGCCTGGCCCATTAGGAGAATTTGAAGAAAGGCAGCGAAATAAAGAACGCGTGAGACGCTCAGACGGGTGACCTAAGCGACAGTGTAGCAGAGAAATATCAGAGGCAACAGTGAGGTGGAGTTGAGGAGGTGGGTGTGTGGTGGTCGGCAACTTGTACAATCCGCCTGCAACGGTGCCTTGGAGAAGAGGATGATGGGTTTGTTTGTCCTTCACAACAAAAAAGAGATCGTGAAATTCAAAATAATTAGCATTGTCAGAGCAAAATTGTTGCACAGAGATTAAATTTTTGGAGATAGAAGGGGTATGAAGCAGATTTGTTAAGTGAAAAGAGTGAGTTTGAGAGTGAAGATTTGCTGAACCGTGATTGTGAATTGGAATAAATGAACCATCGCCAAGGAACACAGAGTCAGAGCCACCATAAGGCAGAGAATCAAGGCGGAGATTAGAGATGTCCGATGTATAGTGGTGAGTTGCAGCGGTGTCGGGGTACCACGGTGCAACAGCGGCAATGTAGTTCACCTGAGGTTGCGCCAATTGTGGAGTCTGAAATGAGCGAGGCGGCGGCGCCTGTAAGGAGTGGTCGAAACGGAACCGGCAAGAAAGGGCAGAGTGCCCTGGCTTCGAGAAAAGCTGACATGTTGGCCTCGTGTCTTGACTGCCATTGAAGGGTTGGTTTCGACCACGACCAGAGAAAGGGCCACGCCCCCGAGCACGACCTCTGTGGGAGAAGGATCCATGGCCTCTGCTGATGTAGTTAGCCTCAGGTTGGCGGGAGGGTTCATTTGTGGTGGTGAGGTTTGCAGAGGGAGGCGGAGCACCTAGAATGGATGAGTGATTGTGTGAGAGCCTTGTTTCATGAACAAGGAGGTGGGACAAAATTTGATTTGAGGAGGGAACCTGGGGTTGAGTAGAGAGACTGGTTACCAAGGACTCAAAGTTCGAGCCAAGGCCTGCAAGAAGATAAACTGGGAATTTAGAGTCTGAGATGACATGTCCTGCAACATTAAGAGTGGTGACAAAGGTTTTGGCTCGATTGAAGAAGTCAGTGACACTTTCTGGGCCTTTATTTAGGGAGGCTAGGTTGAGCCGAGCTTGGACCACCTGGGCGTTGGACCTTGCTGCGAAGAGCTCATGAAGAGTGAGCCAAATGGAAGATGCTGAAGTGCAGTCCATAACTTGCACTAAGACAAGCTCGGTGAGGCTTGAGGTGAGAATAGCCATCACTAATTGATCCTTAGCAACCCATTATGAATAGAGGGGATTTGGAGCTTCGTTGATGACAGGTGCAGGGCAGAGGTAGGTGCCGTCAACGAACTTGTAGAGGTCTTGAGCTCGTAGGTAGGGTGTTACTTGAGTTTTCCATAGGGGAAAATTGGTTTGAGTCAGTTTTACTGTTATAAAACTGGAAAAGGAAGGTAGATTTTGGTGAGGGTTTGGGTTTGCCATAGGTTGAAGAAGAGTGTTTAGGGGAGTAGAGGAAGAGAGGCTTAAAGGATCAAAGTGTGTTTGATTGTTGGCCATGAGACGTTAGTCTTGGATAGCCATAGTAATGTATGAAAGAGAGGAAGGAGATAAATGGATAAAGCTGCTTGATTGTATTGATAGATGAACAATACATTATATAGGTCTCGTAGGAAACCCTATTATTGAACAGACAACAAATAGAGACATGCCAAGTGGCTAGGACAGAAAGGTAAATTAACATTCTATTACACAACGGTCACTAGCTGAATATTGTACTACTATGCATGAATCATATAATGTCAAACTTCTACCATACAACTGAATTTGCTACAATTTTTGAAGATGTTTGGAACAGAAGGGCTTATGAGCTGTGGGCTATTTATTTTATTGACAAGTGCTATTATAATGTACTTGTGCATGGAAATGAGCCAAACTTACCCATGAGGTTTATTATACTCGATATGCAACTTTACAAGATTCAACTCATACCTGCAAACCGAAAAATTGATGAAGATGCATGAATCACATAATGTCAAACTACGCAGCTGAATTTGCTAAAATTGATGAAGATGTTTGGAACAGAAGGACATATGTAAATGTGTTGTAATCCATATCTACATGTATATTCTGTGGTTGAACAATTGGTCTAGCAAGCACCACCTAGGACTAGAGCATGTTAGCTTGAGTGTGGCTCAATCATGGTCCAGGGATCATGGCTCACAAGGATGCAACCCCGAGCTCATGCTTGGTTGAGATGGCATATTGTTTGAGGTAAATGAATTCCTGGTATATGTGATAATGAGCCTAATTGATTTGGGCTGTTTCTGTGATCCAGTCTTCCTTGCTTCAGATTAATTGAAACGCTGTGTTTTGTGGCTTTGTCTGACGATGGTTTCTGACAAGCTATATAACTCGAAGAGTTAGGGTTAGCTTGTCATTCGACTTCTTCGCCGTTTCCACATTTACAGAGCTAGAGAGAGTGATAGAGAGCTAGGGTTTGTGATTGATCGATCGCAGTGATTTTCACGGTGGAAGTTGAGTCCTCCGGTGGTGGCCTTCAGAGATTCATTTGGCGTTCTTCATAGCTTCTTCCTTGAAGTTGTTCTTACCTTGAAAGGGGGCTGAATCTCTTTCTTTACTCCCGTCCTAGTATCTTCTCTGTAGTAGCTTGCTTAGGCTAATTCTTGCTCGTCTTGCTTGGTGTCTTGTAACCTTGTTGAACCTTTTCTGATCTAGTGCATTATTCGGGATGAGTCTCCCCACTGAGACTTCGCAGATGTAGGGAAACCGAACTGCGTGACCAATTTTTGTGTCCATTACTTCTTGCATTGTTTTACAATTCTCGAATCGATTGCGCTTAAGATCTATCGGATCTGGTTACTAAGATTGGAACCGAGATTCTACAACATATAATATACTTGTGTATGGAAATGAGCCAAACTTACCCATGAGGTTTATTATACTCGGTATGCAACTTTACAAGATTCAACTCATATCGTTTAGAGGCTTTCGAAATGAAGAGAAATCTGGGAGAAAGTCCATCCAACTCATGTAATCTTGATCCAAGTCATTGATGCATTCCAACAAAATGCATTGTAAGGGCAAATGCAGTGGCATCTTCATGTCGCACATTTTCTTCAGAAGCTCCTGGATTCTTGCAAATTCTTTTTCATTAGCGAAACCACCAATCAAGGCACTAAAAGTAATGACATCAGGGGAACAACCCTTAGCTTCCATTTCAAGAAACAAATTGTGTGCTTCCTGCAACATCTTCATTTGACAATACCCATGTATCAATGTGGTATATGTTACAACATTTCCCTTGTAGCCACAACTTTCCATCAAGCATAACACATCCCGTGCATCACTCATCCTCCTTTCTAAACATAGGCCATTGATCAAAGTGTTATAAGTACATAGATCAGGAATTTCACCTCTTCGTGTCATCAACTTTAGCACCTCCACTGCTTGTTGGATGCATCTTTCCTTGCAAAGATGGTTGATTATGATATTATATGTTACCACATCCGGTAAAATACCATCTTGAACCATACTTTCAAACCATGTCTTTGCCTCTTCCTTCTCTCCGCAACGATAAAACCCATCAATCAAAGAATTATAAGTGAAGACATTAGGAGAAATGGATCGACTTTTCATTTCCAGAAAAAGCTCTTTGACCTTATCTAAGTACCCTCCTTTAAGTAAACCATCAATCAAAGTACTATATACAACTTCATCCGGAGAAACTCCAGCACCAAGCATTTGCAAGAAATTTTTTTGAGCCTTGTTCATATCTCCTTGTTTACACAACCCGTCAATCAAAGAACTGTAAGCGTAGACGTCAGGAGAAACACCGCTATCTTTCATTTCCAAGAAAAACTCTTCAGCCTTCCCTACATGACCTTGTTTACACAGGCCACCAATCATAGTTGCTAACGTGACTTGATCTGGCCTGCAACCACTATTGACGTCACTCTTTCTCATGTCATTGTATAAACATATAGCCTCTTCAACTTTCTTGGCATGCAAAAGACCTTTCAACAAGGTGTTTAAAGTCCTAGTGTTTGAGAAAGATCCCCTTCGGTTCATATCTTCGTACAGATCTAAACCTTGTACTATCTTCCCAAATCTACAATAACCATCCAACACCGTGCTATATGTAATGGCGTCAGGGAGCTGACCTTTAAGTTTCATCATTTCCAGCACCTCGATTGCTTGTTCCATCTTACCTTTCTTGCAAAGGAAATTTATCAAAATATTATATGTGACCACATTAGGATGAACACCACGATCTACCATTTGAACAAGGAGAGACTTGGCATCTTCTTCCATCCCAAAACGACATAATCCATCAATCAAACAACTGTAAGTAACAACATCAGGAGTGCAACCCAACTGAATCATCTTTGAATGCAAACTGACAGCTTCAATCATTTTCTTTTCTAGAACAAGTCCTTTAATTAACGAGCTAAATGTAAACTGATCAGGACAATACCCATTCTTCAAGATGAGGCAAAAAGCAGAAAATGCAGCCCTGCCCAACTTCATCCTAGCATAGCAATTTACTAAAACGTTCAAGATAATATGATTTGACCTCGGCCCAAGAACACCAGAAGAAGTCAAAGTCTTATAGAACAAGATGGAGAGGGAGTACTGGTTGGACTTAGCTAGGGCACCTAACAGTATACTGAAACGTGAAATTGGAGGCGAAGGACGCAAAGAAAGCATGTGGGTGAAGAAGTGACGGGCATCAGCTATGTCAATCTTTCCAGATTTACAGTCAATTTGTAGGAAATCGTCAAGTGCAGTGTTGTTGTTTCTAGTTCTACCTTTATAAGAAGAAACAACTGAAGACAACTTCTTTAACTTACCTCTGGAAGACATTTTTCGGGGATGGAGAAGAGAGGGATGAACACCAGTTAATGAGCAGTGATGTGAGGTTAGGATTTTTGAGAGCTGAAGTTGATCGAGAGAGAGATGTGAGGTTTAGGGTTGCACGTTGTGGGCGTCGAGTGTAAAGGGAAGTGCAGATTCTGTATGAAATGCCAATATTCTGAGGGACAATGTTCTTCTATGTTTTTCCTTAATTCTAATTTCCAAACTTATAACGAACAGATTGTTTGAGAAATTGGTGTACAAATATGAGAAATGATTATTTATATAGAGAGAGGAATGTTTTCAGTTACGTACCAAGCATTTCCGTTTACAAACTACACATTAATATTTAGAAACCGGTTCAGGTGAGAACCGATTTTAGGAGAGAACCGGCCTTATCGTGAGAACGATTCTCAGCCGTCTGATCCTTCTCATCCAACGGTCCACGTTATAACGTGGATTTCATTAACACGCGCCCACGCGCCTTTATAAATCCTGCTTCCCTTTCTTTTTTCATCAGCTCTCCCTCTTTCACTCTGCTTCCGTCCAAATTTCGCTCCATAATCGCCATTGTTGATATCCTTCTCAAGCTCATTTTCCCCTTTTTCCAGCTCCCCTCCTTCATATCTCATTCTCTCTTCGTTTTCTCTTCATTCCGATAGTTTTTTTTTGTTCTCACTCCATACCAGTCTCTTTACCATGTCTTCTGATTCCAAAGCTTCCGATGAGATAAAATCTCCTTCAGGTTTGTTTATTAAGTTTAGTTTATTTGTTTGTTTTGCTCTTAAACTTCTGTAATTGGTATTATTTTTGTCGAATACTTGTATTTTAAATTAGAACTTACCTTTTATAAACCCTAATTTTGTGTTCTGTTTATTGCAACTTCCTAAATTTGTTTTTTACTCCATTTGTTGTATGCATGTCATTACATTATTCACTATTTCTGTGTGGTTTTTTTGTAAGTGTTTTGTGATCTCATATAATGTGACTTGTTGTGTGCATATGAAGTGAGTTTTGTTCTGTTTATGCTATTACAACATTTTCTTTTTTCCCTCTATTGGTAGTTAATGACTAGGATGCTTTTATTTCAGTCTAAGAGATGTTTGAAGGTTTTTTTGGTGTTTTCATATGAAGTTATTTGGGGTTGCATTTCATTTGTTTCTTTGATTTTGTGATTTATTTGTATTCCTATGTTTTCATATGAAGTGACTTGTGTTTTGTATATGAAGTGCTTCATCAATTGGTAGTTAATTATTAGATGCTATTAACATCCTAACTGATGTTTGAAGTTTTTTGTTGTTTTTTCCATATGAAGTCTTCGTGGTTTGCATTTCTGTGTTTCTTTCTATCATTTGTTGTTTATCTGTATTCCTTTTTATGCTTATCTGGAATGTATATTCTTTTCATAATGTTATGTCTTTATCTTTGCAGGAAGAAGTTACATTTTAGGGAAACGGAAGAGTAGCCGCACTCCTGCAAGTATATTGAATTCTAAACTTGCCAAGTCTGCATTTCAAGATGAACACAACAACATCAATGTTGTACCTTCTCCTCCTCCTCCTGTTACTGGTCTCTCTTCTCCCAACTTGCATAATGCCATAGTTATTAGGAGTAGTCCTAGGCTTAACCTTCTCAAAGCATCAGTTTCTCAGGAGTCAATACCTTCTCCTCCTCAAGTTCCTATTGTTTCTTCTCCTAAGTTGCAGAAGCCATGTAAGGATAAGGAGGCTGGCATTGTTATTAGGAATAGTCCTAGGTTTAAAGTTCCCAGAAAAACAGCTGCTAAGGATGCAATTATGGGTAAAGGAAAAGCTAAAGTGACATATGCAGATTCACCTGATAACAGTTCTGATTCAGATGAAGATCCTGAGTTGAAGAGAGCATTGGATATAAGCAGATATTTAGCTCATAACCAGCAGCCAGCTCTCATATCTCACGATGGTCGCACTGTTGTTAGGAAAAAAGTTATGGGCGCCATGAAGTCTCATTTTGATACCCTCTCTTCTAGGAACTCCCCCAAAGCTTTGTTTATCGCTCTTAAAAAGATGTTTGAAGATCAAAAGAAGGCGGTTATTGATATTGGATTTGGTAGCATCCTTGACTGGAACATTCAAACTTTGCCTAGAAATCTATCTCACTTTGTTGTTCAGAGTTTTGAAGCTGGAGATTGTTCTCTGAAATTGAGTTCTTTAGGTAAAGAAATACCTCTAGTAGTTGCAGATGTTAAAAGGGTTTTTGGGCTTCCTGACTGGGGTGTTCCAATAGTTCTTCCAAGTAGAGTTCACAATTTTAACTTATTAGCTGAGTTTAGGGCTCAGTATCGGGAGCCTTCCAACAATACAACTTTGAAGCCCTCAGAAATATGCAAGAAAATTGTGGATTGTGATGCTGGTGATGATATGTTCAAAAGGAACTTCGTTATGCTGTTTTACACTTTAGTGATTGAAAGCCAAGGTTGCGGAGTCATGAGCATGAGACCATTGGATTTGTTGGATGATATTTCGAAGATCAAAGACTATAACTGGTGCCAATTAATCTTCGATTTGGCCATTAAACATAAGGTGTAGTGGTCGCTTTGATCTAAGTCCGAGTTTAGAGGTCCAGTGCTATTTCTTTTGGTATGGTTTCCCGAATTGCATACTTAGTGATTTCTGATTTGAATACTTACTTATTGCCTATAAATGATTTCTATATTAATTTCATAATTTATTTGCATTTTTGTAGCTGTGTTATGTTGATAGAGTTATGGTTCTCAACAAACCTGTTCCAAGGGATCTTCCTCTGATCAAAGTGTGGACAACTTCAATGTTGAAATCCAGAGAGGCTGATGAGATGCTTGTTGGTGCGTTTGGGAAGGGCAAAATTCTACCTGTTTCTGAGCCTGCTTTGCAACCAGAAACTACTCAGCCTCCATTGCAACCAGAAACTTGTTGCCCCATTCCTAAAGAGTGTCTTGGTGATGGAACCATTCCTGTATGTTTTTGTTTTATATTTTTTTTAGTTGTTATCCCTTTTTTGCCTTGATTTTATAATCTAAGTATCTTTGTTCTTGTTTTCAGGATTTTGTTCTTCAGCAATATAATGTTGTTCGTCAAATTGCTAACAATATTCGTGAATTCTACAACAACATTGAAATTGCTCCAGTAGAACATGCTCAGAATACTTTCTTCAAGAAAGTCAATGAAGAATGCACTCGGCTTTTGAAGATAAAACTTCCAACAACTGTCGTTGGAGATGATGTTGATGCTTCTGGAAATTTAGATGACAGTGATGAGCGCTTTTGGTCTGATCCGATTGTCTTTGATATGATTGAAGAAGTAGAGAAAGCTATTGCTGCTGAGAAGAAAGTTACAGAGCATGTATCCATGCCAACTGGTGTTTCATCTTTCTTCTTCATTACTTTTTCGTCTTTTATATTGTTTCATATGTATTTATTCCTGATTTTTATTCTGTTCCTTTCCATTACAGATGCCGGTCCCAGTAATTCTTTTAATGACACAGTTTTTCACGATGCTGTCAATGATTCTTTTGAAGTACCACTTGAGCAACCACCTAATGTTTTTGATGTTTCAATGGATCAAGATCTATCATCCCCAACCTCTGTCAAACTTGTAGAATCTGAAGTTTCGGATGTTCCAGTTATTCCTTCAGAAGGTGAGATTCAGAAGTTCCAGTGGAACAATCTGCAGTAGCACCCACTCTTGGACAATCTGCAGTAGCATCGTCTCTTGAACAATCTGTAGTAGCTGTGCGTACAGTGGCACACTGTGAACAATCTGATCCAAGTAACAGTGGACTTGAAACAAATGTTATTGATTTAACAATTGATAAATGTTCAATGGCATCTCTACCTTCTACAGAAGAAGCATCTAATGTTACCTTACTTGTTGGTATGAAAAGTTAAGTTAATTAATTTTAGCCTACTTTATTTATGAATTGCTTACCTTAATGATTTTTCTTTGTTGTATTTGCAGAAGCTAAAGATAAGGAGAAGAAAAAGAAAATGCCTAGGTTCAGTGGTTTGGTTGCTCGCCGCAGTCCTCGTTTTACTCTTAATGGTGAAGGTAATTCCATTAATGATCCTATTACAGTATTGCTGGACAGCCCTCCTTTAGAAATTTGTGCACCGGCTTCCACTGTTTCTTCATCATTTGTTTCTGCAAAATCAGTGTATGATTCTGAAAAATCAGATCTTGCACCAATTAATATGGGATTAAGCGCTTCTGCTTTCCAGTTTTGCACAATCCCACCAGCTTTTACTGTTGAGGTAATAGTTGTTTTTAATTATTACACCTTGTGAAGTTTTTTGTTTGGTTTTATATATTCTATTTATTAATGTTTTTATAGTGTATGCCTCAGGCTCCTTTTCATACAGTGTCTCAACCTGCATCAAATTCTGTAAATCCTGTTGTCCCAAAACCATATCATCGAGCTACTAGGGTATTTGATTCAAGTTACATTTATCATATTTTTAATTCATTTTTTTATGTTGTCTAACATTTTATTTTATTTTTCAGTCAACTGGAGGAAATTTTCCTTCTCAGCGCACAATGCGTCCTCCTCAAAGCTTAAATGATAGGTTTCGTGATAACATGGCATCAATGAGAGCTCCTAGAATTAGTGAGACAAGTAAATCTCCATGGTTGGAAAGACATATTTATCCAGATGTGAAACCTAATGCCAAAGAACGTCGTCTGTTTCAATGGGTTTCTCAGGGTAGGAATGAAAAGTAAGTAAAAATATTTGTTATATTGGTTTTGTATCATTTTTGGGAGTTATCTGGATTGGATTTGATGTTTACTTGGGACTGCATACTAGTTGAATTGTGAACTACATACTAGTTCAATTGTGAACAACATACTAGGTTGTATTGTGAAATGCATACTGGTTTGATTTGTGAAGTGGATACTAGTTTGAGTTGTGATGCAATGTTTTGTTCTTGCAGGAAGTCATATCTAGTCATGCATACTAGTTGGTTTTGTATTATTTTTGGGAATTATCCGGATTGGATTTGATGTTTATTTGGGACTGCTTAGTAGTTTAATTGAGAACTGCATACTAGTTGAATTGTGATGCAATGTTTTGTTCTTGCAGGGAAGTCATATTCAGCCATGCTGAATTAAAGCTTACTTGTCGTGATTTTCATACATTCTGTCAAGCTCGATTCTACAGTGTTGACACTAAGATTGTTGATGTGTGGGCCCGAGTATTAAACTTTGAAGAGTTAAAGAGATGTGAATCCAGTATCTACAGATTCTTTGCAAGCACCAAAGTTTGTGTAAGTGCCTCTATATATGTTGTTTGCATGTCTGAACATTTGGACTATAATGTATTTTTATATTTTGCATAATTTTTTAGGATGCAAGTATCCAACAAGTTACAGTCACTGATCCTGATGCTATGACTGTCCTTTTTGAAAAGCAAATTCGCGTTGAGTTTATGAATTTGAAACTTGGTGTTTACCCTCTAGACTTTGGCTTGGTATGTATGTTATTTCTGTTGTTTCCTTTTATTTTGCCTTATTTCTATGTTATCCTTCTTAATGTTAACTTTCTGTTTTTCCTCCCAACACAGTTTGTATTTCCCATTAGCACAGGGGAACATATCTTTGTTGTTACATTTAACATGAAGTCCAAGAAGTGTGAATTGCTGGATCCCTGTACCAATCCAAATTTCAATCACACCTGCTTTGCTGAACAACTGGTAAGATATTTTGATTGTATTTTTTATTTTTTCAAGAGCTTTTTTTTAACTTCTATTTGTTATTCTCTTTCAGAAAACTGTTTTTGCTCTATACTTCAAACATTTAAATTTGCCTACCGAATCTGAAATGATTTCGAAGATGGAAATTTCAAAGCCTCGTCTTCCCATTTATGGAGGGATAGAAAACAGAGATTTGGCCTTCTTTGCCATGTACAACATGGACACATACATGGGATCTGGCTTAAAGGATTGGAAGTACAGGCTGATTAACAACAATGCAAGCCATATTACCACCTTGAAGATCAGGTACCTGAACAAGATTGTCAACACATGTCCTCCAAATGACCCGAAGATGGCAAACATTGTACAAGGAAAGTGTATCACCTCTGTGAAGTTAGATTTGGAATGAAAACTGTAACTGTGAAACTATGCATCAACTTTCTGCAACACTCTAGCTATTGCTGTCTGAATTGTCTAATTAGATATGCAGACACTTGTCTTCACTTTTGAATTTCATTTTATGGTGTTTCAGGATTGCATATGAAGTCATATTTTGAACTGGATATGTGTTTTCTGTTCGTTTTTCCTTTTTTCTTGTTTGTTTACTATTTGTTGATCATTCAAACAACTTGTTCATTATAAAAGAAAGCAATTTTAACAAACTTGCATATGTGAATTAAAATATATTTAATTGTCAAGTCTTGTCAAATAATATTTGATACAAGTACTCCGTATGCTACTTAACTTACGTGTAACTTTTCGTTTTTTTCTTTGTTT
Source organism: Oxyria digyna (assembly GCA_029168935.1). Lineage (NCBI taxonomy): Eukaryota > Viridiplantae > Streptophyta > Magnoliopsida > Caryophyllales > Polygonaceae > Oxyria > Oxyria digyna. The sequence continues at coordinate 10,386,037 of JAPVLV010000018.1, forward strand.
TTTTTGTGTTACAGGCACGTTTTCCAACCGTCATTATAGCAGTTACCAATCAGACAATTTTAATCCCTTATAAATGACCGGATGTCTCTTGTCAATTCATTTCACTTCCCCGTCTGACTCTTCAAATTTCTCATCTTCTTCTTCTTCATCTTATACCGATAAGGTTTCGGTTTTCTTCATCTTCATCATCTGAAAAATGGCAAAAAGACAGAAGTGTTCTTCATCTAACGATCTTTCTTGTCAGAGTCTTTTTTTGTCTCTTCCAAACAATCTGATTTCTGAAATTGTTTCGAGAGTTGGTTCTGATTCTCTTCCCAACTACTTTAATTGCATAATGAGGTAAACACAGTGTTTTTGTGTTTTGCATTCGAAGTGTTTTCTAGATTGCATGCGAAGTGATTTTTCGATTTTATACCTTTTTGAATTCTTGGTTGGATTTGAAATTAAGCCTTCGTTTCTTAGTTTTGTTGCTATCACACTGATCATATTCTTTTTTTTTGTGGTGGTTATTAATTTTTAGTTGCAAGTCGCTTGAAAAAATTGGGCAGGAGAAACATGTTCTTTCCCAAGTTAATGTTGAAGATTTCGATACTGATAATCTTTCTCAAGCCCAGAAGGTTGTTGCTAGTGTTTTCTTCCATCTATGCATTGACAAAGATAATGGTGGTGCCATATATCAAAAGGGATTTGTAAGTCTTTTATTATTACATAAGTTTTTGTAAATATCTTTCGAAACCCTGATAATTTAATGGAACAATTTTTTTTTGTTACTTGTATTGTCTTTTGTATGCAGGATCATTTCTTCCGTGATTTCAACTATGACCTAGGATTGGAAATGCTTGAAAGGGCTGCTAATTTAGGTCATATGCAAGCAAGATATCTCTTGGGTGTTATCTTACTGTCCAGTGTTTCTGGAAATGTAGAGAAGGGAATGGATCACATCAAATTTGTCAAGGCTTCACTCAGAAGTAAGATTGTTGATTGTCGAATAAAATTTCGTGAATCTGTTCGTTATCTTTGGGTGCTTCATCAACGTCCTCTATTCAAAGAACTTAAGCTTGAGAAGGATCATGTTCCATGTCAAAGGAAGAACCCATGGTTGAGATATGACTATTGCATGGAGAGTGATGATGATATAGATTTTTGTGATGCTTGCACTTGTGAATATGAATCCAGCTTCTTTTTCTGGCTTCTTTTTCATCTTTATTAATGTTTCTAGATCCTTTATGTTTCCCTTTGAATAGTAGGTTTGCAACAAAACTTGGTTTGTATGTGTTGTTCATTTTGTTTTATTTTTGTTTGCAATTTAGAGATTTGGATTGAAGTTTATTTTGGTTTGTAATTTCAATTTGATTATTACTTGTTTTAAATATGGCGCTTTATCTGCATTGCGTATAAGGGAAATCGGAAATAAAGCTCCACTATTCCTACTTAATAGTGGAGCTTTATACTTACATAGTCTACTTTAAATTGTGATTTGCATATGAGTTTCATTTTGATATGCATATGAGTTTCATTTTGATTTGCATATGAAGTTTATGTAGATTGCATATAAGGCATATTCTTAATGAAAACATTAAATTTGTGGTTTGCATATGAGTTTTATTTGATTTGCATATGGAGTTTATCTTAATTGCATATGAAGCATATCTAGATTAAACTTTATGATTTGTGGTTTACATGTGAGGCCTATACTTTCATAGTCTACTTTAAATTGTGATTTGCATATGAGTTTCATATTGAGTTGCATATGAAGTTTCATTTTTGATTTGCATGTGAAGTTTACGTAGATTTCATATGTGGTTTCATCTTGATTGCATATAAGGCATATCCTTAATGAAAACATTAAATTTGTGGTTTGCATATGAGTTTTATTTGATTTGCATATGGAGTTTATCTTAATTGCATATGAAGAATATCTAGATTAAACTTTATGATTTGTGGTTTACATGTGAGGCCTATACTTTCATAGTCTACTTTAAATTGTGATTTGCATATGAGTTTCATATTGAGTTGCATATGAAGTTTCATTTTTGATTTGCATGTGAAGTTTACAAAGATTTCATATGTGGTTTCATCTTGATTGCATATAAGGCATATCCTTAATGAAAACATTAAATTTGTGGTTTGCATATGAGTTTTATTTGATTTGCATATGGAGTTTATCATAATTGCATATGAAGCATATCTAGATTAAACTTTATGATTTGTGGTTTACATGTGAGGCCTATACTTTCATAGTCTACTTTAAATTGTGATTTGCATATGAGTTTCATATTGAGTTGCATATGAAGTTTCATTTTTGATTTGCATGTGAAGTTTACGTAGATTTCATATGTGGTTTCATCTTGATTGCATATAAGGCATATCCTTAATGAAAACATTAAATTTGTGGTTTGCATATGAGTTTTATTTTATTTGCATATGGAGTTTATCTTAATTGCATATGAAGAATATCTAGATTAAACTTTATGATTTGTGGTTTACATGTGAGGCCTATACTTTCATAGTCTACTTTAAATTGTGATTTGCATATGAGTTTCATATTGAGTTGCATATGAAGTTTCATTTTTGATTTGCATGTGAAGTTTACGAAGATTTCATATGTGGTTTCATCTTGATTGCATATAAGGCATATCCTTAATGAAAACATTAAATTTGTGGTTTGCATATGAGTTTTATTTGATTTGCATATGGAGTTTATCTTAATTGCATATGAAGCATATCTAGATTAAACTTTATGATTTGTGGTTTACATGTGAGGCCTATACTTACATAGTCTACTTTAAATTGTGATTTGAATATGAGTTTCATATTGAGTTGCATATGAAGTTTCATTTTTGATTTGCATATGAAGTTTATATAGATTGCATATGTGGTTTCAATTTGATTGCATATAAGGCATATCCTTAATGACAACATTAAATTTGTGGTTTGCATATGAGTTTTATTTGACTTGCATATGGAGTTTATCTTAATTGCATATGAAGAATATCTAGATTAAACTTTATGATTTGTGGTTTACATGTGAGGCCTATACTTACATAGTCTACTTTAAATTGTGATTTGCATATGAGTTTCATATTGAGTTGCATATGAAGTTTCATTTTTGATTTGCATGTGAAGTTTATGTAGATTGCATATGTGGTTTCAATTTGATTGCATATAAGGCATATCCTTAATGAAAACATTAAATTTGTGGTTTGCATATGAGTTTATTTGATTTGCATATGGAGTTTATCCTGATTCCATATGAAGCATTTCTAGATTAAACTTTATGATTTGTGGTTTACATATGAGGCCTATACTTACATAGTCTACTTTAAATTGTGATTTGCATATGAAGTTTATGTAGATTGCATATGTGGTTTCATCTTGATTGCATATAAGGCCTATCTAGATTGAAAACTTTAAAATTCCTATTTGCATATAATGTTTATTTTGAGTTACATATAAAGCATATATAGTTTGCATACCAACTATATATGGTTTGTATACGAGGTTTAGTAATGCATATTAATTTTTTCTGTTTTTCATATGATGTTTGCCTGGATGGTAGGCATATTAATATTTGAAACCAACCATTTTAGCTAGTTTGAATTCTTTTTTTAAGCAATAAGTTTCCAAACAGTATGATTACACTCCATGTAATAAGAACCAGTATCTATAATACGCCATAGGAATCTATATATCTTGCATGCCTTCATCTAGTTGTCTCTTCTATCATTTCATTTAATCTGCATAGAAAGATCAAGTAATACTATTTAGTCTAACATTAAAATGTGTATATGGAAACTGAGTTAATGTATTAAAAATTATTGAATTAATTTGTTACCTTCTCTATCTCCACATGTTGCCCTGTTATGTCCATACTGACCACATATTCCACAACCTCTCTTTTTCTTTACAGCTGTTTGAATGCCCAACTCTTTTTGGCTTATCATTCGTCCTCTTCTTGTCCCCTTGTTTTTTCCTTGTTTTGGTGGTAACACTTGAACCTCAGCTGGAGTTGGTCCTACATATTTTTCAAAATCCACAGTGAAAGATGATCCACTTGAGCTTGCACCCATCTGTTCTGCAAAATATTCCTTCTTTTGTTTTATTGTGTCCAGTAGCTCCTTCATGTATTCTGGCTTGCTTTCAATCAAATTTATGCAACTGTGCATTTCTCCCAAGAGTTGTATCATTGTTGCTTTGTTCTCCTCTGTTTCAGCACTTTCTTTATACAACAAACCATCAATGTTGAATACTGGTTGTAATGAAGCTTCTTTTGTCCAACGCTTCTGAATATACTTCTCTGGCACTTCCTTAAGCCCCTTGTTCCGTATAACCACAAACATGTGTTGGCAAGGCAAGCCAACTCGCATAAATTTGTTGCATGTGCAACATAAATCAACATTATCTAAATCTGTGACTGTGTACCTTTTGTTGTTCTCTTGTTCAATCTCATATTTTGCTATTGTCCCTTCGTTAATCATGCTTGTTACCATGCACTTGTAGATTGAGTTGTAGATAGACTGTTGTACTTCATAAAATATCGAGATTGTGTAGACTTTCGAACATGCCTTTTCAACAACCCAATCTGTTTTCATATTGGCTTTGCTTGTTGATGATGATGCAGCAAGCTTGTGTTGTTCATGTCTCTGTTGATCCAATGCACTTTCAAACTGGCTATTGAACTGGATTAAAGAAGAGGATTGCCCAAGGAATCTTCCAAAGAAGCTATTTTGGCTCTCTGACCTTGATGTTGTTCTGAGCATGCCTCCCATCCTTATATCATTGAAGAATGCAGGTATCCAGTATCTCCTTAAGTCAAACATTCTCCTCAGCCAGTCGTTGTCTTGTAATTCATATTTTTCTATAAAATCCCTCCATCCATCCTCAAACTCTAATTTTGTGATGTCTTTATTCCAAACCAAAGCGTTGATTGCTTGTTTGAATTCTAAGGTGTTGTAAATTCTGCTTTCTATCTTGTCTGACAACTTGAACATGATATGCCACATACAGAATCTATGCATTGCATTCTCAAATACTTGTTCAACAGCTTGAATTACTGCAGGATCTTGGTCAGACAGTATGATGTATGGCTCGTGGCCCATCGCCTTTTTGAAATTGTCAAATAACCACACATAGGATTCTGTGTTTTCTTTCAACATCAAAGCAGCTGCAAATGTCACTGATTTCCTGTGATTATCTACTCCTGTAAATGGTATAAATACCATATTATACCTGCATCCAACTCAGAATGTTATCTCATTCTTCAAATCCTCTGTATGCAAATGTAATTCTCATTCTATTCATATCCTAAGCTATTCAAATGCAAATCAAATTATTATTATCAAAGTCACAACAAACATATTCTCATTAATAAGATTTGAATTTAGACATGAAAAATATTACATGTTTTTGTTGTAAGTTGCGTCTGCTGTAACAACATCTCCAAAGAATGAGAAACTTTTTCTACTTATAGGATCTGCCCAAAACAGTCTCTCTAGTTGTCCTTCCTTGTCCACAAAATAGTCAAAGTAGAATGCCTCGCATACTTCTTTCTTCTTCTTTAGTTTATCTATTATCATTTGTCCATCAAATCCTTCCAAATATGAATTTAGATCTCTCTTCAGATTTTTAAAATCTGTTACGCTAGCTCCTATAGCGCCATATGATCCTATTAGCTCTTTGTATATTCGGTATCCCTTTGTTGCACCAATATTTGCATTTCCACAATTTATAATGAAATCAGCTTCAAAAGCTCCTATATTTCGGTTGGATTTGGCAAACTGTTGTTCTCTTGCAGTCATCATTGGGTGCGTGTGTCGTTCTACGAATCCTTTTATCTTGAACTTCCCTTCCTCAATCCCTTTCAAAGTTATCCTTGCCCTGCATCCAGCCCGATTTGTCACTCTTCGTCTCTTTACTTTGGTTATAATAGGTGTTACTGCCATGACTGGTGAAACTCTTTTTTGTCCTTCTCTATTACATAGGAGGTACTTCCATACTGTTTTCCCATCTATCTTTTTGTTTGTGCTTTTCCTCACTTCAAAACCACACTGTTTTGCATAATTATCATAGAATTCGTCTGCTTGCTCTGTGTTGTCAAATACTTGTCCAACCACTGGTTTCATTTCAGTTCTGCATACTGGGATGTAATATGTTGTGCCCCCTTGAGAAATCTGAATTTCATTGTTTTCTGCAGCAAGATTTATATATATTGTAAATCTGCAAATCCTAAAGCACATGTTTCTCTCAAAATGAAACTTCCTCTAATGCAATTCAGAATCTCAGATTATTGATTAGCAATACAAAGTGCACCCAACTCAGTAATATCAAGTATCAGTACTCCTTATGAATATTTCTCTATATACAATTCATATTCTCATAGTATGCAGAAGCCAATTTCCTAATATGCATAATTTAATCGTAATCCTATCAACAGCAAAGCAATCTGAATGCAACTTAGGATTTTCAATTCGGATTTTTATCAGCAGCAAAGCAACTTAAGATTTTCAATTCAGATTTTCAACAACAGCAAAGCAACTTAGGATTTTCAATTCAGATTTTCATAGGGTTGAAATCTGGAATTCCATAAATTCTATTCAGAATTTGATATCGGAAATAAGTTAAAATTCATTGTTAATACCTGTTTCTTCTTCTTGATGTGTCGAATGAGGGTTTAAACTCTCAGACGTAGTCGAATTGGGACCTAGGGTTTCTTCCTGGTTAGCTACAGTTGAATTTGTATTATGCTCTTATTGTAGATTTGTTACAGTTGATGTCGACGCCATTGCTGGAATTGGAGTTCTTCGTCGTAAATTTTGATTGTGATATGATCGTAGAAGGAATAAAATTTCGCCGACGAAATCGCCTTCCCCAATTTCTATCGGGTTTGAGGAAATTTTTCAGACACGCGCGTGTTTGGACGCGCCCGTTTAGAAGGCCGAGACGCGCGTGAACCCTTTTTCTCTCCTCCTCAGCGATAACGCGCGCTCCGCGATGGACGGCTCAGATTCGTTCTCACCGTTCTCACCTACGAATCCGTTCTCACCAGATCCTGACCCTTAATATTTATATTCTAGACGATAATGTTTATAAATTGAGTCGTGATAAATTATCACCTTTTAAATGAGACTCGATGATAATGTAGTAATTTCTATGACTTTGTTTATTTTTTGTAAATGACCTGAACGAATGAAACAACTTATGGAGATCTTATTTGTCCTCTCTCCGAATCTTATTAACTTTTTTTTAATAATTTGTTGGGATGAGTAAAATGGGAGAAACCCCGCACCCGAAAAATTATAACTCACACTCACTTTTGGAAGCAATAGTAATGCGCCCAAACCTTTTTTTTTATAAACCCGGTTCAGTTTTGAGCGCATCTTATTTTGAAGGCAAAAAATAAAATAAAATAAAATTTGGACGCACCAGAACCGATCCGGTTTGTGTGGGTACATTAAGAATGAGTCCAAAACGGGTGCGGTATATAAAAAAAATTGGTGTGAGGTTAAATACCCTTATTATTCCCCTGCACTCAATCGTCTACGGCCGATGGATCTTAGTTGAAAATCTCATAAACTGAAATCAAGTATATAACTTGTATTATACATTGGTTTAAAATCAAGTATATAACTTGTATTATACATTGGCTTAAAATCAAGTATATAACTTGTATTATACATTGGTTTAAAATCAGGTACATAACTTGTATTATACATTGGTTTAAAATCAAGTATATAACTTCAATTAGTACTTTGTTGCAGAGGCAATGGATGAAGAGTTGTGTATAACAAAACTCATGAACTGAAACCCCTCTGCAAAAACCAAAGGCTCAGTTCATACCTGATCAAACTAGAAAAGCAAGAGATACAATAATGCATAGACTTGTTCAGTTGTTCGTAAATCTATAACCTCATGTGCTAGTTAAAAGACTCAAAAAACAAGAAAAGTAAGCTATCATGTAAGAGATACAATAACGCATAAAAGAAATTACTCATAAGATATTATTTTTAGACATGGTCTATATGCACACATTTTTTAGGCTAAATGCACACTAATCTGTGCGGTAAGAGTTGCAGTACACTTCTGTGCGTTAAGGATTACCGCACCAAAGGGCTCCGGGGCATTGTTGGAATGTTTTCTGAAACGTATATGAATCCGGTGCGGTAATTCTTACCGCACAGATCTATGCGTTAACACTTAACGCACCATGTTAATACGAGATTAACAAAAAAAAAATCAGATTTTGATTTACTTAAACACCTGTGCGGTAACTCTTACCGCACAGGATATATAAAATTTTAAAAAAAAAACAAAATTAAATAATGAATAAAACTGGTGCGGTAATTGTTACCGCACCGGTTTATTTTTAATAATTAGTTGAAAATAATTAAATTAAATTTTTAAGAAATTAAAAAATATAATCGGTGCGGTAACTCTTACCGCACAGGATTTTTTTGAAAAAATGACCGTTGGAATTTTATGCCCGTTGGTGCGTTAACTATTACCGCACCAACGGGCATTTTTTGGTTGTATATAGAGGTTGAGCTCTCTTGTTGAAGTTTTGCAATGCACACCACAATGTCTTATAATTATGAGAGTAGTGAGGATGATGGTAACGACAATTGAATATCAGGGGTCGTGGAAGAAGAATACGAAGTCGATGAAGAAGAGGAAGTGGACGAAGAAGACGAAGAAGTCGATGAGGAAGTGGACGAAGAAGAGGAAGAAGGCGAAGCAAATGTATCAATTGCATTAGACGATTGGACTCCGTTACCGATTTTGGTTAGTATATTATGAATTTAAATTTTGTATTTAATTGCATGAGATTTAGGGTTAATTAGTTAAAATTGCGTATCTAAGTAATGTAGTTTAATCAATATAGGAAGAAGACTTTAGACCACATTTTAGTACTGCGCAAATGTGGGATAGTAAGGAAGAGATGATGGAATGGACAAAACAGAGAGCAAAGGATTTAATGATAGTTTTGGTACATCGTACATCTAGCAAATATTGCGTTGATTTTGTATGTGATAGGTTTGGAAAACCTAGATCGGGTAGGCCGAAAGTGAATTTAAAAAATCCAGAATTGCCGGTTCCGAGGCTTCGTGACCGAAAATCGAAGAAATGTGGTTGTACATTTGAGTTATATGGGGTTCGTGTCAAAGAAGGGCGTTATACTTATAAATGGATCGTGAATGTTGTAGAAGGTCGTCACAACCACACCCTTCCTACTAGTTTTCATGGGAATTCATTCGTGGGTAGAATGAGCAAAGAGGAGGAGAAAATAGCAAGCGAAGCGGGGGATGATCGCAAGACGCCAAAAAACATACTTATTCAGCTTAGGAAAAGAGACCCGCAAAATGTGACATCCATGAAGCAGATTGCCAATTTTTTGCAGAAGATCAATTTTGAAGATCGTGGTGAATTGTCAGTTACTCAGTGGTCTCTAAATTTTCAGAAAGAGAACAAGTATTTTTGTCAACCTTTGAGGAACACGAGGACGAATGAGGTTGAAGTCCTTTTTTTCGCTCACCCGGAGTCGATTCGTTTGTTCAGGAAGTTTCCTCACGTGATTATCATGGACGCCACATACAAGACAAATAGGTATGATATGACTTTAGTGGAGATGGTTGGTTTCACTTGCACGCACAAGACGTTCAGCATCGCATATGCATTCATGGCTCAGGAGACAGTAATGCATTACAAGTTTGTGATGATGTGCGTTCATGAGTTGTGTCGAAATTTGGGAGTGATGCCGAAGGCTATAATGACCGACTGTGAGAAGGCTTTGTTGAGAGCAATCAAACTTGTGTTCAAAGACACTGATGTGAAGCAACTATTGTGTTGGGTGCACATTAAGCACAACATCCAGTCACACGCAGAAAAAGTGATTAAAAATACTAAAAGGGCGGAGAACTTTGTTACGCAATGTTGGGGGATATTTTTCTCGAGCACTGAAGAAATATACGAAGAGAGGCTGAGAAAGCTGAGAGATTCATGGAAGAAGGGCATTGTTGGTTACGTTGAAAAGTACTGGTTTACTCCGTACAAGAAGTTCATAGTTAGAGCGTGGACGGACTACACTCTTCACTTTCACACAAGGACTACAAACAAGTATCTTTGTTTGTTTAGTTGTTAATTTGGACCACCATATTATTTATGCTAATGATTAGAAATTGTGTTTATTTAGGGTCGAGGGGATGCATAAGGTGTTGAAAGAAATTGTGGGTTCTAGTAGAGGAGGCTTCAACAGAGTGATCGTGAGGATCCACCATGCGGTCATAGTTCAGATGGACCTGATTAGGGCGACGATGAACCAAGCACTTACCACTCGGAAAATGGTCTTTGATGACCCAACCTTTCCTCCTGGCATTCGAATGTTGTTTTCAAGGCTATTTTACCGAGTGTCAGATAGGTGTTTTCTGTTGTTGTTGTTGGAAATGTACCAGCAAATATTGAAGGAGGAGTATTCAAATGTTTGTGATGATCATTGGGTTCGAGATTGTCTTGGGATGCCATGCGTACACGATCTTGCTAGGGCAATCATTTCAAAGACACCTCTTGTTCCGGATGATTTTCATGACTTCTGGAAGGAACTGAGATGGGAAGATGATGCAATAAATTTGTCCTTACCCGACGACAATCGTTCAATGTCTATTCCGGAGATCAGAATGCGTGAAATGTGGGCGAAATGGGAAAGTGGAGATTTGAGGGATGAAACTCTATTCAGATTAAGTGAGTTGTACATTGACTTGGAGCATCCAGAACAAAGTTCTTTGGTAGAGCCAACAAACTTGTTTAGGAAAGGAAAAGGAAGGCCGCCGGGATCAAAGAACAAGGAGAAGCAGCGAAATGGGAATTCTCCTCCGAGAGAAAAGAGGGAAAAGAGTTACCACGAGTACGTTAGAGAAGACTTAACAAATACTGAGAATGCGCAAAAAGTCGCAAAGGAGGAGGCAAATAGGCAAAGTAAACGACCAACTTGTCCTAAAAAGCAAGCAAGTCAAGTGTCGTTCGACTTCGGATCACAGTCCCAACCTGAACCATTGTTTTCAGAGACCATCGATTTAGAATACGAAGACATGAATGCCGTGCCCCTAAGAGCTTGCTATCCAGATCGAAACGAAACAGAGGAAGGAGAAGATGAAGAAGAGATTGAAGAAGCCATAAGTTATATGGGGGTGAACTTGGGGGTGAAAAATATTGACTACTTTTGGCTTTCCTACATGACTTCTGTGAAAGATGTGCGTTCAGACGGACATTATGGGTATCGGTCAATGGCTCTACTTACGGGTATGCAACAGAGTCAATATCGTATGATCCGTGCTGCGTTGGCAGCGGAGCTTCTTGGAAACAAAGAGACATGGGAGCCCATACGACGTGGACTATAGGTAGGAACATGGGATGATCTTATTACTCAAGTTAAGTACATGAGAAGTCCTTGTGAGAGACCATTTTGGATGGACATGCCATTTATGGGTTTGGTGTTTGCCACAGTGTATAATGTTGGTTTAGTGCAACTATCCTGGGATGCGCCGTGTTTATGCTTGCCAATAAGGCAGTCTACAGTGAGCTTTGGTCCTCCACAGAAGATTTTTGGGATAGCTCTTGTCGGATGCAGTAATCACTGGATACCGGTAATAATCTGTGGTAATCTAAACAAACGTCATGAAACGTCGAAATCATTTATACTTATTGATTAATTTTCTTTGTATATCTAGGTTTGGCTCCGTGACGGGGCACCATTGCCACGTTGTTCCGGTTCGTGGAGAAGATTTGCAGATGACAACATCAAGTGGTGGGAAGGGATATATGTTGGCCAAGTGGACTTGTTTCGACAATACCGCTTTACTGCTGGAAAGTGTATGGACTACATGACTTGATTTGTAATAGTTTAGTAGCCTTGATCTTTAGACTTCGATTGGAATTGATTTATAATATGTAATGACTTGTCTTGTCTGCTTTGAAATATATAATGACTTGTCTTGTTTGCTTTAAATAGTGTTTTCAGTAGAGTTGGATGAGGTAGGTGAAACAGTGAAGCGAAATCAGTGAATCCATAAACTACAACACACTCAGCATAAATTAAAAAGACAACAGACTCATTAAGGAAAGACAACAGACTCATTAAGGAAAGACAACAGACTCATTCTTGAAATTTAAACTAAACACAGACTTAACAGAGATTCACTGATTTGATACCAAGATCCCTAATCGGAGTCACTGTCATAAAAACTAGGAACAGGGTCATTGGGAAACCTCTGTTGTATCCAGTGTTTGGCTACTTCAATACTCTTAGCCTGGTGAAAATATACCAGCTTCAACTGCTGGTCAGCTATTTCCTTCAACAGTTTTGCAATGACTCGGAGATGATGATTGTCGTATTCTGGCTCAAGATACACGATCATGTAGTTACACTGACATGTGGTATACCTTCGTCCATACATATGGGGATTGTTCTTGTCATTACCAGTGAACACCTTGATTGTTCTTGAGCACCTTCTACTCGGGCACTGGATCTCACTGCCTTCTGCTGGAACTGGGGAGGATGAAGATGATGCCATGGTTGTTTGAATCTGTAATACAATTAAGAAAACATGTTAGAAACAATGAAGATATCTAACGAAATCAGTAAAAAATGAGACTTTTAATTGAAATACAGAGTAAGAACTTGAAACCTAATTATTTTACGGCGCAGTGAGAATGAGATAATAGGGTTCACTGAGGCAGTGAATTTATAGCCGAGGTTTTACTAGGGTAACTTAGATTTGGGCCGATGTAGACAAAAGGTCCACAACAACAAAGGCCCAATAACGTAATTCGGTCATCCAAAAGTGACTTACAGCTGTGTGGTAGCTGTAACACACTCAAGCAAAATATGGTGGTGCGTTAGCAATAAACGCACAACTGATAACACAACTTCGTCAATATCCAACAGAAAAATCCCAGCCCAACATTCAAGCCCAGCCCAGATTCTGGTGCGTTAACAATTAACGCACAGAATCTGTGCGTTAATTGTTAACGCACCAACCCTTTTACCCATAATCAAATGTTTCTGGTGTTTGTAGGGTTTAGGGTATTAGGGTTGGTGCGGTAACTGTTGTAGTACCAACCCTAATTACATAAAAATTCATTTTTTATGTTGTTTTCTTATACTATTTGATATTATAAAAAGTTTTATGACCCAAAGTAATGTTATACTACTGAAATATGTCGTTATTGAGAGTTTTGTGAATAATTTTATCAAGTTTTACTAATGTAATATGAGATTACGAAGAGTTATATGATAAAATATCATATTATACTAATGAAATACGAGGCCAGTTGAGTCAAACGATAACAATTAAGTGTTAAACTAATGTTATATGATGAAATAAACACATTATATGAAGTTCATTTTAGTAACGAAGTGGTATCACATACATATGAGTATAACTATACAACTTATATACTTGAGAGTAGTAGCATACAGGTGAAAGTCTTCGTTTACATACTTCTAAGTGTTAAAGTTGTTAATTTCTTATAAAAACGATAGCGTTTGATTGGTAATGCTCAAATATTAATGTTACATTTCTTGACTTTTACGTTTTAAGTGCTTATTAAGCCGTTTTATGTCATTTTTTGACGTTTTTTGTGTTTGGGCCTCATTCAAAATTCATTAGGCCTTATTAGGCCCGTTGACGTTTTCGATTCCGAAAAATTAAAATAACTATTCGCCCTATTTGCTGTCATGTTACAATTTCAAAATTTCGATTTTCATCGTTTCAAGGCGTTAAAACGATATGGGCCCAAACTATACACATATGACATCCATTATCCATTACCCATTATCCATTATCCACTATCCACTATCCACTATCCTTGAACCATTTTTATCAATATTTGACGTACTTGGTCGTTTTTCGCCTTTTTCAAAAAACTCAAATTTTGCTAAGATTTGCTTAATTTGGCCATATTATGCCATCATTTTGGCCACATTTTTACACTTTTTTACAACTTGTTCGGAATTCCTTGCAATTTCGATTTGGCTTGTTTTATATCGTTTTGAGTCAATTTTTTTCGTTTCTTAGTCGTTTCGAGACGTTTTGAACCATTTTTATCAATATTTGACGTACTTGGTCGTTTTTCGCCTTTTTCAAAAAACTCAAGTTTTGCTGAGATTTGCTTAATTTGGCCATATTATGTCATCATTTTGGCCACATTTTTACACTTTTTTACAACTGGTTCGGAATTCCTTGCAATTTCGATTTGGCTTGTTTTATATCGTTTTGAGTCGATTTTTTTTGTTTCTTAGTCGTTTCGAGACGTTTTGAACCATTTTTATCAATATTTGATGTACTTGGTCGTTTTTCGCCTTTTTCAAAAAACACAAGTTCTGCTATCAATATTTGACATCACTCCAAGTCACGACCCTCATTCCCACTACCTTGCCCACTACCTTGGCCTTCCTCGTGGATTGAATGCCGAAAAAGATGAGATTGACGAACCGGAGCTGGAGCCATCGGTGGAGCCCCGTCAGTCAAAACTCCAAGGAGACGCCTCATGAACTCATTGATATCTGCAGGCCTCCTCTCTGGTGGTGTCTCCAAGAAAGCTCGAATCTCACAAGTCACTAGCTGGGTCCGCTATATTAACAACATATCAAAACATTACAATCAAATATACTAATTGAATGAATATGACTAATAAAATTTATAATCGTACCGCAAAACTGTCAACCGAAGGTGGAATACGCAGCGGACCAACTGGACGATCGAGTCTACGTGATCTGGGATCCACCAGAGGATGAGAAACTCGATCATACCAATCGAGATAATCATCTGTGACTGCCCAATAGTACGTCGCTCGTGGCTCCCGAATCTGTATCAAAGGCCTGGGGTCCTGATCCCACACACCAAGCAGATCCTTCTCAAAGTGAACTGAATAATGCGTCAGCCTGTTGTTACGTGTCACCTGGATGGGCTCTGGGGGAGGATCTGGGATACCCTACACATGTCCAAACTGTCACAGCAGGCGACCTGGCTGATAGAGCTCCTCGATGTCCAGACAACGGAGAATGCCCTCAAACAAAGACGGGGCGTACTGCGGAAGTATGAAATCCACATTTGAAAAGGGAAACCAGTTAACCTGCAACAAAACATTACAAAACAGTTAGTATAGTTTACATTCACACAATATAACGAAAGCATACATTCTTAAAATTTGACCTCCTCATAACGAACACGGTCAAGCATGCCACGAATGGCAACCAAACGATCCGTACTCTTCCCCTGTGGCACCTCTCTGCCCTCCCTCAAAGCAGCTGCGGCGTGGTCCATAGAAAGTGGATCTGTCACAAAATGTCCACGAAAATGTGGAAAATATGCCCAGATCCACGACTGCAAAAAAAGGATAATTAGAACTCGACTTCCTAAACATAGCCAATCGTATAGTTGTTTGCGTACTAACCCGCAAAAGAATGCCAGAACTCCCCATCCCCATAGCCAATCGCCTCGACGCCTGTCCAAGGTTGCGATACAGATGAGCTAACACTCCAGCTCCCCAAGCATATCGGCCAGTGCTGTCGTGGTCGGCCAAAAGAACTAACCACCAGTGCTTGACTGCTGTAGTCGACTTGTCCACTAGAACTATAGTGCCGAGAAGCAACAGTAAGTACATAGACGCAATGAGGCTCTCATCTCTCTGTCCATCCTCCATCTGCATCATATCCTTCAATCTCTGCTGAAGATAACCCAAAGGAATGCCTCCATCCCTATACCAAGTCTTCACCAGTGCCTCCTCTACGTGAAGCATCTCCGCAACAAAAGTGAAGATCTCCTCCTTAATCAAAACTGAGCTACAACTCCTGCCATGTATAGGCAGCGACAGGATCTCAACCACATCGTGAAGTGTAGGACCAATCTCTCCAAATGGCAAATGAAATGTGTTGGTTTCTGGGTGCCATCTCTCGACGAAAGCAGAAACCAACACATGATCGACAGGACCGGACCCGATATAGCGTAGATCAGTCAATCCAGATCGCTCTGCAAGCTGAAACCACGAATCTGGACCAGGTCTCCTAAACGCCTCTAGTGGAGTGCAGTAGGCGGTGTGGAAGTGAACCTTGACGACCTTCCGTGTCTGAAAAAAAAGTAAAAAAATAACACAGTTACTTCTACAGAATGCCAAAATATTTCACATATGAACATTATAGTTCAAATACATACCAAATCAAGAGGAGCCTCGCCTTCTGGAAGATCAGCAGGCTGTGGAAGATCAGCATGATCTGCAGCACGTCCACGTCCACGTCCTCGTCCTCCGCGTGGAGCCCGTCCACCTCGTGCTGGAGGATCAGCAGCGTCTGCATCAGCAACATCATCATCAGCCTGAGCTCCTCGGCCTCCTCGCTGTCTCTGTATAAATGGAGGAAGAGGACGGGGGCCAGCTGGAATCACAGGTGCGGGAGGATCAACAACTGTAAGCTCATAAATAGCCCTGGCGATGTGCGTCTCATAACTCTTCAGCAACTCATTTGTAAAAGGACCTCCGGGGATCCAAGGTACAGCAGGAAGTGGTACAGGATCTGCATCGGGAGGTGGTACAGTCGGGGGAGGTGGTACATCTGGCGTAGGAGACGAAGGACCTAAATCTGTAGGAGCTAGCGATGAAGGCCCCATACCAGCATGATCCTCTGAAATAATAGGAGGGTCGTCTCTCCTAAGCTGATCTGTCGGTATCTCGGGATGAGATACAATATAATCTGTACCTAAACCCTCACCGTCTCCCAGCATATCATCATCCAAATCAACAGCTGTATCATCGACGTCCATATCCTCCTCCTCACTCTCACTGTAACCCTCATCATCAGCAGACGGATCAACATCTAGACCACAATCCCTAACTGCCCCAGTATCTGTAAGTGCCCCAGTAACATCAATGGGTGTCGAACTAGAAGCATTCAGCTGGTCTCGAGCAGTAGCAAAACTCTGACGTATGGACGCTGTAATCTTCGTCCTCCTAACACGCTCTGCAGCAACAGGAGCCCCCGGAACAAAACCACTAGAAGCCATCGTATCTCGCACCCCCTAATGTTGTTGTTATAGCGTAACGTTATTTTCATAGCGTTACAAAAATAACGTCAAATTCAAAAACGTCTTTTCCATGACGTCGTAACGTTACAAACACTTGTTGTAACGTCAATCCTAATCAAAATCATCTCTAATTTCTAAACATTTTGTTCATAACGTTACGAAATTAACGTTATAATTCGCCTAATTTCAATACTTTATATACTAATAATTCATAACGTTACAAAATAAGACACGATTAATGTCATATTTTATAAAATAATTAATTCATTAATTTTACAATATAGAATGTCATATTTCATAACTATATGAAATTATTATATTTCATAACGTTATAAAATTTCATTAATTTCATAACGTTACGAATAAATTAATTAATTTCATAATGTTACCAAATAATATAATTTTATAACGTTACGCAATAAATTACTTAATTTCATAACGTTACGCAATAAATTACTTAATTTCATAACGTTATCATATAAATTAATTTCATAATGTTATAAAATAAATTAAATAAATTCATAACTTTACGAAATTTATTTAAAAATTTCATAACGTTATCAAATATTATTAAATTCATAACGTTATGAAATTAAATAACTAATTTCATAACGTTATAAATTTAATAAATTAATTAAATTGATAACGTTACAAAATTTATTTAAAAATTTCATAACGTTATCAAATATTATTAAATTCATAATGTTATGAAATTAAATAACTAATTTCATAACGTTATAAATTTAATAAATTAAATAAATTGATAACGTTACAAAATTTTTAAATATTATTAAATTCATAAAGTTATGAAATTGAATAACTAATTTCATAACGTTACGAAATAAAATAATTAAACTATTTAAAAACATTAAAAAAGTTATTGAATATTTAATAAAAATACATACTTGATGTAGATCTACGGGAGTCGAAAAAGCTTCCGGTTGCGCCTCGGTTTGTGGATTCAACCTTCTATTTGCTCGAGTAGCATACCCGGGACCGACGTTTTGGACGGGTCGCTTTCGGTTTCTTCGCCTCAGAGCGGGTTGGGGTGCGGGTATCGGGACGGGTATGGGTGCGGGTATCGGGGCGGGTTGGGCTGCTGGTGTCGGGTTGGGCTATGGGTATCGGGTTGGGTCGGGCTATGGGTATGGGATCGGGTCGGGCTCGGGATTTTGGCCGGTTCCGGGCACCACCACTGTAAATCGGTGGCACCTCGGCTTCCTCCTCGTCTTCATCCTCCACAACCAACCACGGAGTCGCCGCAGGAACGGCCGTCATCGCCGCATGAAGAGTTGTCGTCGGCGGGATGCTTGGACCCTCGTCTCCGGCCGGATTTTTGGGCCCAGAAGATGCGGCTTGCTCGGGAGAGCTCGAATCCATCATCAATTTGTGGATTTGGTGGCTTAATCGACGGGAAAATGGACGGAGGAAGAAGGACGGCGGCGGAGGGAAAAGTTTGGAAGAAGGACGGAGGAAGAAAGGTCGGGGAGGGAAAAGTTACAAATAACCTAAATTGGTGCGGTAAGTGTTACCGCACCGATTTATTATTTTTTAAATAGTTAAACCTGGTGCGGTAACGGTTACCGCACCATATTTTATATTTTTTTTATATATTAAACCTGTGCGGTAATTGTTACCGCACAGGATATTAGTATTTTAATACTTTTTAAAAAAAAATTATTAATTAAAAAAATAACAAATCTTGTGTGGTAAGAGTTACCGCATAGGTGTTTAAGTAAATCAAAATCTGATTTTTTTTTTTTTGTTAATCTCGTATTAACATGGTGCGTTAAGTGTTAACGCATAGATCTGTGCGGTAATTCTTACCGCACTAGATTCATATACGTTTCAGAAAACATTCCAACAATGCCCCGGAGCCCTTTGGTGCGGTAATCCTTAACGCACAGAAGTGTACTGCAACGCTTACCGCACAGAAGTGTACTGCAACGCTTACCGCACAGATTAGTGTGCATTTAGCCCAAAAAACGTGTGCATATAGACAAGGCCTATTTTTAATAGGATTTGAATCTGGTAATAAAGGGGCCTTTAGAGATAAATGAGAATGAACGGGAACCGTTCATTCGAATTGATCGGACGGTCCAGATCAATCCTACTCGCTACTGGCTACTAACTCTCGCTACTGGCTACTCGCTTGATTTTGTGTGCAACACACGCGCTCGCTTCTATCGTGATTCAAAATTGGAGCGAAAACCGTCTCTTCCCATTCTTCTCAAAACTTCCACAGAAACGTCTCTCGCAAAGGCGATCAAACCCTAACCTCCTACTCGCTTGCTTTTTCTTCGATTTCTCAACGAAATCACTTCGTTTTCTCTCGCCGATCATCAAAAACAACATACTCCTACAAATTTCGCGATGTCTGGCTCACAGAAGAACAGCGAAGGAAGAGGTATGGTGTTTAATCCCTAATTTTAGCTTATACGATGCTTTTTCCTGTGATTTCTCACTGATTTCTCTTCATTTCACTCCGTCGTTCACCAAAATCCATCAACTCGCTACTTAAAATGGCAGAATCTCAGAGAAGCCAAGAACCAAGAGGTATGGAGTATAATCTGGTATTTGGAGTTAGGTTTTTGCTTTGACATGTTAGATTTCGCTACATGCATGTTTAGTTTTAAGGTACTGAGTGTGAAAAGTATATTTGTATGTACTGAGTGGTCATTATTTTGATCATGACTGTGTTTTTACTCTATGTTCACCAGATCTTGAATATATGTTCATCAAAGTTCCTAACAAAGTTCATCAAAATACATGTTCATCACAGTACATCTAAATGTTCATCAAATATCTTGTATTTGTTCATCGTATCTTGTATATACGTTCACCAGATTTCTTTTCAATGTTCACCAAAAATTTTGTGATTGTTCATCTCATTGCCTATAAAAGTTCATCATATGTCTTAAGATTGTTCATCAGATTTCTCTTATCTGTTATCATAAATCTTGTTATTGAATATTGTCCTCTTTATAAACTTTGTATTTTTGCACAATATATAACTTGTATGTTCAATATTACAGAGATAAGAAGCAAAAAATCAAATGACAGATCTCAACGAAATTTGTCATCCCAAGAACAACAACAGGAGGAACAAACAGTTCATGGTAACTAATGTTCATCAACTCTTTTTTCTTTGTTCATCACAATTCTTCATAAAGTTCATCAAAATACATGTTCATCACAGTACATCTAAATGTTCATCAAATATCTTGTATTTGTTCATCGTATCTTGTATATACGTTCACCAGATTTCTTTTCAATGTTCACCAAAAATTTTGTGATTGTTCATCTCATTGCCTATAAAAGTTCATCATATGTCTTAAGATTGTTCATCGAATATTATCCTCTTTATAAACTTTGTATTTTTGCACAATATATAACTTGTATGTTCAATATTACAGAGATAAGAAGCAAAAAATCAAATGACAGATCACAACGAAATTTGTCATCCCAAGAACAACAACTGGAGGAAGAAAGAGTTCATGGTAACTAATGTTCATCAACTCTTTTTTCTTTGTTCATCACAATTCTTCATAATGTTCATCAGAATGTTTAATAATGTTCATCATTCCTCTCATATATAGTTCATATGTATGTTTAATAATGTTCATCATTGTATTTCAATATGTTCACCATCTTGTTTGATATTGTTCACCATGATCCTTAATTTTGTTCATCGGCTTTGTACATGTCTTTATACTAATAAGTTACTTTTAATGTTATAGCATCCCCTCAACTTAAGATGGCAAAATCCAAGAAAGTAGTTGCTACAACAAGCAAGAGAAAAAGAAGTAGCCAAAGGATACACAGTTCTCAGAGCAAGGGAAAAGAGATCCAGTTGTACAGCCCAGAAATCCCTGTAACACAAATAATGAAGAACTTGAAAAGGCCTAGCGGGGGAATTGTAATAAGAGATGTTGAAGACCAACCTGAACAAGCTTCCAGGACAAACAAGTCTGAAATTGTTCAGTCAAGGAAAGGGAAAGAAAAAATGACTGAAAGCATCAAGAAGCAGTTCCCAGCTCAAAAATGTAGAAGTTCTCCAGCGCTTCTGGTTTCAACTTTGGCTAGAATGAGTCCAATTCAGAAAAGCTGCATAGTAGAGTTGGGATTTGGATGCTTGCTTAAATGGAAAGTGGACAAACTTCCAGCTAAAATCAGTCACTGGTTGTTGAAGAACTTTAATGTCGTATCCTGCACAATGAAGCTTGCCAAGTCAGTGAGGCACAAAATTACAACGCAAGATGTTCACGACTACCTTGGAATTCCTGTTGGTGGGATGCAAATAGAATTGAAGAGAACATTTACTGAACATGAGGATTTACAATATCAAGATCTTCACCGACAGTTCAGGAATCAATTTCCACTGGAAATCGACAATGAATTGCATGATGTCAAGTTGCGTGACGCCTCAAAGATTCATGCATCACATGTCGCAGAGCTTTTGATAAAAACTGTAGTACCTGGAGAGTGGTTCAAGAGAAATTTCATGATGTTGCTTGTTGCAACCATTATGGACAGTCAGCCAAATGGTGGATTGAATTATAATATTCTTCATTACCTTGAGTGCACCGAGATGATTAATCACTACGATTGGTCAAAATTGCTAGTTGACCTTCTGATAAAGACAAAGGAGTCTTTTGATAGGACAACAAATGCTAGTTTTTTCAGAGGACCAATCCTTCTACTACAAGTTAGTGTTCACCAATTTTAGTCATTTTGTTCATTATCATATCATTATATGTTCATCAAACTAATATTTACTCATTTACTTTATTTGCTTGCAGTTGATATATTTTGATCGTGTTATTCTCAAGAATGTTGAACATGAGAGAGAGTTTCCAATAATTGTTAATTGGGATGCAGCCATGCTGAGGGCTAGGGAGGCAGAAGAGATCAAGATTGGTGGATTTGGAAAGGGTTATGTCAGAGATCCTCCAATTTTTGCAGAAGATGATGTGAACAATGCTGCAAACATAAGAGACAGTCCATCCGCCTTATATCATTCACAAGAAGAAGCAACTGAAGATGCAAGTTTACTGGTAAGATTTCAAATATGTGTTCATCAAATTCCTTATGAAAGTTCATCAACATTGTTTTATATGTTCATCAGATTGTCTCTATCTGTTCATCAAATTTTGTAATAATGTTCATCACATTTCTGAACAACGTTCATCAAATTCTGATAGACGTTCATCAAATTCTGAACAACGTTCATCAAATTTCTGAACAATGTTCATCAAGTTTCTAAACAATGTTCATCAAATTTCTGAACAATGTTCATCAAATTTCTGAACAATGTTCATCAAGTTTCTGAACAACGTTCATCAAATTTCTGAACAATGTTCATCAAATTTCTGAACAATGTTCATCAAGTTTCTGAACAACGTTCATCAAGTTTCTGAACAACGTTCATCAAATTTCTGAACAATGTTCATCAAATTTCTGAACAATGTTCATCAAGTTTATTGGTTCACTATTATTTAATTTCTTGTTCATTAATGTTTCATTGTTTAATATTGAAACAGGGTTTCTTAGAGGACCATATAAAAGAGGGACAAGAACTTGCTACCAAGATTAGAAACTTCTTGGGAAGAATTGAGCAGGCTCCCTCACGTATAGCAAGTAATAGCTTGTTCAAGAAGGTGAATGAAGCTATTGAAAGAATGCTAAATGTGAGGGATGATGAAGAAAATGCAGAGCAACCACATCAAACAGAGGAAGACGAAGAGACATTGACCCAGCAACAGTTTTGGCGCGAGGCATCTAAATGTTTGGAAGAAGTGGAGAGAACTATGAAGGCCAAGAAGAGTTATGTTGTGAAAGCTGAAGATGAAGTTCCAGAGAAGACACCAGATGAAGTCATTGGTGAGACTTGTCGAAGCATTGCTAGAGATTACATTTCAGATATTCCATCTTTCTCTTTGGGAATATTCTCCCAATCACCTGAGAGGCCTACAGTGGTAGTTGATCCGCCAGAAGAAACTACAAGATCACCTGAGATGCCTCCAGTGGTAGTTGATGTGACAACAGAAACCACAAGACAGTACAAGAGGAAAATTTCATTCAAGGTAATATACAAGGCTTCTTAACTCTCAGTTACTATCTATGCTTTTATGTGTAATAACTTGTTGTGCTTTATTTAAATTGTAGATTCCTAAATCTGTGGTTGAAAGACAAAAGAGGTTGGATGCAGCTACCACGCACTCTGAAGATTTTGTTGAAAGTACTCCTGTTGTTAACAGCAATGCTGATGAGACAGTCGAGGAAATTGATCATATAGGTGATGAGGTGAGGATGGAAGAACAAAGAATTGAGAAAGAGAATGAGGTACATATTTTGCTTATAAATGTTCATCAATTGTTCTATCAATGTTCATCAAATAATTGAATTATGTTCATCATTATTTCTAATTACAGATAGAGAAAGAACAAGGAAAGGAACCAGAAAGGGTGGAGGTGGAAAGGATGGAACAAGGGAAGGAAATGGAAACACAATCTGAGGACAGGGGCGGGAAAGAAGGAGTTGAGGAACAAGTACAAGGGATGGAAATACAATCCGAAGAGGTGGGCCCTGAACCACAACTAAAAGAAAAGGAAAGTGTACAAGTTCAAGAGGTGGTTCCTGTTCAAGAGGAAGAAATAGAAGCCCAAGATGTGAGGCAAAATGATGAGGAGAAGAGGAAAGAAAAGGGAAAGGACAAGGTGGAGAGTGAAGGAAAACAGACAGAGGAGCAGGTTGAGAAGGTGATCTTTATCATCATTTGTTCATCAACTTTCTTATACATGTTTATCAAACTTCTCACTTATGTTCATCAAACTTCTCACATATGTTCATCAATCATATTCA
The DNA here is from genome assembly GCA_029168935.1 of Oxyria digyna. Lineage (NCBI taxonomy): Eukaryota > Viridiplantae > Streptophyta > Magnoliopsida > Caryophyllales > Polygonaceae > Oxyria > Oxyria digyna. Next base: position 10,409,967 of record JAPVLV010000018.1, read on the forward strand.
GGCACAAACTGAGAAAACAATGTTTGTTTGGAAGACGGGGAGTGAGAATGACCCAGAAGTAATCAAAAGAAAGAGACTAATTTCTTGGGCAAACAAATCTCCATACAAGCAAAGGATTGTGGACATCAAAGAGAAACCAACTGCTCTAGAAATGAAACTCAGCAGCTGGATGTTGGAAGATTTAACACACCTAGAGTAAGAAAAGTTTAATTAGTTTTCTTCTAAAGTTCATCACTGGTTTTATAAATGTTCATCACCTTGTCACATTTTGTTCATCAATTCTGTTCTAGATGATCTTCATTTTTTGTTTCAGGGACATTGTTTTCAGCGTGGGGCATTTAAATTTCAAGAAGAATGACTTTCTGAGCATGCAAAACAATCAATATGTTGAAAGCAATGTGATTGACGCATGGGCACACTTGCTTAATCTCAAAGAGGAAGAAAGAGATGAATCAAAACCTCTTAGATTCTTTGCTTCAATTGATACAACGGTAGGAATTTTTTATATGAACAATTTTGTCATTAACATGTGGAAACATAACTAACGGAATCTTTTGATATTTTATAAAAGTCTGTCCCGACTATGGTGGGTTTTGAACTAAAAGATTCAATCACATTCTTCAATGGTGAAATGGAAACTCAGTTAGCAAGACTGCCACTTCACAAATTGAATGATATTCAGTTGGTAAGTATTCTATTAAACTTATCTATAAAGGTTCACCACTCTATAGACAAATGTTCACTGTGTTGTTTAAACTTGTTCATAAGACTATCTATACATGTTCACTATATTTTTTAAACTTGTTCATCAAACTAACAAAGGAAGTTCACTGTGCAGTATGTCTTCCCAATATACCAGAGTGAACACTATTACTGCATTGTTTTCAATCTCAAGAACCCAAGAATAGATATCATTGATAACTCCAGTGTTCAAGGCAAGAAGCTTGTGAAATATAACAACGTTCCTAAAGTGATGGTAAGTTTTAATACTGTATATTGTTCTTCTGTTTATTTGGTAATGTTCATCATTATATTTCAGTATGTTCATTATCATATAACTGTATGTTCATCATCATATAACTGTATGTTTTAAGTATGTTCATCATTGTTTTTCAATATGTTTGATATTATTGTGTTTTTATTTTACAGAGAGCAGTGTTTGTGGAATTTCTAAGGAAGCATGGCATGGAAGCCAAAGCAGCTCTATTTGAAGACGAGAAAAAGGTCAAAGCTGAACGTCTTTCAATGTACTGGAGAGATGACAAGAACAAGCAGGATTGTGGTATATATACCATGCGACACATGGAAACGTACTTTGGGGAGGGGCTGACAAATTTTACAACTTCTTTGAAGAAAGGTGACAATAAGCAAATGGACATGATAAGGGTCAAGTACATTTCAGAGTTGTTAACCAACAGATTCAACAATGCTTACCCACAACTTATAGAATGGGTAAATGGAAAATGCACAATGTAGAAGTTTGACAATGAGTACAAGGATTCTTTTGTTCATCTATATATTACAGAATGTTCATCAAATCACAGAACAATGTTCATCAAATCACTGAACAATGTTCATCAGCTTAACTGTGAATGTTCATTGAATATTTAGCCAAAGTTCATCATATTAACACTGAATGTTCATTGACGTTAATCTCAAAAGTTCATCAATATGATAAGTAATTTTACTTGTCTTTTTCACAAATATTCATAATATTTATAATGAATGTTCATCGAGCTTAAATACAAAGTTCATCAAATTAACACAACAAGTTCACCACATTAACAGAGAGAGTTCATCTAATTTGAAATCGATGTTCATCAATTTTACCCATGTTGTTCACCAGATTATATATAATTGTTCACCTATATATTACAGAATGTTCATCAAATCACAGAACAATGTTCATCAAATCACTGAACAATGTTCATCAGCTTAACTGTGAATGTTCATTGAATATTTAGCCAAAGTTCATCATATTAACACTGAATGTTCATTGACGTTAATCTCAAAAGTTCATCAATATGATAAGTAATTTTACTTGTCTTTTTCACAAATATTCATAATATTTATAATGAATGTTCATCGAGCTTAAATACAAAGTTCATCAAATTAACACAACAAGTTCACCACATTAACAGAGAGAGTTCATCTAATTTGAAATCGATGTTCATCAATTTTACCCATGTTGTTCACCAGATTATATATAATTGTTCACCAAGTAGATTACAAATGTTCACCAAAACTAGATTTACACATAAAGACCTAAATGATAGTTTTAGAATTATATCTAACTTCAAACACTGGTTGAAGTATTCTCAGGACATGTAGAGCGATTGTGTCCGGATTTCAAACATATTGAACAACACTTCTTCACCTTGTTAGAATTCAATCTAACTTTCTCAATTGTACTTTTCAAACGTGATGTTTTTGGCCTTCCTTTGTTCTTTGATTGTGGAGGTGGAAGGACAGATATTGTATTTGGTAAAGGACCAACAAACTTCTCAAATCTTGCCTCTCTGCTTTTTGTAGGAGTCTTGATGTTACTCATAGAAGACGACTCAGCCTGAATGGATGAACTGTACAACTCACGCTTCTCCTTTAGAACAATCAACAAGTCTTTCAATTGATCAGAATCATGCTCAATTTCATTGATAATACTATGTATCTCAGACATAACATCATACACTAAAAGCTTCTTCTCATCCATCTCAACAGATTCTTTAAATACTAAACCATCAATCTCAAAAGTTGGCTTCAATGTTGTGCTCTTACTCCATCGTGGTAATATATATTGGTCAGGTATTTTCACATCCAAAGGTGGACCAACACATCTGATTACCAATATCATGTGACAGCATGGAAGACCTATCTGCAAGAACCTATTACAAGAGCACTTATATTCATTTGTGGATGGTAAGTGCTGAACCACAAATGATTTCTCAAAATGTCCACGAACACGATAGTAATGGACATCACCCTCTGTGAGGGAATTAACCAAGGCACAATCATAGGCAGATGAGAGAAGTTGAGTTTGCAAATCATCAAAAATAGGCAGTGTATAGACGTCACAAAGCTGAACTTCCATTTGGGTCGGTGTCTTGAGAGAAGGACGGCGAGTGGAAGATTCAAAGTCATGCTTACGATGAGTATGTCTTTGAGAATCAATTGCATTTTCAAATTGCAACATGAACACTACAAGGGATGATGATGAGCCAATGAAATGTGAGAAGAAGAAGTTCTGAGATTCAGACCTCGAAGTTGTTCTAAGCAGGCCACCCATATGGACATTTTGAAAGAAAGCGGGAATCCATAAGTGTCGTAGATCAAACATTGTCTTGAGCCAAACATTGTCTTGAAGATTGAAATCATCTATAATACCATGCCAAAGCTCCTCAAAATCCACAGGAGTAATCTCATCACTCCAAACAATAGCATTGAATCTATCCCTGAAATCTTTATTTTGCTCTGGTTCAACCTTAATCTTACCGGGCACTTTGAACATTATGTGCCACATGCAAAAACGATGAACACTTGAGCTAAAAACCTCCTCAACAGCAGCCTTGACAGCAGCATCTTGATCAGTCAAAATAACAAAAGGTTCATGTCCCATTGCCTTTTTGAAATGATCAAACAACCACACATAAGATGGAATATCTTCGTTCAACAATAAGCCAAATGCAAAGGTGATTGAGCACTTGTAGTTGTCAACTCCAGTGAAAGGAACAAACACCATATCATACCTGAAAACAAAAAGCGAAAACTCATAATGTTCATCAAAACTGTATTATTTGTTCATCAAATGATTGAACAATGTTCATCATTACTGATAACAATGTTCATCAAAACTGGGATAAGAATGTCCTCAACTGGTATGAATGTTCATCAATAAATTTAACAGTGTTCATCAAAACTTGTATGAATGTTCATCAATAAACTAGCAATGTTCATCAATAAATTTTTATATGTTCATCTATAAATAAAACATAGTTCATCACATCTACAATGATTGTTCACCAAAACAAATAGGAATGTTCATTAATAAATTTAACATTGTTCAACATAACTACTTAGAAAAATTCTCCTAAACAGGTAAGAATGTTCATCAACATACCTATTTGATTTGTATGTTGCATCAGCAGTCACTACATCACCAAAGAATGAAAAACTCTTGCGTGCAATCGGATCAGCCCAGAATAAACGAGTTAGTTGATTATGCTCATTGACATAGTATTCAAAATAGAGAGCCTCACATCTCTCTTTCTTGCGAAAAAGGCTATCAATTACCATTTGAGCATCACAACCAACCATATACGCATTGAGATCTCGGTTAAAATTCTTGAAGTCAACCAGCGAGGCACCAACATTTGCGTAAGATCCAACAGAATTCTTGAACATCTTAAATGCTTTGCTAGTCCCAATATTGGACTTGATACAATTCATAATAAAGTCTTCATGGAATGCAGTCAATTTCCGGTTACTCCTGGCAAGATGTCGTTGTGATTCATCAACCATATAATGTGTATGACGCTCCTCAAAAATCTTAACAGAATAGCCATCATGACTAAGATAGCGAAGTGCTAATTTAGCAACACAACCACATCTATCTGAATTCCTCTTCCTTTTTGATGAAGTGGAGTCATCTGCAGTATTTCCATCTACTTTCATATATCCCTGCCTACTGCAACAAAGATACTTCCAAATTGGAACTTTGTTCACATCTTTAGTGCTAGTCCCTGACATGATACGTACACTAAAGCCTGCCCTGATGGCATATTTTTTATAGAATTCAATACCATCTTCAATTGAAGCAAACACTTGACCAACATATGGCTTGTAAGAATCTTCACATAATGGTAAAAAGTATTTCGTATTTCCAGGAGAAATAGAAACTACACCATTGGCATTGGATTGATCAACACCTAGAAAAATGTTAATCAGATATTAAACATATGTTCATCAAACTACTTATCAATGTTCATCAAACTACTTATCAATGTTCATCAAACAACTTATCAATGTTCATCACAAATCCTGAAAATGTTCATTACACATTAAAATGCTGTGAATGATCATCACATCTAGAACAAAGTTCATCAAATCAGTATTAAAAGTTCATTAAGACTGCATTCAACGTTCATCACATGTCTTATAAAAGTTCATCACAAATACTGTCTATGTTCATTATATGTCCAATAGAATGTTCATCACTTCTATTACTGTTGTTCATCAAATCCGTTATAAATGTTCATCAAATCCGATATAAATGTTCATCACAATTCTTCTAAATGTTCATCCCATCACTAAAGATTCATCTTCAGTTTTTAAAATGTCCAATATATGTTCACTAACAGTATTATTAACGTTCATCATATGTCTTGTACATGTTCATTAATTACCTCGGAAGTATGATATTAAGCTTTTTCAAAGCTTAAACATAATCAACAATAGTTCATCGATGATGTTCATCAAATTTGAGATAAAAATTGCTTCATTATACACGAATCATCGTAATACTTCAACAAATAAGCTCAAATTGGAGAGAAACAGGGGGATGAAGGAGAAACAAAGAAAATAGAAGCAAAACCTAGATCCATAGGTAGAATGAAGGAGAAACAAGCTAACGAATGATAATCGACGTGTTGGATTAGCGAACAGAGCAATCAAGAGAACAAGAACACCTGAATACAAAAAATCAACAAAATCATCTCACGCAAAAACAAAGGATATAGAAACGTAAACAAGATGAGGAAAACAAAATAAAATACGAATGCGAGAAGAAGAAGAAGGAATTACGCAGCAGAGAAGAGAAAGCAAGATCCAAGAAGTTTTGTTGAAAAAACTTGGGGGAAAAGAAAACGAAGGCGAGAAGAAGAAGAAGGAAATTTAGGAGATCTGTTGAACGCGCTTGTACACGCGCCCAAAAGTGAATTATCCACATCCGTCCGATCTGGCGAAATCAAACGGCCCATAATCATTCTCATTTATTACTGTAGCAACTATTATCACCGGACACTTTTCCATAAAGGTATGTTCAAATATTCACCATAATATTTATCAATATATTCATCAATTTAATCACTATAATTTAAGCTTTTACTTAACACACTGAAAAAAGTCCAATATTAAAGTCTTTATAAAAATAAAAATAAAAATATATTACGATAAATAAATAAAACTATATCATATCATAATCATCATATCATATCATACTATATATATTTTATGGGGTGGCTGAAAAATTTTCACCCGTTATATTCACAAAAATATTCTCTCATTGTATTCACAAAAATATTCATGAATATATTCAACTTAAGATGAGTTTTTGCTTGGCCCACCAAAACACAGGTGAAAAGACCAATATTGAAAAAAATATTGTCTTTTATAATTGAAAAATATCAAAACTAAAAGATATAATAAAAAATATTATAATTGAAATAAAGATAATAAACTATCTTACGTATAAATCATATGACAAAATCATATTAGTATAATGATAAAGAGTAAAATAATCTATATAGACTATATATCATATAAAAATCATATACTATAAAATTGTATTCCTTGTCTATCATATAAAATAGCTTTTTATTCATATTACACATCAAAACTTATACGGAAGCGCTTAATCATTGGATAATATAGGATTACATACATATCAACAATATTCATTTACAAAATTTACGTAGAAAACTTTTATTATAAATAAGAGATTCATATTACTATACCGCATAAAAGGATTAAGAATAAAAGATTTTGGTTCAAAAGTAGCAAATTAATCAACTAAAAATTAAAAGATGCCTTAGAGGTTAGAAAGAGTTCCATGAAAATTTTGTAAACACTCCATATCTATCCATACTATATCCGATCTAATAGGTAAATATATTTTATTAAGATTTATTAGAAAAAAAAAATCAACGTATTCTAATATTTTTAAAGAAAAAATCTTAACTAGTAAGAATAAAATAGGCAAACAAAACACAATCAAAATACATATAATACCATTCCTTATGATTTAGTATAGATTTAAGATTTCTTTAAGATTTAACGTAGTAATATATCTTTATTTCAAAGAACAAAGATTGGGTAGAAACATATTCATAATAAGATGTCTTAAAAAGGAAGGAAAAAATCCGACAACAATTTTATGTCTAATTGAACGTAGTAATTTCAAAGCTTAATATTTTGTATGCAATAATTTTTAACAAATTACATAAAATAATATCTTTTGAGGATCATGTAATTGGAAAAAAGTGTACCATTCCTTCTTAAAGTTCACATAGACAAATTTATGGAAAAAGATCTGGTGAGGATGCCTTTATAAAGAAGGAGTGAGGATCAATCTCCACCGCCCGTCACGTTTTAATCTCGTCCGTCCGTTTCTCCCTTTCTCTTTTCCTTTCCTTTCTCTTTCCCTTTTGCTATCTCTTTCAACGATAAAATTGAGCCGCTCTCTCTCAACCTCTTCTTGTTGCCGACTTGCTCCTCCGTAGATCTCTCCATCACATCGCTCGAATTTGACGAATTCGTTCTCTATAGAAGAAGGAAAGCGGCGAAAATTCGGTAGAGAAGAATCATCCTCCATCGTCGTCATCGTATTCTTCTCATCGAATCCTTCTTCTGCTCGTTTACTCGCCGCCATTGTTGTTCTTCGGCTGTTCCTGGTGTTCCTTAGGCTAGAGTGTGTTCGACAGTGCTCGCACCACTGTATTTTCTCTTTTTGCGTTTGTCGCCGGCCAAATCTAATGTCCTTCGTGATATGGATAATGCTTCTCCTAATTTAGGTTTAGATCTGTACTGTGTGTTTGATTTGATTGTTGTTTCTGCATATATATTGCATTTCATTACAGTATCAATATAATGTCTCAGATTTCTGGATTTTTGTACGTGATTTGGTTGAGTGATGCACCTTTTACCATTGAGTGATACACCTTTTACCATTGAGTAATGCACCTTTTTACAATTGAGTGATGCACCTTTTAATAGACTACGATGCACCAGTTGAGAATTTTAATGATTCGTGTGCATAATGCATTAATGTTCATTGGCTGATACACCTTTTACCGACTAATGCACCTTATAATATGCTATGATGCACCAGTTGAAAACATTGATGATTTCTGTGCATAGTGCATTAATGTTCACTGGTTGATGCACCTTTTAGCTTTAACTAATGCATCTTATTTCAGGATGTGATCCACCTAATTATAAGATTGACCAAACAAGCTATTCTACAACCAATTTTTTAAGTAGACGATGCAGTGTATGATTCTAGTGTTGAGATTGATGAAAGAAAGCGTTTGTTGGCCGAAATGATGACAAAAATGTATTCTTGTGTTGACATTGTTGGTGATGACATGGATAGATTGAAAGAGTTTCTAGCTATTTTAAAGGATCAAAAGGCTGCATTCACAAGATCTGAAGTAGTTGATCCTTCTTCCTTAACACTAGCTAGAAACTACAAGTTTAAGAAATTTATTGGCCCATTACCTGATCAAGTAAATATCCATCCTCCTGAAATGGCAAAGAACAAGTTCAAGAAGAGGTGTATTAAAGGTGGCCAAGAAGTTGGAATTGAAAACTCCAAGAAGAAAAAAAGGGTTTGTAAAATTTATAAGAGGTCGGGACACAACATTACTACTTGTCCTCAATATGTCCATTAGTTTCTCTGAGCTTTCATTGTAATTAGTTATTAACCAGATATTTTGGTAATGCACCTATTAGTTATGGCTGATGCACCAATTGTATCTCGGTGATGCACCAATTGCATCTCAGTGATGCACCAACTTTTATTAATTAACTGATGCACCAATTGCATCTCAGTGATGCACCAATTGCATCTCAGTGATGCACCAACTTTTAATAGCAATGCATAGCACCTTCTTTGCTTGACTGAATTAGTCTTGATTTTATTTTTCAATTTTTTATCCATTCATTTTCTGTAGCTTATTCATCCACCGATTATCATTGAGTGATGCACCAAATATCACTAAGTGATTCACCAAATATCACTATGTGATGCACCATTTTCAATTAAGCTCACTACATTTCATTAAGTGATGCACAAACAAACAACTACTCATGCATTTTCTATCATTGTGAGTCATCAACAACCACAAACCATTTTCATGTGCAAACCACAAATACCTAAAAATCAAACTTGTCTTACAACCTAAAAACCAAACTTGTTTTCTAAAACCAAATATGTCTTATTACAAACGAAACTGTTTACAAACATCCAAATTGTTCACATCTTCCTATTTCATCCCTACATCTTTCTACTCTTTACTTTGCACGTCCACGTCCACGTCCACGTCCCTTGTTGGCATGTATCAAATTCGTCTCCACTTTCTGTTATCATTAAAAAGAACACAAATATAATTAATAAAATGACAGACAATAGATATATCCTTGATGCACCAACTCTTACTAGGTGATGCACCAAAAAACATTGGGTGATGCACCAAAACCAAATAGGTGATGCACCAAAACCCACTGGGTGATGCACCAACACCCATAAGGGTGATGCACCAAAACCAAATGGGTGATGCACCAACTCACACAGATTATTAAAAAAAATGGCAAAATGATTAGTGTTTACCATCAAGTGGAGTTGTTTCTCCATGATATTCTGATGAAATTGATGGTATTTCCTCTTCTTTTGCCACTGTTAAACCATAGACATATATTTCATTAATAAATAGCAGCCAATACCTATGCATCAATGTACCAATAGACATCAGCCCATGCACCAATAAACAACCACTCATGCATTTTACAATAATTATACATGCGTTTCTACAAACGTACCAGTGTTTATATGTGGTGGATAACTTAATGATTAGTGTTCCATATCTTAGCTTTTGTTTCTTTCCTACATTTATACATAAAAAATATTCTTATGTGATGCTTCAACACACACTAAATAATGCACCAGCACAACTATTTGATTCAGTACATCACATATCATGCACAAAATACATTCGATGCACCAAAACACAGTGGATGATGCACCAAAACAAAGTGGATGATGCACCAAAACAAAGTGGATGATGCAACAAAACAATGTGGATGATGCACCAAAACACAGTGGATGATGCACCAAAACCTACTGGATGATGCAACAAAACACAGTGGACGATGCACCAAAACCTACTAGATGATGCACCAAAACACAGTGGATGATGCACCAAAACCAATTATATGTTTCAACAACACATTCGATGCACCAACGCCTCATATATGTTAAAGAAAATGCATAAACATTATATCAAGTGACAACACATGCAATTTCAAGGATCTATACACAGTTATTCTAGATCTATTCATGCATATTGTATAAAATCCATAAACATATGATGAAGCGATTAATAAATGGAGTTTACAACCAAAATTCTTAAGTCGAGTTTATACCTGGGGTTCCAGATGTTAATTTTGACCTCATTGTTGTTGTTTAGTTTGTTGTTGTTGTTGATTTGTGTTGTCGTCGCTGAAATCTCCGTGAAATTGCTTGGAATCGCGTTGAAATGGCTTCTTCTTCCTTCTAGGGTTTGTGAGCGAAATCGGCTCGAGAACTCGAAAGAGGAAACGAGATTGTAGTGGAGGTGATCGAGCGAGAGTGAAAGAACAAGAGATCATCGTCGATCGAGAGAGAAATCGAGTATGAGAGTTGCGAGCGAGAGAGAAAACCGGGGAGGTTTTTGGAGAAGACAGACAATTTTTAGCGTGAAAGAAAGAATGGCAGCCCTAGCAAGCTTTATATAGTGCATGTATCAATGGGCCCCACCACAATCCTCCTTTAGTTGCTGGCCCTTGGATCTTACTCCATCCTTAAAGAGGCGTCCTCACCGGAATTGCGTCCCAAATTTATAGTAATATATAAACAAAATCTTATCTTTTTAAGTATCATATAAATTAATAAAAAATAATACCTCAGATATTTATAAATAAAATTTTCTATGGATCAAACTCATAGTAAACAAAAGAGTCATCAAGCCAATAATGATAATTTAATAAAGAAAAATGATAGTTTGAAAACATGATAAATAATATTTAATAGAAATAATTGTTTTAAGGCTTATATAATTGAAATAAATTGTTTTTAACAAATTTATTTTAATAAATAAATTTTATTTTTTAAGTATCATATAATTGAAAATAATATCAAATATATGTATAAATATAATTTTATTTAAATCAAATCTATTATAAACAGAATAAACCAAAATAAATCATATCAAATTAATAAAATTATGGGTTAAGGTAAAAAATGATTTACAAAATTCATAAGTAACATTTTTCTCAATAAATAAAATATATATTTATCAAACACTTTTTAAATCTTAACCTCTTCGTTCCGGTCAAATGTTTTCACCTTTTATTTTGATAAAGGGAAATTTATTAATGTAATTACTTAGGAAGTTAGGGTATAATAAGATATAAACTCAATATTCTAATATAACTATTTAATCTTTTCTTCCTACGGTTTAGAAAGATCTAAAATGACAAAGAACTTCATCAGTAAGATTTGACGCTAAAAAAAATTATTTTTAACTTTTAAGTCAATAAAAATTTAAGAATCTCAACTTAGAATTTGTAAACCAAAAACAGTCAAAATTACTTTTCAATTAAATGTTTACTAAATTCAAAGAGGAATGTTTTGAAACTACCAAAAAATCTTATTATGTGTCATGATGTTATTGAATTAGCCAAATTTTCAATGAAAAAAGTCGGTTGGTCTACATTTTTGTCTTTGGGTAAAAGTTGAAAATATTTTGAGTGATTTTTCCTAAACAATTAAGTTGAATCTTTTATTATTTTTCTATGACCTGTATGCATTTAGTATGCTTATGTACATTATTATTTAATTTGTCAAATTATGGTTAACTCTTTTGAAGATATAACAAAATCGTTGAACACAAGAATAGATTAAAAAATTATAATACGAGGATTCAAAGTAAAAATATAAATTAAACCTACGAGACATTATTACACCTACTAATTTATAAGAGTATTATAAATTTGTATTTATTTTAATTCATTTGGCCCGGGCAGAAGGTGCTAGTGATTATGATAATGATGATCAAATTTTTAATCAACAAACGGTATTTTACAAGATTTCATTATTGTTGGGCACCGATGAACCTAGTTCGGCCAACACATTCGACTTGACGACATTATATATCCGACTTCCACGACGACGATCCCGAGTTTGACCGACGAACATTTCCTTCGATCGTCGTCTGGATTTTTTCCTTTGTTGTAACGACTTCGAGATATCTGGGATCTCCAACGCTATATTTATCATTTCAGCTAGACCGGGCCAAACGAGGGTTGGCCCGCCCGACCCTCCCCACCCGACCCCTAACTTTGCGGACTTGGACACAAGATAAAGTCATGTCGGTTCGATAGACCTGGCCCATGAGGGTACGAGGGCCTGGTACGGTATGGAGCTCAAGCCTTGGAAGGCCGACAGGCCCGGCCCATATTATATATTAATAAATAAAAAATAATTAAAAAATATATATACTTCTAAGTCTAACCTAAATTAGGTTTTCTCTAACATTCGTTATCAAATTCTAAGGCTTTATACATTATTTCTGCATTGTTTTAAAGTATTTTTATTCGGTTTTCTCTTTAAATTTCATTAAATAAACAGATTTAATATAAACGGGCTACCAAGAGGGCTATTCGGCCCGAATTGAGGGTCGAATATGGACAAGGTGATAAGCCCTATATGCGGGTCGCTGGCTAGCCGCCCGACCCGCCTAAATGGGCCGAAAATGTGACTCTAGCCCGGACCGATCCCGCGTTTGGCCAGGTCTAACTTTAGTCATCAATAATTTGACTTTCACTTATTCAAAGTAAAGGCCCACGTTCATCTGAAGATGTTGGAACTACCTCCGAAGATCATGACGTCTGATGACTTATCTCCTTACAAGTCTCAGATTAGTTTCTTGTTATTATAAATAGACGATCATTAACACTTTGTAAATCTCGTTACCATTACTGCATTGCTCATCACTAAGCTTTCACTTGTAATCTCATCATCGACTCTCGATATATATATTTTACCTTGCTCGTCATGGTTCAGTCCGACTGACAATCCTTCCTCCTCCCTTACATCACAAAAACTGTCACTCGTAATCAATTCCTTTCATTAATCAGAGTAGATTTATCAGTCTAATTATCGTTTCCCATAATTTGACGAATTCGAATCGATTGATATAAATTCGTCCAAGTATTATTATTTTAGTAATTTAGACTTTTTTTTCCTTCTGATTTAACAAGAGATGTTCATAAATCTACCTAACTACAATATAAGGAAAAAGCCAAGTCTTCACAAAAAACTGCGCCACCTCATTATTTCTATCTAAATTTTTAGAAAAAAAATTAATTAATTAAACCCACCTCTTCATTTTCATAAATTATTTTCTTAATCATTAAAAAAACAATTTTTTTCAACCAACAAACTCCAGTTTCTCCACAATACTCAACCAACTCTTATATCTTTTATATAGTTTTAAATATTAATATAATTTTATAAAAAATATCTCGTGATTTCACGGGACTTATACTAGTTCTCTGTATAAAGTCGATACTATGGTCTTATGGACATCGAGCAAGCAATTGCCAACATATGTGTCTTTTCTAGTTGTTGGAGCATGGCCCATGTCGACCGACCTATTTCTATTTTCATTGCATTCACTTGAGTTGAGATCGATCAATGGAGTCGGTGTTGCTCCCCCTACACTACACCTACATGCATCAGCAATCAAGAAGCTATAATTAGGCTAGTTCATCTACTTTTCAACAACAAATCATATGCCTTTCACTTTAAATATGCCTCTCATTAATTGTCAATACACTTTTAAATGTCGAAAGCTGACCCAACCCGATCCAAAAACTCTGTTTAACTCGACCGGAAAATTTATTAAACTTGCTTGGATCAAATCCGAACCGATCCGAGACCTGTTTGGTCAAATTCGGATCGATCCGAACTTTTCGAAACTCGTCGAGAGATCCGCTTTTCACATATTTTATTTCATTTAAATTAAAAATAACAGTATCTTTTATTAAATAATAATATAATTTTATTATAAAAATATTATTTAGATTTTATTTTTTATCACAAAAAAATCGAATATTTAAAATCCGACGGATTGACCCGACCCAAACCCGACCAACATGAAAAAATTTATCGACCCGTATGACCGTACCCGGTCAGTTCAATCCGTTTCCCAGGTCTATATACATCCGACTTAAATCACTGTCATTATAATCAACCATTAACTTCCTAAACATACTAGAATGATGATAGTTAATGACATGCAACGTAACATTTTTTGCAGCATGATTGCGGGTGATGATATTGTGGCAGTTGGATGGTAGTTGCGAATGGGACAATTCAAAGGTCCCACTATATACTCGTTACAGTTAAAAGGTTATGTTACTGATAGTAATATCTAGTGTAGTGCCAAACTTAGTAAGCATATATTTCGACAATAATTTTCAAATCACAAGCAAACACACCGACTTTCTATTATTTTGCATTTTCTAATTGCCTCATCATATCCTTTCTTTTTCATTGCTGTGTTTTTTTTCCATCCACCTCAATCTTACGTGGTACCTTCAACCTTTTTTCTCAAACCTACGTGGTTATGTTTTTGGTGAAATTGATTGCAAATATTTGCTTCATTTGTGAATCTTCGTTGACTTATAAAAAGAAATTAAGATAGATTGAGGATCGTGTATATTAGATGAGTATTCATGCGCCTACAAGATTTGTATTGGAACATAATAATAAGATTCATGAGCTAATGCATCTCAAACTAAGTTATGTATATCTAGTCTAAACTTTCCGACATCCACGTCATTTTTAATGTATATATATTGCATTTCATGAGGTAAACTAAACATCATTTAGAAACAAGAGGTTTTTGCATTAAATCACCCGTTATTTGTCATTATTTGCACAAAATCATCCGTTATATTGATAATTATAATTAACCATCCATTTTCTTATCCCCGTTAACAAAACACCACCCATTCCCTTATTCCGTCCGGATTGCCGTCAAATTGTGCAAAATTACTCATTTGCCCCCATTTTTAATCCAAACTTAAGGGCAAATGTGTCATTTAACAGTATAGGGTAATCCGGTCTATATTTCGTGGGTATCCACGAGATATTGAAAATATCGTGTAAATTATCCTGAAATGTTAATATAGTTTTAGGGTTAGAACTTTTGAACTTGGTCGTGTCTGCGCAAGGGGGAAAGAAGAAAGAGAAGCTCGTTTGTCGGACTCGACGCCGAGGAAGAAGACTGGGAAGTGCGCCGGAGAAGAAGATCGATCGAAGACGACAAGTTCAAAAGTACTGCAGTTGAGTAATCTGTTGAGTTAGGGTTTTTTTCGATCTTCAAATTTAAAGGATTTAGGGTTTCTTTTACGAAACGCCTATATGCACGCGACTTTTTCACTATATGCACACGATTTGGTGCGCAGAAGTTATGCGCATAGGTTGGTGCGCTGTTGTATTGCGCACAGGGGTATTTTCGGGATAAATTTGAAAATTCTGGTAATGGCTGACAAACTCGTGCGCTGGTCGTGCGCAAGACACCAGCGCACATAAAAGGTAATGCGCAAACGTCCAGCGCACAACTTCGGGAATCCGAAACTTTTTCACTATATGCACACGATTTGGTGCGCAGAAGTTATGCGCATAGGTTGTTGCGCTGTTGTATTGCGCACAAGGGTATTTTCGGGATAAATTTGAAAATTCTGGCAGTGGGTGACAAACTCGTGCGCAGGACACCTGCGCACATAAAAGGTACTGCGCACAACTTCGGGAATCCGAAACGTCGTGCGCTGAAAGATGTGCGCATTTGGCCTGCGCACAGAAAGATGTGCGCAGATCCAATGCGCATATAACGCCTTTTAGCGTTATTGCGTATTTTCGAGCCACTTTTTGTGACGGGGAGACCTTATACGCACTTTATATGCCTAATAACACTAATTTGTATAAGTTTTTCAAACATAATCAACATCGATGTGCTAGACCCTTAATATCGCAACTATTTCAACTATTTCGAAGATTGAAAGACTAGTAAAGGTTTACTAAGGAGGTGTTACTTGAAGAGTATGAGATATGGACTTGAAGTTACCGACAAGGTTAAATAGCTATAATATTCATTGAAAACAAGTTTCATTGCATTCCGACGTCGTTTGGGCATCGTTCCGCCTTATTGGACCTTAAAAGGCCTTAAGGCCCATTAAGACCTTTTAGCGTTTTTGCGTATTTTCGAGCCACTTTTTGTGACGGGAAGACCTTATACGCACTTTATATGCCTAATAACACTAATTTGTATAATTTTTTCAAACATAATCAACATCGATGTGCTAGAACCTTCATATCGCAACTATTTCAACTATTTCGAAGATTGAAAGACTAGTAAAGGTTTACTAAGGAGGTGTTACTTGAAGAGTACGAGATTTCAACTTGAAGTTACCGACAAGGTTAAATAGCTATAATATTCATTGAAAACAAGTTTCATTGCATTCTGACGTCGTTCGGGCATCGTTCCACCTTATTGGACCTTAAAAGGCCTTAAGGCCCATTAAGGCCTTTTAGCGTTTTTGCGTATTTTCGAGCCCCTTTTTGTGACGGGGAGACCTTATACGCACTTTATATGCCTAATAACACTAATTTGTATAAGTTTTTTAAACATAATCAACATCGATGTGCTAGACCCTTAATATCGCAACTATTTCAACTATTTCGAAGATTGAAAGACTAGTAAAGGTTTACTAAGGAGGTGTTACTTGAAGAGTACAAGATATCGACTTGAAGTTACCGACAAGGTTAAATAGCTATAATATTCATTGAAAACAAGTTTCATTGCATTCCGACGTCGTTTGGGCATCGTTCCGCCTTATTGGACCTTAAAAGGCCTTAAGGCCCATTAAGGCCTTTTAGCGTTTTTGCGTATTTTTGAGCCACTTTTTGTGACGGGAAGACCTTATTCGCACTTTATATGCCTAATAACACTAATTTGTATAAGTTTTTCAAACATAATCAACATCGGTGTGCTAGAACCTTCATATCGCAACTATTTCAACTATTTCGAAGATTGAAAGACTAGTAAAGGTTTACTAAGGAGCTGTTACTTGAAGAATACGAGATTTCAACTTGAAGTTACCGACAAGGTTAAATAGCTATAATATTCATTGAAAACAAGTTTCATTACATTCTGACGTCGTTTGGGCATCGTTCCACCTTATTGGACCTTAAAAGGGCTTAAGGCCCATTAAGGCCTTTTAGCGTTTTTGCGTATTTTCGAGCCCATTTTTGTGACGGGGAGACCTTATACGCACTTTATATGCCTAATAACACTAATTTGTATAAGTTTTGTAAACATAATCAACATCGATGTGCTAGACCCTTCATATCGCAACTATTTCAACTATTTCGAAGATTGAAAGACTAGTAAAGGTTTACAAAGGAGGTGTTACTTGAAGAGTACGAGATTTCGACTTGAAGTTACCGACAAGGTTAAATAGCTATAATATTCATTGAAAACAAGTTTCATTGCATTCCGACGTCGTTTGGGCATCGTTCCTCCTTATTGGACCTTAAAAGGCCTTAAGGCCCATTAAGGCCTTTTAGCGTTTTTGCGTATTTTCAAGCCACTTTTTGTGACGGGGAGACCTTATACGCACTTTATATGGCTAATAACACTAATTTGTATAAGTTTTTCAAACATAATCAAATATTGAAAATAACACAACCTTGTGCGCTGACCTAATGCGCACAAAGTAAGCAAATTTCAAAAATTTCAACGGCTACTTCTTTAACCTGTGCGCAGAATCTAGGCGCACATATGTTCAACCTGTGCGCAGTCGTTCCGCGCACCAGTTGTTACATATTATGAAAATTTACGAAAAGTACCCGTAATACCTAAGTGCGCAGAACACCAGCGCACAGAGTGGTGCGCATAAGATGCGCGCACGAAATCGCGTGCATATAGGCCTCGATTCGCGTGCATATAGCCATTGCCTTCTTTTAAGTGTTTTTTTCGATCTTGGTTGGTTTGTTGAAGGAAGTTTCGATCTTATTGAGTCGGAAATATAGGATGATAGAAATTAGAGATTTAGGGTTTTTTTGGGATCGAATTTTGGGATTTAGGGTTCGAAAGACATAGAATTTTGGGATTTAGGGTTCTTTGCGATAGAAATTAGAGATTTAGGTTTTTTTGGGATCGAATTTAGGGATTTAGGGTTCGAAAGGCCTACAATTTTGGGATTTTGGGTTCTTTGGGGGTAGAAATTAGGGATTTAGGGTTCTTTGGAATATAATTTAGGGATTTAGGGTTATTTGCTCGAATTGGGGAAAATCCCAGTTTCCACAAATTATGTTGTAATTTGTATTAATGAATTAGACTTGGGATTTTCTTTACTTTGCTCGAAAAATGAAAGATTCCATTAGGGTATATCAATTAGTAGTCAACAGTTGTATGAAAAAATGCATCAATTATGGCATACATTTGACTAAGGATTAGTGCAGCATGTTTGACTAAGGATTAATGTGAAGCAGGTCACGAACCTTCCAACTCCGATTGTCATCATTCATTGGGATAGCAACCCAGATATCATCATGCCTCATCATATTTTTATGAAAACACACTGTCCAAATAGAGTTATGTTGCACGGGAAGACCAAAGTAGAGGTCCTAGAACGATTTAGAAGCTCAAGCTTTATTCCACGAGAGGAGGTCTTTGAAGCCCAAACCAACGTGCATCTTAATTAGGTAAGTAGATATATAGTGTCCCAAGCAATAGGACATCTACACAGCGGATAGGAGCCATACCACATAAAAGACTGCAAAATGCTCTCAGCTCTCTCAATCATTTTCATCTAAACGATTAGCTTGTCATGTATCATGATATGGTAAAATCTTAATTTAAACTCGCATTTATATCATCTAGACAATTAATTGAGCTAACTCAAATAAGTATAATACAACTATCTACATGGTTGAAAAGTAAATAATACATCCCTTAAGGCAATTAACCCTTTTTGCACATTTACTTGTACTTTCTAACCTTAAATTTTTATATAGTGTGTTACTAACCCTTTTATACATGATGATAGTTTGTGTTGATGATAGTTTATGTTGATGACAATTTCATTTTCAGTTTATGACGGATTGTATTGATGGCAATTTCAGTTGATGACGTATTATATTGATGACAATTTTAGTTTGACGACGGATTGTGATTTAAATTGGGTTAGTTTCTTAGCCCAAATAAAAGAGGGTTATTAACCCATAAAGAACTATTTGTGTCCAATACACCTTCCTCAATTAAAGGCTAAGCTTCTACACTCCCCAACTAAACATTAATAAAATACCCCATGTGATAAACACACGCCTCTTTCTTCCCGATCTGAATCTCCTCCTTTCTTCACTCCCTCTTTCTTCCCCATCTGAATATCCTTCACTCGCCTCCTTACTCTCCGCTCTGTCTTCGCCTTTGCTCCCAGTCTGCGCTCCCAACCACCATTCTCTCCTTCTTCATCACTCCCGATCTACGAAGCCAAGACACCAGGACCTTCGCTCGCACCAGCGTCTGCCCCTGAACCTTCTGGCACATATAGCCACTTCAGAAGATATGGTCGCCATGAAAGCAAAAGGAGTAAGCCTCCTCCGGTGTCGCATTTGTTCACGATATATCTGTGAAGGTTAGTTTTCATTCTCAAATCTTCTCCGTTTTCTATAAAGTTGTGTTTAATAGTGGATGAATTTCATTCTCTTTGTGTTGCAATTGGAAATATGTAGATTTGACACATTTTTTCTTCTGGTTGGATGCTTGATAATGACCTAGAGCAAGTCGCCATTTCCGATCTACACTGCTATACATAGATGACTCTATCAACTACTAATTTTGTCTGATTCTCCATAGCTTTCTGTATTTCTTCTCATACATAGTCTCTATTTAGATTTCTCATAAAATCTTTCTCAAACAATCTTTTGAATTGAATTACTGACAATTCAACTACTTCATGAAAATGTCGATTCCTAATTTCCTACTCCATGGAGTCCATGCTATGCTAAAATAATAAGTGAAGTGTGCAGGAGCAGGACTGCACTATAATCACAAAACAGGACCACTATCTCCTACATATTAGGTATCGAGTTTCTAGAAAATTAGTAGTCTCTATTAGGACTGCACTATAATTACTATTCCTAATAACGAGTGTAGGAGCAGGACTGCACTATAATTGTAACACCCCCAAAATCACTTGGGAATATTACCGGCAATGACCCCAGACTTAACCGTCCGAAGCCACCCAAGGCAATACTCATATCATAAATTAACGTTTACAATGCGGAAGCGTAAATATATAGTCTCAAATAAAATAGTGGAAGACTTAACTTGAATCAAAGATGATATAAAACGTCTTATTTCAAATCCTAAGACAAAACTTATTCAAATAAAAAAAACGATAAACAATCCCGTCTTTCTTCAACGTTCGACTTCACGCCTGAGGTCCGCCTGATGTGCCGTAATGGGACGGATGACACCAACCAACCATGCAAGGAAAGAAAACGGTTGGTTAGTCTAATGAAAGACTACACAAGTGGTATTTATGTGAGGTTCTTGTATTCATATCTAATTGTCTCTATCATCCTCGAGTGATAACCGAGAAATGAAAGAGCTTTCGATACTCCTACTGAATAGTTTATGTGTTTAGGATATGCAACAAGAGAAGACTCCAAAAGAAATGAGCCTTATGGGAAGAATATGATTTGGGAACATTATAGTTAATTTACACGCAAGCTTTGAAAACAGCCCACTCGAAACAATGAGCTAACAATCAACCTCACCACATATATTGTGTGAATCACCACACATGTGAATCCAGATTGAAAAGAAAGTCATAAATCAAGGGACCGGGCGGTTTCCACGTTGTACTCCTCACCCGAGGTATATTAATTATGTGCATAAACCCGCACTTATCTTAATTTCTTTCAAAACGTACACATTCACGTTATAAGCTTTTAAACCACATATCATCCCCGCGGGATATATCGTGAACAAATTCCCGGAATAATGGCACTGGCTAAGTGCACCTCCGCTTATATTCGAATAAGCAGAACGGTCATGACCAAAGAAGGCGATAGGGCATGTTACATCCTACCCCTTATGTTATCAAGAAGCAACTACCCTCCTGCAGGGCATGTAGCGCTCCTACACATATACTCGTGCTAAACTACTCATACAAGTCATTCACAAAAACCACACAAAGTGCATCTATCACCCTACGGTAATAATATAACAATATAAGTCATTCTAGCAGAATATACAACCTACTATAAAGATTCATTTTATTCACCTTATTAACATATAAGTTCCCATGCAACAAAAGAATATTTATCCCAACTTATTAACAATTCGAATTAATTGTTAAGTAAGAAAAATATGGAATAAAGAGCAAGAGTGAACCGCCACTTGCCTTATCGACGAACTGAGTTTGGATTCGGAACGGAGCGTAAGAACCTCGTCTACTTTGCTCGATCTTCTAGAATCCCGATTTCATAAACACATAAATAAAATATAGTCAATATTTATTTGATATAATTTTCTCACTAAATTATATCTAGAAATGTGATTTTCTCATTAAATCTCATAAATTTAATTAAATAATCCAATTAATTAAATTTAATTATTTTCCGGAAAGACAAATACATATGTTATAAAAATATTATATTTTATAACATAATGCATTTTCTAAAAATTATAATGCATTAATTTAAATAATGCATTACAAGATCTTGGATGGACTTTGAATTAAATTGATAATAGGTAAAAGGAATTGTGCTTAAAAGCCCAATTGAAGAACTCGGCCCACATGGGCAGCAGTCCAAGACGTCCAATAGAGGACGTGCTTCTCCTTCTCTGCTTCGTTGCAGAGCAACAAAAGATGCAACAATGGTGATGATCTCACCTTGGCTCAACACCGGCTACAATGGAGGACCCGACGGCGACTCGTCGGAAAACTCGACGGCGACTCGGGATGGTTCAACTGGACAGAAACACGGCGACTCGGGATCGTAACGGTATCGAAAACTTACCGAAAGCTTCTCGATTCGGTTCGGTTATGCGACGTCGTTAAAGTGGTGACTGGGGCGATGGTTCTGGTGCACTACGAATCCAAAGATAAGGGGTTAACGCCCTTGAATAAATATCGAAAGCGATATTGAAACGGTATTGAAACGAACCCAAAACTTACCAAGACTTGGACGATTCGGTTCAGTATTACGACGCTAGTAACCGTGTGGATTCAGGGACAAACAAGGGCTGAACACTTTCGATGTTGGAGCTTTGAAATCGGAAAACGAAAGTTGAAGGCTCTCGGTTTTTTTGAAGAGAAAACAGAGAGGTTGTGTTTGTTTTGATGAAGTGAACGAAAGAGGATAATGTATATATATACATAGTTTTTATTAACCGCTCACTCACTATTTACCGTCTAGTTTTTCTGCCCATACGTCACGCAAAAAAAAAATCCGTGCGTCATGCATGGATTATAACCATACGTTTTGTTTGTTTTTTTTCCATAATCTTGTAGATAATTTCAATACGATCGCATGCATATAAAATTCGTCCAAAACGGACATCGTTTGCCCCTTCAAAGAGTCAAAAAACAAAGAAAAGTGGAGTAATTATGATTAAGGGTCTGTTCGGTTAATCAGGGTTGATGCTGACAGATGCTGAAGTAATGTGCTGAACTGGCTGAAGCTGAAGTGTAAAATTTAAGTCGAGTGCTGAATTAGGCTGAAGCTGAAGTTGTAATATAAAAAAACGCGTTCGGTTTACCATGACTGATCCAAACCAAAAAAGCTTTAAAATGTCTAAAATAGCCTTAATTTTAAATGATGGAAGGGTATCACGTGCATTGCACATGACATCCAATTGTTTTGAATGGCTTTAGTTCTCCTGGAATGAATTGCAAGCACTTAGGTTTTGGGGATTTTTTTAGGGCTCGCTTGAAATTGGCGATTGAGTTCGGGCTGAGTCCGGTCAAAGTCATTCGGGTGTAGTTCGAGTCGTGATTGTTAGTTGAGTCGTGGTTGAGTTCGTTCGAGCTGCGAAGAGGTTGCGGTGAGCAAGGTTGAGGCCGGCCGAGTTTGTGAATAGTCGAGGTCGGGGTCGTTTGTTTGAGACGAGATCGGCTGCGAAGAGTTGAAGTTGACGCCGGTGAGCAAGCTTCGGGTCGAGGTGAGTTGACTGAGTTCCATTGTTGTTGTGAGCAAGATCGATTTGCTGTTTTATTCATTGAATTTGGTTATATTGCTTTAATGGTGCATGAAACAAAGCCTCAGTTCGTTCGTGCGCTCAAAAGAGCAATTTGCTGACTTGGAACCCCCCTGTACATCACACTTATATTTAGTCTAGTTATTACTCAAATTTGGATGATTAATTATCTTATTAATGTAGGTTATGATCGACCATCTAGGTTCATGACATTAGGATTTGTAGTTACTAACTCTAGTTTCTTAATATATAGTTAATAAATAGATTTTTAATACTGTTGTTGATTTATTTGTTGGATTGATGATGTTGGTTTATTTCTTTGTGAATGAATAAGCTACGTAGATGTTTTGAAGTAGTTAATTTTGTTGGGTTTGGTATAATTATTAAGATGTTAGTAAATTGGTATATTGTAAACGTTTTTAATTAGTTGTACTGGTGTTAAGCTATGAAAATCTTTGTGTTTTTTAAACTGCTTGCTTGTTGAGTATGTAGTAATGTGTGTAGAATTAATTTTTTGGTGAATTAGATGAGCAAAAGTGGTTAGACAACTACGAAATCAAGTGGAAAGGGAAAGGGAAAGGGGAAAGAGAAGGAGACTCAGACAGAGACGGAGAAGGATAAGAATGTGCTATGGTCTGAATCTGAAAATTGTGAATTTTTGCGTGTTATTAAGGCATTTCAGGGGAAAAAGGGGTATAGTGCTTCATTCTCTTGGCCTTGGATTATAGAGGAGTTTAAGAAAAGAACGGGTAGAGAAATATGTGTGAAATCGGGGAGAAACAAATGGACTCATCTTAAAAAAAAATGGACTTCATGGTCATATTTGAGGCACAAGGTCACTGCAGCAGGTTGGGATGAAAAAACTGGATTGTGCACGGCTGAAGATGCTTGGTGGGAATTGAATAAGAAGGTAGCTTTCATGATTGTGTGGTATTACGATTTTAATTCTATTTTTTCATATGTGTTTAATAAAGAAAACTGAATTGTTTTCAGGAAGAATGGTATCAATTCAAAAGGAAAGCCCCCTCACTTGAGATAAGTGATTTATGGGATGAAGTTTTTGGACAAATAGTGGCTTCAGGAAAGCATGTTGTGGCTTCATCTATGACTAGTAACTGTATCCCGACCAATCAGAGTGAAGTTGAAAACCTGGATGATGAAGTGAATTCTGATTCACTTGAAAAACAATTGGATATCGATGGCATGCAAGACACACAACCTGAGTTGCTAACCCTTGGTATTGTTAGTCCTGAGTTGCTTAGCCCTGAATCCTCGCACCAGTCAAAAGGAAAGAGCATCACACCTGATGTGCCAGTAAAGAGACGTCGAAAGCAAACATCAGCGGCTGGAGCTTACCAAGAAAGTTTGACATTATTTGGAGAAACAACTAGAGAGATGTTGTGTTACATGAAGGGCGGTGCAGGTAGTTCAGGACCTCAATTTTCAGTTGCATATAAGGAGTTGATGAGGATTGTGGCTGAGGGTAAAATTGAGAGGAAGTCACCCCTTTGGTGCTTTGCTGTAACACAGATTGGAAAAGAACAAAAGCGTATGACTTTCATGATTATGGAGGACGATGATGACAAAGTTGCGTGGTTGACTCATGAGCATGAGATGACTTTGAAAATGTTGTCAAAATGATTAGAGTTTGAAGGAGGGCGATGGTTTATGTTGATTTAATCTTGTTTGATGAACCGTTATGTTGTTTGTTATGCTTTCAGATTATTTGTTTTAAGTTGTACGAATCCTGCAACAGTGTTCTTAATCTCCACTACTAAAGACTATGCACATAACAAGAGTCGTGAGGTCTTTTCTAGGGTTGCAATCAGTTGTAGCTTTTCAAGTGTCGTTCCCACGAGGACAATGTAGTATCTTTTGTAACTAAACCGGTAAGCTAAGTCGTAGAAAGATTTGGTTGATTAAACTAAGATTAAAGTATTGCAAATATGAAGAAATTCAATGAGAGGATGTTATCTAGAATCAAGGATCCCCACAACAATGCCTTGGTAACTCGTATGTGTTTATCAGAATCTAGCATAAGCTCATATGACGGTAAGTTATCTGAAATATCAACTAACTCCTTTCAGACGATAGTAGAAGTATCTAGGCTTCAACTAGCAATCACTTTCGCACATCACTAGTCAAAGTCTAGATCCTTTAGGCGCTTAGAAACTAAGATTAGACCGAGATAACATTCCACTTTCGTGCTCCGCTAAATTCGGTCTAACCTTGGGTTTCTATGATAACTTACTATTCCGCGAGAACAAACGAATTCATTCAAGTTCAATTCTAGTAATTCCAACAATAGTAATCTCCTTTCGGACTCATACCATGTCTAATTGTTCATTAGATATCTCCTTTCAGACTCAACCTAATTGAACACTAATTGATAAATTATCAATTGCAATAAGAACCCTAGAATTGAATCAATCATGAACTCATGCTATCAAATTAGATAAACACAATCATCAAGTTCACCAATTCATTGTTGGGATTTCCCCAACCCTAGATAATGGGGGTTTAGCCTAGCATGCTTAGGAAATCAATCATAAACATTGTAAGAATCAGGAAAATCATTCAATTAGATGAGAAGAAGAGAAATACTTGATCGAATCCAAGAAACAACCTTCAATCTTCAACAATCTTCAATAGGAATCTCCCAAAAACACAACTAGGGTTCTTTTCAGTACTAAAAACGATTAGGATAGCATAACCCCCAGCAAATCCGGTCTAAAAACGTATATATACTCCCCCAAATAAAGAAACGTCGGAAGAAACGAAAAGACACATTAACAGCGTTTCCGCACGGTCCGTAACAAATAGGCACGGTCTGAAGCAAACCGTGCCGCTTCACTGGACGTCTTCCACATCTTCTGCTGATCTACACGGTTTGCAGCAATCCTGCACGGTTTGTAGCAAACCGTGCCTCTTCACTGGACGTCTTGCAGATCAGCAGCAATCCTGCACGGTTTGCAGCAATCCTGCACGGTTTGTTGCAAACCGTGCAGAACCATTTTTCTTCTTTTCCTCGCTCGTTGCGTCCCTCGTCGAGTCCTTTAGCTCCCCTGTGTAGACATCAAGACTCAACAAAACAATGAAACTAACAAGAAAACTATGCAAGAACACCATAAAACGACACATTCTAACACCTAAATGCATGTCCTAAGGTATATGAATTGGATGCTATCAAATCCTGAATCATGTTTGTTTTTGTGTTGAATGACAATTTCCCTGGTTTAGCTTGTTGGTTTATACTTGTATTTCTTGGTTCTTATTAAATCTCACAATATCCTACAAATATAAAATCAAAAACCTTCACTAAATTTTTCAGTTCATGGTAAAAATTCATATAATTATAAGTATATATAAGTGGAAAACTACTAAACACAAATATTTTCATGAGAATACGTACTCACAATATCTTAAGTGGAAAAATATGTCCTTACACTAGTACAAATACGGAATACAAAAGGTCCAAATCAAAGATTCATCAAACAAAGTTGTCACACAAACAAGGTCACAAAACTACGTCCTTACATTCTTCTAAACATCCTTACACTCTAGTACAAGCATGTATGACTCTAGTACAAGCATGTATGACTCTAGTACAACCATTCTTTTCTGTTTGCCCATATCTCATGGGAAATTGCATCGCGAACCGTACTCATGCCTTCAGGAGCATCGTCTTCACCTTCATTTACCCGCCCTGTAAAGACTCCTTCAACATACTCAAAGTCAATGTAGGAATCACTAAGCTTGTGCTTTAAGATGAAATTATGCAAGGCAAAACACACAAGTATGATATCAATTTGATCGGGAATTTTATAAGGTGGCATATGTGTAAGAATATGCCATCTCTTCTTCAAGACACCAAAGCAACGCTCTATTGTCGTCCTTAGAGAAGAATGGATGCGATTAAACCCTTCCCTTTGATTTTGTGGCGCCTCCCTCCCAAATTGAGACTTATGGTAGTTGACCTTAGAGTAAGGTACCAAATATCCTCGTTTGTCCGGATAACCCTTGTCTACTAAATAATATCGGCCTATAACAAGTTAAAAAATAACAAATATTGTATAAGATTTAAAAACAAATTGTATAAACATAGTTGAAGAGAAAAAAATATATACCGGCTGGAGGGTGCGGGAAATTCATTTCCAAGGTTCTGATTGCATGGTCAAATACGCGCGCATCATGAGCACTTCCTTCCCAACCAGCAGATACAAAGGTAAAATACATGTCAAAGTCACAACATGCCATGACATTGAAAGAGCAATACTTCTTACGACCAAAATATGGAATTTGTTCCTTCTCAGGGATAGTCGCCATCATGTGTACTCCATCAATGCAGCCAATAGCCCCCTTAGATATAAATCACATGTTTTTTTAGTCTACAAGTATTAAAGAATCTCGACAAGAAAAAAGTAAGATGCATACCTTGAAAACTTTGTATCTATCTTGTGAGTTAATTTTATCAGGAATTGTTGTGAAATTCCTCTCTTGTGATTCTAGTAGACTCCTTACAAATCCGTTGAAGTTGCATTTGCGTCCGACAAACGCTTCAAGTACTTGGTGAAATACCCTACTAATGGTGTCGCTACTATGTTGAAAACGCTCGCATACTTGTCTAAACCCATCTGCTTGTGCAACAATCGTAAGAAAAATACCGACCTTTTCTATAACGGTTGTTCTCCTTGAAGCTTTTAGCCCATACTTGTCCTCTAACTCATTACACAATATCATAAAAACGTTTTTTTCCATTCGAAATGCATTAAAACATCGAACATCTGATGGTGAGTCTAAGCATTCTCTCATCCACTGATATCCCGTTAACTTAGAGGTAAAACATGGGATTTTATGGACAAACCTCATGTAGTAAGCATCTTGAAGCCTTAACTGTGTCATTAGAATTAACTGTAAAGGCGGAGCCCACTTCTTAAAGTTCTCCATCCTTGTAGAGTGAATGTTGTCTTCGTATTCCTCCTCTTCATCCATGACTGAAATTAGAGTGTAAAAAATAAATAACAAATTAACCAAATTACAGTTGTATGTAAAGAAGAATCATATTTAACAAGGCATAGTAACTCAATGCAACCCCCCTAATCAAAATAAGTATAAGGAATACCACAACTATGAAGCTAAGAAGATTAGCTAAGAATGTGAGGATTTCAACACTAGCTAAAAATATAGAAAGGAGATTTTAACAACTATGAAGCTGCTACTATGATTAAAGGGAGATTTAATATAGAAAGGAGATTCCAACACCAACTAACAATGTGTAATCTTGGTCGTGATGATTATTATCTTACTACAATCCAACTCCTTCCATCCACACATGTTTCATGGAACAAAGAATTCAGCAACAAGCACCCAAATTTAGACCTATGCAAAACACCTTAGCACAACAAAATAGAAAAGAATATCAAGTAAGCAGAGCGGAATACCATCCAAACAAAATTCAAGAGAATACCTCGTTTCTCTTGACTCACACCCAATTTCGCGAAAAGAGAACATATGAACCCTAAAAATTAGAGTTGAAGTATGAATTGAAAAAGTACATGTACTACTGAAATTTCGGTGGATCTGGAGAGGAAAACTGAACCACAACACAAACCCTTAGGATTCGCCGACAAAGGTTGAAGAACAAAGACAGGAAAGCAATCAGAACCCTAGAAATTGAATCGAAAGGAAAAACGAGAAGAAGAAGAAGAAGACTCGAGTGTCACCTGTGAGAGGCTTGATCTAAAATTTTTGAAGAATCGTTGGAGAATTGTGGAGAATCGTTAGTGGTGTCGTTGTGTGACGAGATGAAGAACTCGAATTTGATCGCCAGATGAGGGAGAGAAGAGAGGGGTATCGGGTTGTAATTAATGGGGTTAGAATGATATTTTGACTTAAGTTTAACGGACTTATTGAAAAAGCATCACCCCCATGCTTATGTTTTTGGGCTTAAATCAGCCATTTTTTACTTAAAAAATCATACTTAAATAGCATTCTAACCGAACATGTATTTTGGGTTGGGCTTATCCAAAATGACTTATATTTTCAATTCAGCCCACTTAAGCAATTCTCAGCCTGCTTCAGCCCATAACCGAACAGACCCTAAGTGTAACAAATCTACTACTTCGTACTTATAAATTGTAGTTGTGGATTTTCTCCAAACCAAAGAAGGAGTTCAGACACTTCCGTCAGATATGAGATTGAAAGATATTGCTTTGTCCCGGCCGTTAGAGCGTTAAGCCACTCATTCTCTTAGGCCTTCTCAAAGCGCTTAGTCGAATTTTGGTCTCCGAGCTTAGCCACTAGGCGAAGGGTAGACGGAAGAAGGTCTCCGAAAGCCCTATTTTCGCGAGACCCTTTCGGTCCACACTGGAGAACTCGTCTCTCGGGCGTTGCTCTATTGGGCAGAGGTTCCTCGATCAACTAACTTACTTAAAGAAGAAAACACTTTTTTTTTCGATCTTTAAACAATGAACACCACATCTCGACAAAGAAATTAAGTATTACCATCACTAAATAAAATCTTTGCTAAGTTATCTACCATATTATAAAAAAATTGAAAAATCGTGTGTTGAGTTTTAACGGACTTGTTGATACAAGAAATTATGTGTGATAAATTTGTATTTTGGCCTTTTGAAGGGGCAAACGATGTCCGTTTTGGACGAATTTTATATGCACGCGGTCGTATTGAAATTATCTACAAGATTATGGAAAAAAACAAGCAAAAAATTAAAAAAATTCATAAGTGACGTACGGTTTTAATCCATGCGTGACGCACGAATTTTTTAAAAAAAAACATTTGTTCGCGCGACGTATGGTTTTAATCCATGTGTGACGCACAAAAACTGGGCGGTAAATAGCAATTTGAATGAGCGGTGAATAGTAAGGGCCTATATATACGGTCAAAGACGAATCTTATCTTAACTACTCCTCCGTAGAAGATAGCTTGATTCAAGGATTTGTTACGAGGGATTTGATACAGGGAGATCGTTCGGTTTCGACAAACAAACAAAGATATTGGTTCTGCAGTTTACTTCCAATTTACTTATTTTTCTTTTAATTGCTTTATAAGTAATTACGGAAATTACCCTTCTATTTTGATTTGTGGCAAAACCGCCCTTATCATTTTCTAAGCAATTACGAAAAATGCCCGAATAATATTAACGACTTGTGAATATCATTTAGGCTGGAAATATAATTAACATATTAATTATAGAAAGAGTAACCCTTTATTTGGATTAAGATGACCTAAAATGTCAAATTACAAAAATGTCCTTTATTAAATTAGGGATATTACAATAATAACTATCCTGAACAACTTCTGAATCGACATCTTCTGGATTGTTATCCTGAACTCGTCGCCAAACAGGTTCAAATAATCAAATCTCACTTCAAATTCAGTTCAATTCAAAGAACAAAACATCAAAATAACTGAATCTATATTTTTTTTGCAGGTTTTCATCAATGTTCCACGGTGGTTTGCAGTATAGATACAATGAAACAAATGTTCCATGGTGGTTTCATCAATGTTCCACAGCGGTTCAGTAAACTAAGGTAGATAGATTATTTGTGGTGTTGACATTTTTTAGAGTGTGTTGATAGTTTTTTAAGTTTGTTGATGATTTTATTTAGTGTGTTTATAGTTTCTTAAATGTGTTTACAATTTTATTTGGTGTGTTGAGAACTTTTGTAGTGTGTTGACAGTTTCATTCAGTGTAATAAAATTTTTGTTATGTTGTTGTCAAGTTATTAGTGGTGTTTGACATATTACTTTTTGTGTTGACAAATTATTATTCATGTTGACAATTTAATTACTCGTGTTGACAAATTATATTATTCGTGCTGACAGTTTTGTTTTGTTGTTGACAAGTTATTAGTGGTGTTGACAAGTTATTAGTGGTGTTGACAAATTATTATTCGTGTTGACAATTTATTTTAATTTTGTTGACAATTTTAATAACTCTTGTTTGTTTCATTACGCTCGTTGACAGTTTAATCCTGTTGACAATTTTGTTATGTTGTTGACAAGTTATTATTGGTGTTGACAAATTATTATTTGTTTTGACACTTTAGTTTAATTTTGTTGACAAATTATTATTGTCGGATCAGCAAAGGGGTATTTTCATATAACTTAAAAAATTAATGCAAAAACCTAAAAATTAGTACAATTTTGGGGTATTTACCCAAAAAACCGGTCTTAATGTTAAATTCATGTTATTTGGCCTAATTATTTCGATTAGATTATATCAGTAATTAATCGAGAGCCCATTTCCATAGTATTGCGCTTCTAAGTCCTTGAGGCGCATCAATATATTCAAATTGGGCCGGGCAAACAGACGCATATCCAACTTGTAGAATCTACTTCTTCATTTTATATTTATCTCCACCTACTAAATACTTTTTCTTTACCCCATAGAATATAAAATAGAATGAAGGCAAAAGCTTCTTAAGTTTCCATTTTGTTATGTGTATACATATTTAATATTTCATCAAGACTTTTAGTGCATGTAGATTAACTAGTTTATTCAAGTGTACCTTTATGATGTAGTGAGGGATCTTTCGTGCAAATACATATTCATACCTGCATATATCATCAATTCATCATACTCTTGTAATGCATCTCACAACTTTTTTAATTGGACGGAAATTTTATTCTTTTGGGTAAAAAGAAAAGGCCCTTAACCTTGACCTTTATTGAATAGGCAAATTAAAAGGACTAACGTGATAAAAAAAAGCACCAGTCAATTCTGATCCAGGTTGTACTTTCATGCTTATATACTGGCAACATCAGACTAAAATATCATTAAAATTAACTCCGTGACAAGAAATTTTTACACTAGTGTGGAATTGTGGGGTTATTTGTTTGTCGTTTTGTTTATCCGAGTGCGTGATAAAAATCCATCAACCAAATCCCCACCAAACAAGAGAAATTATGGGCAGTAAATCAGGAAACAACACATGCATTAACTTTTACTCGTTCTATCAGCGTTCACGAATCACAACAATCACTCTTTAATTCATTAAGTAGAAAGTAAAACAACGTGGAAACGAAATGGCTTTAAGACCAAGAAATGGTCACATTAGCCATAAAAATTAACACATCAGTTCTTATGTTCATATATACTTTGTTTAAAATATGGGTTATTTTATTAGATTCATTACTGGTAACAAGCTAAGAGTGGCAAATGACACTAAAGTTTACGTAATTTCTTACATGCATGATGATGTGAATATATATATATAGACGTGTTGATCGGTTATTTTCTGATTAATCGCCTTTAATTGCCAAGTCTTTAAATTTTGTATCTGTGTTTAATTCATAGGGATATTATTTGAGAAAATGTTGTAATTTCCTTGTATGTTACGAAGATTCATATATACGATAGCCTTTTTTTTTAAGAAAATATATAGTTTAATTGCCTTCCTCAAGGGTAAGTAACTTTTTTATACATTTTTTTGTATTTTCTAACCCTAAAAATTTTATAGTGTGTTAACTAATTCTTTTAGACATGATGACTGTGTTGATGACAATTTGTATTAATGACAGTTTCAGTTTGTATTGATGATAGTTTCAATTGATGACGAATTATGTTGATGATTCAGTTGATGACATCTTGTGATTCAAATTGAGTTAGTTTATTTAGCCAAAATAAAAATGTGTTATAAATCATTCTTATTGTCCAATTTGGATTATTGGGCGTAGTAATAGACATTGAATAGCCTATATTATACTATCTTTTTATGTGATAGAAGAGATTATTAATATTTTCTAATGTGTTTTTGTGCTACTGGTAAAGAAGAAGACTTACATAAAAATGTTGTTTAACCTATAAATGTACAATTTCTTTTTAAAAAAATCTTATACATTTACAAATATCTCAACAACCAGCACACAATTATAAATTTATGGACATACACAAAAAGAATTTTCTAGCGCTTATAAACTTAAATACATACATATATATGATTTTAGTGTATATATATGCGCAACTATTTATGTTTATGCTTATATGTAGTAAAAATCGAGCATTTATAACATATAGATTAATATTCATTCATATAAGATGTAACCATTAAGTGAATATGAAATGTCGATTTAACATTCAGTATTAGATATATTAAATTTATGAATCAATACATTATATAAAAAATTGCAAATTAATACGTCAAAATAACAATCAAACAACAATGATCATGTCAATTGTACGTATATTGTTAGCTGTCAAAAATAAATTGTTCGTGAAACCGAATTTCTTTCTTGTGCTCTACGTGGCAGAAGACAAATTCGATATGTGATTAGAGTTTATCAAATAACTACATTGTATAATATACTAAAAGTGTTAAGCATAATCCAACAAATTGTGTATTTTTAATTTAATAAAAGCATGATTGTTACTTCAACAACAATCATTTAATAAATAATATACTTCACTCACTTATATCTTTCGAGTTTTATGCTATCGTAGGACCTTGTAAGTTACCTGAAATCCCATTATTAAAGTTAGAAAATATTTTTTACTAAATTTTCACACCCTGATTAGCCGTTAATATGTAAATGTATAGTCAGGGAACGAGATAATACATTTAGTGAGTTATGCATAAGATAGTTTCCGCAATACTTATTTGATGAGCCTAACAATTAATTAACACTCTAAAACGTTTGATAAATTCTAACATCAACTCAACATTTGTAGATTAATATTATTTCTTTTATGATATTCATAACTGAAGAATGAAATGAAGAAGTTTTCAAAAGATAGTAGTATTGCTTTTCGAGTTTCCACAATGGAAGATTGATTAAAGTGTAGAAGAAATTAATACTGTAGTGCTTTATAAGTTGATTCAAACTGCATGGAGAGAAAGTTTTCCAAACATAGCAGCCACTTAGAAATAGGAAATTACCTGGAAAGACTGATAAAAAAAAGTCGTCCAATACTTAGGTACATTTATATGTAAAATTGTCAATGGCCCGTCTGATTAAAACTGTAGTATAAATTTGCATTGTTGTAAAGTAAAGTGGAAACTGAATAATTGATTAACCTGGAGATAGACGAGCTCGATCAAAAAGTAGGTTACATTTTCAAATTTCAGAAATGTCAAAAACTTTGACAATTGTAAAGTGTAGCCCACACCAGCGGCTTTCAAATCAAAAGCCTCGCAAATATTTGTCACCATCTGCATTGTCTTATGCCTACCTTCACCTTGTCTTATTTTATATTATATTTTGTTTCATAATCATTCTTATTAATTAAAGATTTCCCTATTTAATTAATCGCCTACAGGAATTATTTGATTTGAGTGTTTTTAGTCCCTGTTTGTGCCTCCATTTTTAATTTGCCTTTATGAGTATATCACAATATCTTTCGTGCCGAGATAAGTAGTGTATTATGGGACAGAGAGAGTAGTATTATTTGAGTCTTTGTCTTTCTCAAATAAGGTAAAATAATGTGAAAATGGTTTAAATATCCTTTGATTAGTTTTATTCCATGTTAATTGAGAGTTTGAGACCATCGATCACTAATCTAAACATATAGATATCCAACGCCGAGTGAATGCAAGATGTGGGGTAAAGAACACAAACGTAGATTTATCATACATTTGTAAAATGAAGTTATTATATAAATTGTGGAGGAAGTCAAAAAGTATACAAATATAGAATGATTAATTAATAATTAAGTTTAATTATAAATAGTCAAGCAAATCTTTGTTGGGGAA
Source organism: Oxyria digyna (assembly GCA_029168935.1). Taxonomy (NCBI): domain Eukaryota; kingdom Viridiplantae; phylum Streptophyta; class Magnoliopsida; order Caryophyllales; family Polygonaceae; genus Oxyria; species Oxyria digyna. The sequence goes on from JAPVLV010000018.1 coordinate 10,444,991, forward strand.
ATTAAAGAGAGAATCCAAGAAAGAAAGGGATTGTGGAGCTAGTTTTTGCGTGTTGACGTCCGGCAGCAAGAAAACACGTCTTTCCTTCTTCTTAGGTCGTCTCGTCGCCCATTTTTCTCAACTCCATTTGTTTATTTTATGTGATTTTAAACTCACTCATTTTACACACTAATTTGGACCCTTATCGTTTTGCGTGTGCCTATAATAATCCACTAACATAAGTTTATGACGGATACGTTCACGATATGCATACATCATAGTATATTTCAGGGTTCGGTCTTTGGACGTACGAGAGTGCCACCTCACATTTTACCCAAGAAAATGTTTATGGATAAACTCAAATGGAGGAAGTCTCCATTTGAGATATTGTTCAACATGATCATCTCCGAGTGCTTGAATATCTGTGTTTTATTGCTTTGCTTAAGAAGGGGCTTGACAAGTTTGCTCCGCGAGGAAAGCGATTTGTGTATCTCGGTTATCCGCATATACAAAAGGGGTACAAAGTTATGAAATGGAAAATAAGAAGATGTTTGTTAGAAGGGACGTCATATTCCGCGAGGATGAATTTCCTTCAAAGATACAACTTGTCCTATTCTTGACAAATTGCATATAGATCCATTGGACACTTGTTTGCCTATTGATCCTCTGGATTCAGGGATTCCTTATGATGATAGTGGTTATGATCCAATCCTAGAAGCAAAGGATGGAACAACCACTACGGTTTTGTCTCCTTCTCAAGAAGAGTTAGCTCTTGATGCTCCTACAGAAATGGTTCAAACACGACATTCAACTCGGATCAGATCTGACCCAGTTTTGTTGAAGGATTATCTGGTCAATTTTGTTGACAAAGACTATTTTGCACCTATTGCTAATGTTCTTGCGATGCCAGAACCCTATAATTACATGGAAGCTAAAGCTCACCCTGAATGAGATCGCGCCATGGAACAAGAATTGGAAGCCCTTGAGGAAAATGGAACATGGGAACTTGTTGCTCACCTAAAGGGAAACAAGCCATCAAATCCAAGTGGGTTTTCAAGGTAAAAATCTTGAGTGATGGTACGATTGATCGCTATAAAGCAAGGTTATTTGTAAAGGGGTTTAGTAAAAGTTAGGCAAGGACTATCGTGTGGTGGTTGCTAAATTACCTTCTGTGCGTATGGTGATTGCAATGGCTAAAACTCGTAAGTGGCCTCTTCGCCAATTGGACGTCAATAATGCCTTTCTCCATGAGCATATTGAGGAAGAAATTTACATGGCTCCTCAGAAGGGTGTGATAAGGCAAGGCCCTTGCTGGTTTGTCGTCTTCGTTGATCGCTTTGTGGTTTGAAGCAGGCGTCTCGATAGTGGAATTTGGAGCTTACTCAATTCCTCAAAACTCAAGGGTACACAGTCCCGGAATGATTATTCCCTATTCACAAAGGGATATGATGCCTCCTATGTTGTTCTTTTGGTCTACGTGGGTGATGTGTTGATCACTGGACCGATTACAATGGAAATTCAGTCGATCAAGGATGCTTTGCATCTCAAATTCACTATTAAAGATATCAGTTTAGCTCGATATATTTTTGGAATGGAGTTGTACGGAGATTCACATGGCACTTTGCTCAGTCAGAAGAAATATATTTCCGACATTTTGAAGGACACATGTTTCACCAATGCTAGATCCACACCTTTCCTTTACCCACTGGCCTACAATTGAACAATGAAGATGGTACGTTGTTGTATGATTTTGAGCGATATCAGCGACTGATAGGTAGATTACTCTACATGGGTTTAACTCGCCCATAATTTTCTTATGCAATACCACAACACCTTAATCAACTTGTATTCAAGCCTAGATTGCCTCATTTGTTGGTTTCCCATCATGTGTTCTTCGCTATTTGGCTGACACAGTTTGTGCAGGAACTTTTTATCCTGCCCAAAGCTCCTTAAAGGTTGTTGGATTTAAAAATGCTAACTAGGGCTCATGTCTCACAACTCGGTGATCACTCACTGGGTACCGTGTTTATTTGGGACATTCACTTGTTTCTTGGAAAACAAAGAACCATGTGATTGTTTCACGATCATCTTCTTAAGCGAAGTATAGGAGTATGGCAGCGACCACAACTGAGTTACTTTGGGTTAGTTATGTGCTCAAGATTTGCAAATTGTCATGTCACCACCTATTACTCTGTTTTGTGATAATAGAGTTGCACAACAAATGACAGCAAATCCTTGATATCATGAACGAACAAAATATTTGGAGATTGATTGTCATTTTACAAGACACCACATTCAGTCTGGTTTTCTTCGCACAACTTACATACCTACACAACTTCAAATTGCTGACATCGTGATAAAGGTTGTAGGCGAAGCACAACATGGTTTTCTTTGTTGGGTCTGCGAGTGCTTTTTTCTTGAGAGGGGGAGATGTTGAATTGATCCATTTTAGTCCAAAAAGTTATTCTTCTAGCAATAAAGCAGCCGACCAATGGCATTGTTCCAACTGGCACCAGAACCGGAGCCTAAGAAAATGTACATTGTGAAACTCGTCCATATAAAGAAAAATGAGGTATAAATATGAACATGTGACTGAACACATAAATTTATCAATTAATTCCATGCGTATAAGGAATGAGTGCGGTTCGGATGAGAACAAGTTTTAGGATGAGAACGTGAGAATGACTGATGTTCATCAAAATGTACTTGAAAGTTCATCAAAATTTTCATTCACAATTTTGAAAAAGTGATGCACATATACGATTCTTGCCTAAATATTTTTCTGTTTCTCAAAAAAATTAAATTTAAATAAATATTATTGAATATTTAGATATTTTTAAGTTTGTCAACGAATATTCTCCATATTATTAATAGATATTTACCAATTTACTACTAAGTGTTTACCAATCTCAGATTTACATTTTAATGTTTATTCTCACTCAATACTTTCTCGTAATAAATAACTTTCTACAAGTACATTTTACAAGAACATATATTTTTAGTTTTATGCATGAACTTTCACTTGCATGGATTCAATGTAATAAAATAATATGCACAAACTTGCAATAATAAAATTAGCTTCTCTTTCTTTGACTTTCACTATGCAATAAGTTTCCAGTACATAATTGAGTTACAATTTTTTTTTTTGGTTTCCCACTCTAGTTCAGCAACTATGGACTCCGTTACTACCCTTATATCAAGAGTTCGAGCTGCGTGGCTGGCTCTCCTAAAAAAAAAATTTTAACCTCCACCAAGTCTCGAACTCGTTACCTCATGTTAGGTGGTTGGGATCCCTTATCACCTGACCAAATGCTTGTTGGTTGAGTTACAAATTTTTACAGAGCATTGTTCTTCTAGATCTATTTTTATGGACATTTTGGTCACCTACCTTGAAGGCTGTGGGGGCCTGGCGTAGATTAATTACTACGGAGTTTATATATTAAATAAGTATTGACTATCCATTGAAATGTACGATCAACTCATTTCCCATTAAGTATAATTACTTATCTGACCCGGTCCAAAATGCATTAATTAGAGCTAGCTATACCTATGATGACATCACTTAATTGATCGAAACTTTAGAAGAAGGAAAAAAAGAAATTGCTAAATTCATGCGCTTATCCATTCACTATATCATAATAGGGTTTATTCGTTGAAACATCTTGGTTGTTGGACGTATATTGTAGCTTACATCTATTGTTTCAAAATTACTCTTCAAGACATCCAAATTTATTTATATATATTATAGCTTACATCTATTTATATATATTGTAGCTTACATCTATTGCTAAATTCATGTGCTTATCCATTCACTATATCATAATAAGGCTCAATTTATTTATATATATTATATTGTAGCTTACATCCATTCACTATATCATATATTGTAGCTTAAAATTCATATCAACTGCAAATTCTTAGCTTAGGTCCTAGTCTTTCGTTTGCATACTCATACATTTTATAAAAATATGAAAATCAGATGATAATCAATAATTGAGTAATTGTCCCTTTATTTCCTTCTTGTTTCACTCGGCACATATGTCGATGTGCGTTTTGTTTTATCAATATCTCTAATTATACATTAGTAAAAATTATAAAAATTGAATATTATTAAAGTACTCGATAAGACGAATAAAACAAGACCACACATGACTATATTTTTATCTATATATTGGTCGAAATTACGAAGATTCTCTTGATGTGTAAATAGTATCAAAAACAGAATCAAGAACAAAATACTGGTATGGAGGGAGTAGTGTTTAGCCACATAATATAATACAAATATCATCCCTTGGTATACATGTGATTCTAAAAGCCAGCACGAACAAATCAAGAAGAAAAACCCTAGTACCCTACTGGCATCTTCTTCTTTTCACTCTTATAAAAAAAAACTCAAAATTATTCACGCATCAATTATCTTTCAATTATTTGCGTGTTTAACCCCGCACCCGGTTTTTTATAACTAGTACTCGCTTTGGCCGCATCTCGGGTGCGTCTAATTTTTTTTTTAAACCGAGTCATTTATGGACGCATCCAGGATGCGCCCAAGATTATTATTATTATTATTATTATTATTTTTTGCGCCTTCAAACTACTCAAAAATCCGATCTGACTGAATCGGGTTTTTAAAAAAAGGTTTGGACGCATCCCGGGTGCGCCCAAGAGTGGGTGTCATTTGTAAAAAAGTGGGTGAGGTTTTTTTTTGCCTTTTTTATACCCTTCCCTTCTTCTTTTCTCATGCTGCAAAAAGCCCTGCTTAATTAGTCAGCCATCGCAATATAATAATACTAGTTAATTAATCTTTTGATTAAAGAATTACCCGTTTCCATCTACTAGTTTCGTTCAGCTTTCTCTTTCCCTGATTCATGTTAAGTACAAGAGACAGAAATAAAAGAAGAAGCTATCTAATCAGGCTTATAACTAAGTACCAAAAGAAAGAAAGATCAAAGAAGATATGGGGAGGGCACCTTGTTGTGACAAATCAAACGTGAAGAGAGGACCATGGTCGCCTGAAGAAGACGCCAAGCTCAAGTCCTATATCGAAGAGCATGGTACCCATGGCAACTGGATCGCCTTGCCTCAGAAGATGGGTATGTCATGATCTATCTATCTATCTATTTGTCTGTCTATCAGATATATCAGTCTATTTATGAGAGCTTGTAGATGATATTAAGCTAACAATTTTAATCTAAAATGATGAATAGGGTTAAAGAGATGTGGGAAGAGTTGTCGGCTTCGATGGCTAAACTACCTCCGACCCAACATCAGGCATGGAGGATTCTCGGAAGACGAAGATAAGATCATATGTAGCCTCTATGTTAGCATCGGAAGCCGGTGAGTTGGTTAAAGGGAATCCTTTCTCTAATTGTAAACAATTTGTAATAGATAGGTATTGATGTGTGATTTGGTGTATGACGGAATGTAGGTGGTCGATAATAGCAGCACAACTTCCAGGAAGAACAGATAACGATATCAAGAACTACTGGAACACGAAGCTGAAGAAGAAGTTGTTAGGCAAGCAAAGGAAGGATCTTGATCATCACTATTCGTCAATGGGCCGAAAAATCAAGAGACTCGCCTTAGAGGGTAACGTTAATCATCATCATGGGCTATCTAATTCTTCTTTCAACTCCATACCCATCAACCATGATCATCAAGTACTCATGCCACAATGGCCTTCAAATCCCGAGCTAGCCAATGTCGACGAACACTCCTCTATGAGAAGCTTGTTAATGAAGCTTGGAGGAAGTGGCTATGATCAAACCATGTACAATTCATTCCCTACTACTACTACCACTACTCAAATTCCACAAATCAACAACCAATTGATGAATATGTTGGCCTATGAGGAGGGTCAAGTGATGAAATCCGAGTATGATCTCGAGGGGCTCATGGTCAACTCTGATGCTCCTAGTTTTCCAGCTGACGTAGAAGAGCTAATGTCGAGTAATCCGGCTTCACAGAGAACGATGAACGGCCTAGATTTCGTTGATTGGGAAAGGATGATGATGATGAACGGCAATGTTAGTGGTGGTGGTAGTGAAGTTACTAGTTGTGGGGAGAGCCAAGCCGGATCTTGGGGCGATATGAGCTCCTTTGTTTCCATTCCCATGTCAGCTGCAGGATTGGATCATGGTTTTCATGAATTCAAGTACAATGGAGAGTGATGATATATACATATATGATCAACCATGTTGTAAATTCTTGGTGTAAGTTACATAAGATTGATTAAGGAGAGACGGTTTTTAGTTAGGTGTGTTTGGATTCCAGTCTAGGATCAAAACCCTAATAGATATAATGTGTGCTTTGTTTTGTTTAATTACCATTGTTTGCTTTTCTTTATATGTTTTATCACTTCTGTTTTTAGAGCTTATTTGTTGATCTTTAGTAAGTAGATTTTTGAAGGAGGGTAGACTTTGTTTGTAGTAAGTACGTACTGTATCATTTGGTGTAATATACTATATATACTGTAATGTTTTGGAATATAAGCAGATACGCGATTTATTTATTTAATTTGCAGTTAATGTTGTTGATAACTTGCATGTATTGCACGAACATTGCATGCCCTAATCAATTAGCTATACACTTATATACACAGTAACTTTGCAGTATATAATATACCCATATATAGGCGGGCGGCAGACAAATTAAAGAAATAAAATAGGGAGTAACAAGAATGAATAATTCAAATTCCAAGAAAATTCTGCACATCTGATTATGCTAACCCTATCCTTATATCCTCTAGCGATTTCAGCATGATCAGTCAAAAACAGTTTGCAAGATTCCAAGGACAAAAGCATAAGCAGGGAATGTTCAATTTGCATCTTAACTTTGATCAGTATATACATTTATAGTACTGTCCCAACATATATAGCTACTTGTTTTTGTGTATAATTATGTGTACTAGTATACATATTTTTGTATATATACACTTATGCGTGCATGTCACATACTAACACATCACTATTTATAAATTGTTTTGCATATAACTTGATTTACCGAACATGCTATATCAAACTCCTAAAATCTCAACTTCGGCTACCTACTTCAGCTATCTATTTCAGCTAACTTCAACTTCAGCTCATTTCAGCCTCGGCTTACTTTCACTTCAACTTCAGCTCACTTTTCTTTCACTTCAACTCGTGCCTATCCGAGCGCGCCCTAAGTTACTATGTACGTATTCGGATATAAAGTAGCTCCGAATTAAGTTAGACCGAAGTATATATTAAGTACTCTTCCAAAGTAGGTTCAATTTAATTAGATAGACACCCTTTATGCATACTTTAGGGTTTGGTATATTCTAATCTCTAATTAGCTGGAAAATTAGATATATCGATCAATAATAGACAGATGATGATCTTCGTGGTGTGATAAATAGGTAATGTGATCAAACCCCTCTGTTATTGCAATATAAGATCAAAGTATCGACATACAAAGTAGAGATACCTTGAAAAAAATACAGAAAACTTTTCTTAAAAAGTGTAGATACCTTGATTAATTAATGAATACCGATCCATCTAGCTAGATTGCTGTAAGAAGTTGCTGAAGAAGTTGTCAAAATTAATTTGAAGGCTTAACTTGACGTTTAAAGTTGGTTACAGTTGTGTACCGCTGATTACTCGCCCAATCCACCAATAGAAGGGTCATAGCCATGAAAAAGTACGCAATTATATGTCAAAACATGAAGCTGGTGTTAATGTAGCACATGTAGCTACCATGAAACAAATAATTTCAAAGAACTAAATTGCCTTAAGACGAGGTTAATCAATCGAAACAAATCTGAATACTACAACGTCCTACGCAATTAAACTAGATAATTTGAATGAGATAGAAACAAGATAAGCTTTGCTAGATAAACAGGGATCACGAATGGTAGTTTGCAAGATGAACACAGTTGCCGGTCGAATGCCAATCAGAACTCTTGATATTGCTAGAGCGATTATAATGTATGCAAAGTTTACAGGGAGATTCGTAATCCGGTGGAGCGTATCCTTACAAATGGTGATTTAATCGTATATATATCCCTCAAAACATACCCTAAACATAACGTATAATTGCAGTTAGTGCAATCCCGGAAATCTCGCCCTCCTTTCAGCCGTTACTTCGTCCGCGTCGCCCACGTCATCAGATCGTGTCTTCAACGGGTAAATTCTTCCGTCTTGAGTCTTGGACATTGTCTTTGAGCTTACATGGGTTGTCCGAATTAATGGGCTGAAATTAGGCCCAACAATTTGCCCCAAAAGAAAGTGTGGATTGGGCAAACGAATCCGACGGTTTCTTTTTTCATTTTCAATCTAGCCCTACACGTGTCCACCAGTTATTCCTGCGTTTGAATTTATCAAACCCTTTGAGTCTTTAAATTGTCGGGACACCTGGTAAAGAATCATCATTACTCTTCGGCCGACTGTAAGTCCCAAGGTAAGCTTTTCCTCTTCTGCCAATCTTCCTCTTTCTTCTTCCAGTTTTCCTCCTTCTTTTCATAACAATGGCGTCCGATTCTGAGACGGGAGTTCACGATCCTCTTCCGTTCCTCCTTACCGATCAAAACGCCGTCCCCAACGAGTTAACCAAGGCGGATCTGAAGCAATTATGTCATTGTTACGGATTTCCTGACGACTCGACGCTTCGGGTGCCAGGAGCAAACGATAGGGCTGACGATGAAGAAGACGGTTGGGTGTGTCTTTTTGAGTATTCCTTCAAAATCCTCCACATCTTCCCCTTTTCCCAACTGGTTCGAGACGTCTTGGAGAAGTATAATCTTGCATGCTGTCAAATCATGCCACATGGGTGGAGATTGCTTCGGGTTCTTGACCGCCTAAATGAAAGGTATCCCAGTCTGAACTTCGTCCTTGCTTCTTTCGAGTATTTTCACCATCCTATGACGATAAAGTCCCACATGTACTGCTTTACGACACGGTCGGGCTACAAGTCCCTTGCTTTGGGTAAAAGTCCTAATGATAGGGGATGGAAGAAACGGTATTTCTTTGCGCAAGTGTCATCGTTAGGAAAGGAGGAGGATTGGCACTTCCTGAGAACCAGATGGTTATGCCAGGGTATGTATTCTTCCCGTGTTTGCTCTTCTTCGTTGCGTTTTAACTTTGTCATACTTTTTCTTTCTTGCAGTTTGATACGCTGCACTTTGTATAGCGTAACTAGGGATTATTACATTGATTTAGGAGTATTGTTATATGTGTTTCGAGTCATTATTATGTTCTGAGATATTTATTAAGAAGTGAAGAAATTGAGATCAGAACCGAAGAAGATTGAAGACTTGAAGAAATCACCGACGGCGATCGCCATGGATCAGCGGCGATCGCGGTGGAGCAACAGAGAGGAGCCGAGAAGATTTAATAGATCCGCGATCGCGGGTATTGTGCTGAATTCTACCTTTGCTGGATTGAAGATGGGCCGTGCAAGAATTGGGTTGGAGCTGTTGGGCTGCACAATTGGAAGCAAGCATGTGAAACTAATTCACATAATCTCACGTGGAGTAATGGGCCCACATTGGAAGCTGCAGCCGTAATGGCGTCCGATTCTGAGACGGGAGTTCACGATCCTCTTCCGTTCCTCCTTACCGATCAAAACGCCGTCCCCAACGAGTTAACCAAGGCGGATCTGAAGCAATTATGTCATTGGTACGGATTTCCTGACGACTCGACGCTTCGGGTGCCAGGAGCAAACGATAGGGCTGACGATGAAGAAGACGGTTGGGTGTGTCTTTTTGAGTATTCCTTCAAAATCCTCCACATCTTCCCCTTTTCCCAACTGGTTCGAGACGTCTTGGAGAAGTATAATCTTGCATGCTGTCAAATCATGCCACATGGGTGGAGATTGCTTCGGGTTCTTGACCGCCTAAATGAAAGGTATCCCAGTCTGAACTTCGTCCTTGCTTCTTTCGAGTATTTTCACCATCCTATGACGATAAAGTCCCACATGTACTGCTTTACGACACGGTCGGGCTACAAGTCCCTTGCTTTGGGTAAAAGTCCTAATGATAGGGGATGGAAGAAACGGTATTTCTTTGCGCAAGTGTCATCGTTAGGAAAGGAGGAGGATTGGCGCTTCCTGAGAACCAGATGGTTATGCCAGGGTATGTATTCTTCCCGTGTTTGCTCTTCTTCGTTGCGTTTTAACTTTGTCTTACTTTTTCTTTCTTGCAGTTTGATACGCTGCACTTTGTATAGCGTAACTAGGGATTATTACATTGATTTAGGAGTATTGTTATATGTGTTTCGAGTCATTATTATGTTCTGAGATATTTATTAAGAAGTGAAGAAATTGAGATCAGAACCGAAGAAGATTGAAGACTTGAAGAAATCACCGACGGCGATCGCCATGGATCAGCGGCGATCGTGGTGGAGCAACAGAGAGGAGCCGAGAAGATTTAATAGATCCGCGATCGCGGGTATTGTGCTGAATTCTACCTTTGCTGGATTGAAGATGGGCCGTGCAAGAATTGGGTTGGAGCTGTTGGGCTGCACAATTGGAAGCAAGCATGTGAAACTAATTCACATAATCTCACGTGGAGTAATGGGCCCACATTGGAAGCTGCAGCCGTAATTTGCTATTTGAAGCAAGCAGTTGCACAAATTACTCCACCACTTTGCTACGTTCTTTTATTGTCCTTTTGCCTTATTTTCCTTGTTTTGTTTTATCTCTTTCCTTTTATTAATTAGTTTTAGGATTTATCTTTTACCATATATTTTTAGGGTTAGTACCTATTTAAGAACGCTAGTTCTTTCTATCTCATCATCATCTTTTCCATCAGACAATTTAGTTCTGCAACCATGAACAGGAACTAATCTCCATTGTTTTACCTAGCAGTTGAAACCTTCAGTTATTACGTTGTGAGATTTCTAAACTCTTGTTCTTTTCCTATGGGTTTGTATTAATTCTCTTGTTCTTCATCTATTGATTTCTATTAGTTTTGCTAGCTTGATCACCTAGTTTGATTGATAGTTTTCTATTGCTAGACTAGGAATATACGGTGGAATTCCTTGTCATTGTAGCATTCATATCTGCATGATCTGGTAGTTGATTGCTTTTATGAAAGAGAATTGATTGCATGTTAATACTTGACGGTTGTAAGTTATTGCATGCATCCTTATGATTTCTGTGCCCTTTGCTGCTATTTCATCTAATCTTGAGAGGTTTCCCTGATTGTTGAATAGTAAGTATTATCAGGACCGGTTGGCCTGCTGATATATTAAAGATTGGAATAGGAACATTCCCTAGGATTGAATAGAACTTGAGATAAATCTATGATCAACTTGATTGACTGTTGTGTGGATACTTGCTAGGTGAAACCCCTTCTCATTATATTCTCACCCAAACTTTCTTTGCTTGATACTTGTTACTTTTGTGTTTCATACAATCAAACCCCCCCCCCTTGGTTACTTGTTACTTGTTCGTTAGTTGGTATTTCGCTTGACTGCATAGCGATTGGTGTTTTGATTCCCTTGGGTTCGACCTCTACTTGCTTGCTATACTTTAGTTAGTGTTTAGAGTTTTCTTTGATTTGGCACTACGATTTTAGCCACATCACAGTTCCTGAGGAGATAGATCGTCCGAAGAACACAACCCTTGAAGCGAAGTTGAGTAAAATCTTGGTCGTTCTGATTCTTCATCGCACGTTCCAGAACTTTACGATCGCTCAACCTATTCCGTCGGACGATATGGGTCCTACTCCTTCCCCTTCCAAATGTAAGTATCTTAAGACCTTTTGTTTTTGTCGTATGACGTGTTGATTTATAGTGAGGCCGTGGTTTTATGGCAGCGACTAGCACCCGGGCAGGACGTTCCAACGCTCGGCTATCTATCAAGGACTTGGTGGCTGTTAAGGGGAAAAGCAAGGCTTCCACATCTCACGCTCTGCCTCCGAAGCCCAAGTCGGGAGACAAAAGGAAGGCAAGTGAGCTCACCGACTTGTCGAAGGACATTGTTCCTATTGACGTTGAGGCGGGCATCTCAAAGTTTTCAGACACCATCGTTCCGGGTGACGTCAAATTGCTAAGCCTTCAAGATAATATGACCTATGATGGGGAGAGTCTCTGGGCGGTAAGTCGTGTTTATCGTCGTATTTTTCCATCATGGACCTCTAATCTTACCTCTGTTTCCTTTTTGTAGGTGGTTCAACATATCTGGGTGTGTCAGGACAAGGCCACAAAGACGATCGAGGATCTTACTTATCGGGCCGACATCGCTGAGAATCGGGTCAAGGACATGAAAGGAATGCTGAAGAAGGCGGAGGACGCTGGGACTGAAGCCAAAGCTCAATTTGAAGCGTCGTTTCCGGACGGTTGTCCTTACACGGAGTACTTGAATGACATTCCTTCGCGGGATGAAGGCGCTGATGAGGCTGAATCCATCTCGGGTCGAACGGAGGTCATTGTTGATTCCTTGCGAAAGGAGGGTGATGACAAGGCTGATGATGGCGCTCCCACTTGCGACAACTGATCCTTTCTCTCACTTCATCTCTTAAATACTTGTTTTGCGTGTGTGGTGTTTCTTGATACTTGACTTGTTTTGGCGACCCGTCCACCATCGCGGGTCGCATGGTTGTGTTTTTAAGACAATGTTTTGGCAACCCGTCCTCCATCGCGGGTTGCATCTCTGTGTAAGACGTTCGGCCTATTGGCCTCTTTTTAATGGACTTTGTGATGTTTGATTATCTCTTTTTCGGTGGATAAAACGACCTGTCACATTTTTTACTGAAGATGAGTTTGGAAATCTTACGATCATATGATAATCGATAAGACGTATGTGTAATGTATCAATACCTTACGACGTATGTAAGGTCGCAGGGTACGTGGACCCAGGTGTCGTTCTTTCCTCTTAAGATCTAGTAGCGTGCGAATGACCTTCGTGTGTAGGCTCCTCTTTTAATAAGGAAAAAAGGGGGCATGCAATGTAAGTGCGCATGTGTTAGAGTCATGACGTAAGTCCGAAGGATAATAGTTAGCAATTGTATTTGCGTATCGTAGGTTGATCATACCTTATCACTGTCATAAGGCAAGTGTGGTACGACGTGCCTTTGGGATGTGTAATCCTTCGTGTACCGATCGATCGTGTTTGTATGTGTGAGCTCATGAGTGTATGTGTGTGGATCCACTTATTCTTTGTAGGCCTTTATTGATGAACCTGCCATTTTACCTGGATAGATAATAGGCATCGAATACGTCCTAAGACGGTATTCTAGACGTTTGTGTCAGAATTTATTCGGAAAATAAGACAAATGATAAGTGCAATGATCGATGGAATTATTAAATAGTGAGAATAGGTAAATGAGAAGGTTTTTAGAAATGATACAACTTTAGGTGAGTCGCGTTCCAACTTCGAGGGATGGGTTGTCCCTTGACGTCTTCTAGACGATATGCCACCTGTCCTACGACTTCAGCTATCATATATGGTCCTTCCCATTGGGGAGCTAGCTTACCATCCGTGGGGTCCTTTGTGTTCTGGAACGTCTTCCTTAAGACCCAGTCTCCTTGTTTAAAGACCTTGATCTTGACATTCTTGTTGTAACTCCTGGCGACCTGTTGTTGATTTTGAACATCCTAATCCTTGCTCTTTCTCTGAGTTCATTGACGGTGTCTATGTTGTGGGACAGAGACTCATCATTAGTGTCGAAATTTTGCAATCCATAACTTGTGGTTGGAAGAAGGACTTCGGCGGGGATCACTGCTTCACTTCCATACACGAGTGAGAAAGGCGATTGTCCCGTAGCGTTCTTTTGCGTTGTACGATCAGACCATAGGACGTAGGGTAGCTCCTCGGCCCATCTTCCTTTAGCACCTTCCAATCTCTTTTTTAGGTTATTGATGATGATTTTATTGCTGGACTCTGCCTGCCCGTTGGCTTGAGGGTATCTTGGTGTAGAAGTGACCAAGTTAATGTTCCATCGCGCGCAGAAGTCTCTGGTCTTACTCCCGATGAACTGGGAGCCATTGTCGCAGACAATCTCTGAAGGTATGCCAAATCTGGACAGAATATTACGTTTAATGAACGATATTACCTGTTTTTCCTTTATTTCCCGATAAGCTTCTTCTTCGATCCATTTAGAAAATTAATCCGTCATAGCTAAAAAGAAAACTCTTTGCCCCAGGGCTGGGGGAGTTTTCCGACTATGTCCATCCCCCACCTCATGAAAGGCCATGGAGCTATCGTAGGATGCAATAGCTCTGACGGTTGGTGTGGGACGGGTGCATGTCGTTGACACGCGTCGCATTTCTTAGCATGGTTTAACGCATCTATGTTCATGGTTGGCCAAAATAATCCTTGACGTCGGGCTTTGCATGCTAGACTTCGTCCTCCTGCGTGGTTTCCACACTCGCCATTGTGGAGCGAGTAAAGTAGCTTTTGCGCCTCAGATGGCGTTAGGCACTTCAACTTTGCCCCTGTGACGGATCGTTTAAAGAGTAAGTCATCAATTATACCGTAAGAAAGAGCATGTACCTTAAGCCTTTTGGCCGCCACTTTATCTGCCGGTAAGACACCTCGGACCATTTAATCCAGAAATGGTTTGGTCCAATCTTCAGCGTCTTCTGTCTGTTGTTGACCAGAATTTTCCTCATGGACTAAGATTTCTGGGGGTGCATCGCTTGCCTTAGATATGGCGGGAGTTGTTACATGGACGATAGGAATGACAGGGAATTCCTTAGGATCTAAGGCTGATCCCAAGTTGGCTAGTGCGTCTGCTTGTGTATTTTGTTCTCTGGGGACTTGGTGTATCTCAAACGTGTTGAACTTCGCCATTAGTCCTCGAGTGACGATCACATATGCTTCCATCCTATCATCTTTTGTGGCATATGATCCCTGGATCTAATTGACTATAAGAAGTGAATCACATGTAACCTTGATGTATTCTATTCCCATATCAACTGCCAAATGTAAACCAAATATAAGTGCTTCATACTCGGCTTCGTTGTTCGTCGCATCCCACTCACATCTCACAGCTTGGGCTATGTTGTCCCCTTGTGGCGATTTCAGTACGACGCCTAAACCTGTGCCCCTGACGTTCGATGCCTCGTCAGTATAGAGTTCCCATGTACCTTTTTGTTAGGTTGCCGACAGTTTTGACACTTCTTTCATTGCTTCCTCCTCTAATGTAGGATTGAAATCAGCCACGAAGTCAGCTAGAGCTTGAAATTTGGTGGTTGTCCTAGGTTCGTACTGTATTTCATACCCACTCAGATGTATAGCCCACTTCGTTATGCGCTTTGTGAATTCTGTTTTCCTTAGGACGGCCTTCAGGGGATGATTCATTCTTACGATGATGGTGTGCGACTCAAAGTATGGTCGTAACTTGTTGGATGCCATGACCAGAGCAAGTACTAGTTTCTCCAAGGACGAATATCGTGTTTCGGCCGGCAGCAATGACCGACTGATGTAATAAACTGGCAACTGTTGTCCATCTTCCTCCCTCACTAGGACTGCGCTCACCGATGACTCTGAAACTGACAAATATAGAGGTAATGCTTCTTCGGTCTTGGGTTTCGCCAGTAGCAAGGGGTTGGACAGATACGTCTTGAGATCTTGGAAAGCCATCTCATGCTCTCCGCCCCACTGGAAGGACTTACTCTTTTTCAGTGCATCATAGAAGTGTTTTCATTTATCGGACGACTTGGAAATGAACTTGTTGAAAGCTGTGAGTCGTCCTGTCAGTTTCTGGACGACTTTGATGCATCTAGGAGATCTTAAATTTATGATCGCCTTGATTTGTTCAGGACTAGCTTCGATGCCCCTCTGATTCACCAAGTATCCTAGGAATTTTCCTGATGACACACCGAAAGAACACTTAGTTGGATTTAATTTCATATTATATCTTTTAAGTACCTCGAACGCTTCTTGTAGATGTTCAATGTGATCTTTTTTCTGCTTGGACTTGACCAACATATCGTCGATGTATACTTCCATGGTGTCCCCGATCTGGTCCTTGAACATCCTATTGACTAGACGTTGGTAGGTTGCCCCTGCGTTCTTGAGACCAAAGGGCATGACCTTGTAACAATAGGTTCCTTGACTGGTCACGAAGGTTGTTTTCTCCTGGTCGTCTGGATCTGGTGATACCCACTGAAGGAATCCATGAATGTGAGCATCTCATGTCCCGCCATCGCATCGATCATGGCGTCGATGTGAGGAAGCGAAAATGAGTCTTTCGGACAGGCCTTATTGAGGTCTTTGAAGTCAACGCAGACTCACCATTTCCCGTTCTTCCTTTCTACGACCACAACATTTTCCAACCAGTCGGGATACTTGAGTTCCCTGATCTTACCAGTCTCGAGGAGTTTTGTTACTTCTTCATCGATCACCTTGTTGCGTTCAGCAGCAAGGTGATCGATGAAGTAAGCAAAATTGCTTGGTACTTGCTGAATTTCAAAATTGCTTCCACTGCACCATGATGTAAGCAAGCCAACCTATATATATAAGCTAAAGCCATGGATGTGGGATGATTTAGCTTAACTAATGACTTTATTTCATCTGTCAATCAACTGATATAACTCGACACAAAATCATTTTCAAATATTTCTGGATTAAAAGAGAGTAATTAAGATCTCAGATCCTCAAAGGCTTTAGTGTATTCCTCAATCTCTCCCACTTGCAATAATTTGTTAAATTCTTCTACCAAAACAGAACCTTGTTTTTTCCCAAATCTCACACACAATGCCTCGTAAAATCCTAACCACTGAACTCTTGGATTCTGCATAACAAAACTCTGTGTCCACACATCATCTTTCCCATTCATATACATCAATGCTATCTTTATCCTCTGAACTTCCTCAATTCCAAATATTCCAAAATATTTCGCACTTTTGCAAACCAAACTTCGCGACTTTATTCCCATATAAAAATGTAAAATAAAGTTTAGGGAGACGATGATTACCTCTAGAAGACTCCGTAGAGTTAGAACCACTCATATCGCCACCTTTTTTATTCCATCTTTTTGGAGGATTACCCAAAAATGATGGTCTCGACACTAAAACCCTAGCATTTAGGTTTTCTGCCTTAATTACTAGTTCTTAAGGAAGATTCTCTCCGAGATTCGGCGCATTCTTTCAGGATACACCTGGGTCAGTACTTCTTGTAGAACCTTGGTCAATTGTCGTAGTCAAATTCCTCACCATTTTACCCAAATTCTAGAATTGTTGTTGAATATTTTTCTGCAAATTTTGCACTCGCCTATCAACTCATTTATGTCGATCTTGCAACGCGTCTGCTTGAACCTTATGGGATCCCATTTGCTCGCTTACAACCAATAGATTGTGTAAAGTTCTCGTGTAAGAAAGTGTTGAGAGATTGCAAGTCATATTAAAAATAGCCTTTTATCGCATTCCTTTAAGTGTCTCGTTAGCTTTCTTTTATCTCGTTCAAGTCAACTTCATCACGGAATCTTTAATGGGGATTCTATACAGGAACGGAGGTGGGGATGAGGAAAGTTATATAATCATTGTGGGGATAGGGATGCTCTCATCCCCGTCGGATCCCCAAAACCGTTCCTACCGCAAAACCACCTAAGGAAAATTTACATATGATTTGTATAAAATATTTAGCAATATGTATTTTGCACAAAAAGTATGCTCTAAATGAAATATCATACTACTTTGAATAGTTTAGTCTATGTAAATTTATGATTATCGATAGTCTTTTCTATTGTAATTTAATATTAGAGTTATTCATTGATATACTTGAAAATTACAATACATTTACTTGAATAACACAAAATGACGGTATCTCAATTGGAGATTTTAAATGGAAAAAATTAACTAGGATTGGAATTCTCGATGGGAGTGGAGATGGAGAAAAAATTAAAGCATAAACGAGGAGAGGGATGGGACAGGACGGGAAAAAAAATTCCAAATGGTATACAGATAGATTGTTCTTCATCAGATTGTCATTCTCACAATCATCAGATTAGATTCTTCTTCATGTTGATTGTTGAAAATTTGTACAGATATCTTTCTTGAAGAATTCTATTTGTTCTTATTACTACCTTTTCTTATCGAGAAAATAAACATCATAAATATTATAAATGGATTGAATTAGAAAATAAGTTATTTGTTTTTAAGAGATATTTATAACTCTTCAAAAGCATGGAAAATATAAATTTTATGTATGCGTTTTGTTGGGTCGATTCATTTTATTGAGTTTTTTTCATCATTTTCCATGAAACTTGTTACGATAATGTGCCAATAGTGTATAAAATATCTCTTATTCTAATGAAAAATGAAGTTTAAAACGTCTTTTATTTTCAATCGGATGGAACGTTACAACAACAACAACCCCTTTATATCACGATAAATGGGTCTAGGGGTCGGGATGGTTACATCCTTACCCTACAAATCTACAAATAGCCGCATAGAATAACAAATAAACATAAAAAGAACAAAACCATAACAAAGCCAGGCAACACCAAACTACCCGGAGTTCGTAGACCGTCAAGCCTAGACTTCTGTAATTCGAATTTTCTCCCTCCATAAATTTTTGTCCTGGGTCACAATTGTTGTGAGTTCCATCAGGGAAAGATCTTTCTGAATAACTTACATCCAACACTTTTGAGGCGACCTCTGCCTCGTCTGAAATCTCCCAAGGCCAGACCCTCACAGTTGCGAACTAGAGTACTAAGTGGTCTCCATTGCACGTGCCAGGAACACTGATGTCTAGATTCTCGCAACTTATCTTTAATATTAGTCAATCTGACTTTGTCTCTGATAACTTCAATCCTAATCATATCTGATCTTGTATGGTCGCACATTCAACGCAACATCCGCATCTCATCTACCATAAGCCTCTGCTCATGAGCCCTCGTCATTGGCCAACACTCCACTTCATAGGTCATGGCTGGTCTGACTACCACCTTATAAAGTCCCACATGTACTGCTTTACGACACGGTCGGGCTACAAGTCCCTTGCTTTGGGTAAAAGTCCTAATGATAGGGGATGGAAGAAACGGTATTTCTTTGCGCAAGTGTCATCGTTAGGAAAGGAGGAGGATTGGCGCTTCCTGAGAACCAGATGGTTATGCCAGGGTATGTATTCTTCCCGTGTTTGCTCTTCTTCGTTGCGTTTTAACTTTGTCTTACTTTTTCTTTCTTGCAGTTTGATACGCTGCACTTTGTATAGCGTAACTAGGGATTATTACATTGATTTAGGAGTATTATTATATGTGTTTCGAGTCATTATTATGTTCTGAGATATTTATTAAGAAGTGAAGAAATTGAGATCAGAACCGAAGAAGATTGAAGACTTGAAGAAATCACCGACGGCGATCGCCATGGATCAGCGGCGATCGCGGTGGAGCAACAGAGAGGAGCCGAGAAGATTTAATAGATCCGCGATCGCGGGTATTGTGCTGAATTCTACCTTTGCTGAATTGAAGATGGGCCGTGCAAGATTGGGCTGGAGCTGTTGGGCTGCACAATTGGAAGCAAGCATGTGAAACTAATTCACATAATCTCACGTGGAGTAATGGGCCCACATTGGAAGCTGCAGCCGTAATTGGCTATTTGAAGCAAGCAGCTGCACAAATTACTCCACCACTTTGCTACGTTCTTTTATTGTCCTTTTGCCTTATTTTCCTTGTTTTGTTTTATCTCTTTCCTTTTATTAATTAGTTTTAGGATTTATCTTTTACCATATATTTTAAGGGTTAGTATCTATTTAAGAACGCTAGTTCTTTCTATCTCATCATCATCTTTTCCATCAGACAATTTAGTTCTGCAACCATGAGCAGGAACTAATCTCCATTGTTTTACCTAGCGGTTGAAACCTTCAGTTATTAAGTTGTGAGATTTCTAAACTCTTGTTCTTTTCCTATGGGTTTGTATTAATTCTCTTGTTCTTCATCTATTGATTTCTATTAGTTTTGCTAGCTTGATCACCTAGTTTGATTGATAGTTTTCTATTGCTAGACTAGGAATATACGGTGGAATTCCTTGTCATTGTAGCATTCATATCTGCATGATCTGGTAGTTGATTGCTTTTATGAAAGAGAATTGATTGCATGTTAATACTTGAAGGTTGTAAGTTATTGCATGCATCCTTATGATTTCTGTGCCCTTTGCTGCTATTTCATCTAATCTTGAGAGGTTTCCCTGATTGTTGAATAGTAAGTATTATCAGGACCGGTTGGCCTGCTGATATATTAAAGATTGGAATAGGAACATTCCCTAGGATTGAATAGAACTTGAGATAAATCTATGATCAACTTGATTGACTGTTGTGTGGATACTTGCTAGGTGAAACCCCTTCTCATTATATTCTCACCCAAACTTTCTTTGCTTGATACTTGTTACTTTTGTGTTTCATACAATCAAACCCCCCCCCCCCCCCCCTTGGTTACTTGTTACTTGTTCGTTAGTTGGTATTTCGCTTGACTGCATAGCGATTGGTGTTTTGATTCCCTTGGGTTCGACCTCTACTTGCTTGCTATACTTTAGTTAGTGTTTAGAGTTTTCTTTGATTTGGCACTACGATTTTAGCTACATCACAGTTCCTGAGGAGATAGATCGTCCGAAGAACACAGTCCTTGAAGCGAAGTTGAGTAAAATCTTGGCCGTTCTGATTCTTCATCGCACGTTCCAGAACTTTACGATCGCTCAACCTATTCCGTCGGACGATATGGGTCCTACTCCTTCCCCCTTCCAAATGTAAGTATCTTAAGACCTTTTGTTTTTGTCGTATGACGTGTTGATTTATAGTGAGGCCGTGGTTTTATGGCAGCGACTAGCACCCGGGCAGGACGTTCCAGCGCTCGGCTATCTATCAAGGACTTGGTGGCTGTTAAGGGGAAAAGCAAGGCTTCCACATCTCACGCTCTGCCTCCGAAGCCCAAGTCGGGAGACAAAAGGAAGGCAAGTGAGCTCACCGACTTGTCGAAGGACATTGTTCCTATTGACGTTGAGGCGGGCATCTCAAAGTTTTCAGACGCCGTCGTTCCGGGTGACGTCAAATTGGTAAGCCTTCAAGATAATATGACCTATGCTGGGGAGAGTCTCTGGGCGGTAAGTCATGTTTATCGTCGTATTTTTCCATCATGGACCTCTAATCTTACCTCTGTTTCCTTTTTGTAGGTGGTTCAACATATCTGGGTGTGTCAGGACAAGGCCACAAAGACGATCGAGGATCTTACTTATCGGGCCGACATCGCTGAGAATCGGGTCAAGGACATGAAAGGAATGCTGAAGAAGGCGGAGGACGCTAGGACTGAAGCCAAAGCTCAATTCGAAGCGTCGTTTCCGGACGGTTGTCCTTACACGGAGTACTTGAACGACATTCCGTCGCGGCACGAAGGCGCTGATGAGGCTGAATCCATCTCGGGTCGAACGGAGGTCATTGCTGATTCCTTGCAAAAGGAGGGTGATGACAAGGCTGATGATGACGCTCCCACTTGCGACAACTGATCCTTCCTCTCACTTCATCTCTTAAATACTTGTTTTGCGTGTGTGGTGTTTCTTGATACTTGACTTGTTTTGGCGACCCGTCCACCATCGCGGGTCACATGGTTGTGTTTTTAAGACAATGTTTTGGCAACCCGTCCTCCATCGCGGGTTGCATCTCTGTGTAAGACGTTCGGCCTATTGGCCTCTTTTTAATGGACTTTGTGATGTTTGATTATCTCTTTTTCGGTGGATAAAACGACCTGTCACATTTTTTACTGAAGATGAGTTTGGAAATCTTACGATCATATGATAATCGATAAGACGTATGTGTAATGTATCAATACCTTACGACGTATGTAAGGTCGCAGGGTACGTGGACCCAGGTGTCGTTCATTCCTCTTAAGATCTAGTAGCGTGCGAATGACCTTCGTGTGTCGGCTCCTCTTTTAATAAGGAAAAAAGGGGGCATGCAATGTAAGTGCGCATGTGTTAGAGTCATGACGTAAGTCCGAAGGATAATAGTTAGCAATCGTATTTGCGTATCGTAGGTTGATCATACCTTATCACTGTCATAAGGCAAGTGTGGTACGACGTGCCTTTGGGATGTGTAATCCTTCGTGTACCGATCGATCGTGTTTGTATGTGTGAGCTCATGAGTGTATGTGTGTGGATCCACTTATTCTTTGTAGGCCTTTATTGATGAACCTGCCATTTTACCTGGATAGATAATAGGCATCGAATACGTCCTAAGACGGTATTCTAGACGTTTGTGTCAGAATTTATTCGGAAAATAAGACAGATGATAAGTGCAATGATCGATGGAATTATTAAGTAGTGAGAATAGGTAAATGAGAAGGTTTTTAGAAATTATACAACTTTAGGTGAGTCGCGTTCTAACTTCAAGGGATGGGTTGTCCCTTGACGTCTTCTAGACGATATGCCACCTGTCCTACGACTTCAGCTATCATATATGGTCCTTCCCATTGGGGAGCTAGCTTACCATCCGTGGGGTCCTTTGTGTTCTGGAACGTCTTCCTTAAGACCCAGTCTCCTTGTTTAAAGACCTTGATCTTGACATTCTTGTTGTAACTCCTGGCGACCTGTTGTTGATTTTGAACATCCTAATCCTTGCTCTTTCTCTGAGTTCATTGACGGTGTCTATGTTGTGGGACAGAGACTCATCATTAGTGTCGAAATTTTGCAATCCATATCTTGTGGTTGGAAGAAGGACTTCGGCGGGGATCACTGCTTCACTTCCATACACGAGTGAGAAAGGCGATTGTCCCGTAGCGTTCTTTTGCGTTGTACGATCAGACCATAGGACGTAGGGTAGCTCCTCGGCCCATCTTCCTTTAGCACCTTCCAATCTCTTTTTTAGGTTATTGATGATGATTTTATTGCTGGACTTTGCCTGCCCGTTGGCTTGAGGGTATCTTGGTGTAGAAGTGACCAAGTTAATGTTCCATCGCGCGCAGAAGTCTCTGGTCTTACTCCCGATGAACTGGGAGCCATTGTCGCAGACAATCTCTGAAGGTATGCCAAATCTGGACAGAATATTACGTTTAATGAACGATATTACCTGTTTTTCCTTTATTTCCCGATAAGCTTCTTCTTCGATCCATTTAGAAAAGTAATCCATCATAGCTAAAAAGAAAACTCTTTGCCCCAGGGCTGGGGGAGTTTTCCGACTATGTCCATCCCCCACCTCATGAAAGGCCATGGAGCTATCGTAGGATGCAATAGCTCTGACGGTTGGTGTGGGACGGGTGCATGTCGTTGACACGCGTCGCATTTCTTAGGATGGTTTAACGCATCTATGTTCATGGTTGGCCAAAATAATCCTTGACGTCGGGCTTTGCATGCTAGACTTCGTCCTCCTGCGTGGTTTCCACACTCGCCATTGTGGAGCGAGTAAAGTAGCTTTTGCGCCTCAGATGGCGTTAGGCACTTCAACTTTGCCCCTGTGACGGATCGTTTAAAGAGTAAGTCATCAATTATACCGTAAGAAAGAGCATGTACCTTAAGCCTTTTGGCCGCCACTTTATCTGCCGGTAAGACACCTCGGACCATTTAATCCAGAAATGGTTTGGTCCAATCTTCAGCGTCTTCTGTCTGTTGTTGACCAGAATTTTCCTCATTGACTAAGATTTCTGGGGGTGCATCGCTTGCCTTAGATATGGCGGGAGTTGTTACATGGACGATAGGAATGACAGGGAATTCCTTAGGATCTAAGGCTGATCCCAAGTTGGCTAGTGCGTCTGCTTGTGTATTTTGTTCTCTGGGGACTTGGTGTATCTCAAACGTGTTGAACTTCGCCATTAGTCCTCGAGCGACGATCACATATGCTTCCATCCTATCATCTTTTGTGGCATATGATCCCTGGATCTTATTGACTATAAGAAGTGAATCACATGTAACCTTGATGTATTTTATTCCCATATCAACTGCCAAATGTAAACCAAATATAAGTGCTTCATACTCGGCTTCGTTGTTCGTCGCATCCCACTCACATCTCACAGCTTGGGCTATGTTGTCCACTTGT
Organism: Oxyria digyna; assembly: GCA_029168935.1. Taxonomy (NCBI): domain Eukaryota; kingdom Viridiplantae; phylum Streptophyta; class Magnoliopsida; order Caryophyllales; family Polygonaceae; genus Oxyria; species Oxyria digyna. Next base: position 10,468,889 of record JAPVLV010000018.1, read on the forward strand.
GGCGATTTCAGTACGACGCCTAAACCTGTGCCCCTGACGTTCGATGCCTCGTCAGTATAGAGTTCCCATGTACCTTTTTGTTAGGTTGCCGACAGTTTTGACACTTCTTTCATTGCTTCCTCCTCTAATGTAGGATTGAAATCAGCCACGAAGTCAGCTAGAGCTTGAAATTTGATGGTTGTTCTAGGTTCGTACTTTATTTCATACCCACTCAGATGTATAGCCCACTTCGTTATGCGCTCTGTGAATTCTGTTTTCCTTAGGACGGCCTTCAGGGGATGATTCATTCTTACGATGATGGTGTGCGACTCAAAGTATGGTCGTAACTTGTTGGATGCCATGACCAGAGCAAGTACTAGTTTCTCCAAGGACGAATATCGTGTTTCGGCCGGCAGCAATGACCGACTGATGTAATAAACTGGCAACTGTTGGCCATCTTCCTCCCTCACTAGGATTGCGCTCACCGATGACTCTGAAACTGACAAATATAGAGGTAATGCTTCTTCGGTCTTGGGTTTCGCTAGTAGCAAGGGGTTGGACAGATACGTCTTGAGATCTTGGAAAGCCATCTCATGCTCTCCGCCCCACTGGAAGGACTTACTCTTTTTCAGTGCATCATAGAAGTGTTTTCATTTATCGGACGACTTGGAAATGAACTTGTTGAAAGTTGTGAGTCGTCCTGTCAGTTTCTGGACGACTTTGATGCATCTAGGAGATCTTAAATTTATGATCGCCTTGATTTGTTCAGGACTAGCTTCGATGCCCCTCTGATTCACCAAGTATCCTAGGAATTTTCCTGATGACACACCGAAAGAACACTTAGTTGGATTTAATTTCATATTATATCTTTTAAGTACCTCGAACGCTTCTTGTAGATGTTCAATGTGATCTTTTTTCTGCTTGGACTTGACCAACATATCGTCGATGTATACTTCCATGGTGTCCCCGATCTGGTCCTTGAACATCCTATTGACTAGACGTTGGTAGGTTGCCCCTGCGTTCTTGAGACCAAAGGGCATGACCTTGTAACAATAGGTTCCTTGACTGGTCACGAAGGATGTTTTCTCCTGGTCGTCTGGATCTGGTGATACCCACTGAAGGAATCCATGAATGTGAGCATCTCATATCCCGCCATCGCATCGATCATGGCGTCGATGTGAGGGAGCGAAAATGAGTCTTTCGGACAAGCCTTGTTGAGGTCTTTGAAGTCAACGCAGACTCACCATTTCCCGTTCTTCCTTTCTACGACCACAACATTTTCCAACCAGTCGGGATACTTGAGTTCCCTGATCTTACCAGTCTCGAGGAGTTTTGTTACTTCTTCATCGATCACCTTGTTGTGTTCAGCAGCAAGGTGATCGATGAAGTAAGCAAAATTGCTTGGTACTTGCTGAATTTCAAAATTGCTTCCACTGCACCATGATGTAAGCAAGCCAACCTATATATATAAGCTAAAGCCATGGATGTGGGATGATTTAGCTTAACTAATGACTTTATTTCATCTGTCAATCAACTGATATAACTCGACACAAAATCATTTTCAAATATTTCTGGATTAAAAGAGAGTAATTAAGATCTCAGATCCTCAAAGGCTTTAGTGTATTCCTCAATCTCTCCCACTTGCAATAATTTGTTAAATTCTTCTACCAAAACAGAACCTTGTTTTTTCCCAAATCTCACACACAATGCCTCGTAAAATCCTAACCACTGAACTCTTGGATTCTGCATAACAAAACTCTGTGTCCACACATCATCTTTCCCATTCATATACATCAATGCTATCTTTATCCTCTGAACTTCCTCAATTCCAAATATTCCAAAATATTTCGCACTTTTGCAAACCAAACTTCGCGACTTTATTCCCATATAAAAATGTAAAATAAAGTTTAGGGAGACGATGATTACCTCTAGAAGACTCCGTAGAGTTAGAACCACTCATATCGCCACCTTTTTTATTCCATCTTTTTGGAGGATTACCCAAAAATGATGGTCTCGACACTAAAACCCTAGCATTTAGGTTTTCTGCCTTAATTACTAGTTCTTAAGGAAGATTCTCTCCGAGATTCGGCGCATTCTTTCAGGATACACCTGGGTCAGTACTTCTTGTAGAACCTTGGTCAATTGTCGTAGTCAAATTCCTCACCATTTTACCCAAATTCTAGAATTGTTGTTGAATATTTTTCTGCAAATTTTGCACTCGCCTATCAACTCATTTATGTCGATCTTGCAACGCGTCTGCTTGAACCTTATGGGATCCCATTTGCTCGCTTACAACCAATAGATTGTGTAAAGTTCTCGTGTAAGAAAGTGTTGAGAGATTGCAAGTCATATTAAAAATAGCCTTTTATCGCATTCCTTTAAGTGTCTCGTTAGCTTTCTTTTATCTCGTTCAAGTCAACTTCATCACGGAATCTTTAATGGGGATTCTATACAGGAACGGAGGTGGGGATGAGGAAAGTTATATAATCATTGTGGGGATAGGGATGCTCTCATCCCCGTCGGATCCCCAAAACCGTTCCTACCGCAAAACCACCTAAGGAAAATTTACATATGATTTGTATAAAAATCTCTCAAAATTATTTAGCAATATGTATTTTGCACAAAAAGTATGCTCTAAATGAAATATCATACTACTTTGAATAGTTTAGTCTATGTAAATTTATGATTATCGATAGTCTTTTCTATTGTAATTTAATATTAGAGTTATTCATTGATATACTTGAAAATTACAATACATTTACTTGAATAACACAAAATGACGTTATCTCAATTGGAGATTTTAAATGAAAAAAATTAACTAGGATTGGAATTCTCGATGGGAGTGGAGATGGAGAAAAAATTAAAGCATAAACGAGGAGAGGGATGGGACAGGACGGGAAAAAAATTCCAAATGGTATACAGATAGTAAGATACTCCCCGCCTCATTGTCATTCTCACAATCATCAGATTAGATTCTTCTTCATGTTGATTGTTGAAAATTTGTACAGATATCTTTCTTGAAGAATTCTATTTGTTCTTATTACTACCTTTTCTTATCGAGAAAATAAACATCATAAATATTATAAATGAATTGAATTAGAAAATAAGTTATTTGTTTTTAAGAGATATTTATAACTCTTCAAAAGCATGGAAAATATAAATTTTATGTATGCGTTTTGTTGGGTCGATTCATTTTATTGAGTTTTTTTCATCATTTTCCATGAAACTTGTTACGATAATGTGCCAATAGTGTATAAAATATCTCTTATTCTAATGAAAAATGAAGTTTAAAACGTCCTTTATTTTCAATCGGATGGAACGTTACAACAACAACAACCCCTTTATATCACGATAAATGGGTCTAGGGGTCAGGATGGTTACATCCTTACCCTACAAATCTACAAATAGCCGCATAGAATAACAAATAAACATAAAAAGAACAAAACCATAACAAAGCCAGGCAACACCAAACTACCCGGAGTTCGTAGACCGTCAAGCCTAGACTTCTGTAATTCGAATTTTCTCCCTCCATAAATTTTTGTCCTGGGTCACAATTGTTGTGAGTTCCATCAGGGAAAGATCTTTCTGAATAACTTACATCCAACACTTTTGAGGCGACCTCTGCCTCGTCTGAAATATCCCAAGGCCAGACCCTCACAGTTGCGAACTAGAGTACTAAGTGGTCTCCATTGCACGTGTCAGGAACACTGATGTCTAGATTCTCGCAACTTATCTTTAATATTAGTCAATCTGACTTTGTCTCTGATAACTTCAATCCTAATCATATCTGATCTTGTATGGTCGCACATTCAACGCAACATCCGCATCTCATCTACCATAAGCCTCTGCTCATGAGCCCTCGTCATTGGCCAACACTCCACTTCATAGGTCATGGCTGGTCTGACTACCACCTTATAAATTTTCTCTTCAGCTTCAAGGGCACTTCAATTAAGACTTCTAACGGTGCCAACTTATCAGTATTCTAGACTTGCTATCCTCATCCATGCCCTCATCTCTCTACATGATAGAGCCAATATATTTAAAGGAAATTCTCACATGCACAACACTCTCTCCGAGCATCATTCCAACAATCTCATCTGACGAAAACCCAAAATCAAACTCCACACACTCGGTCTTTTCTCTGCTCAGTCTTATGCTTGTCTTCATTCTTCTAATCTATTACCGATTTCCTCTTTAGACTCGCCAACCAAAACAATATCCTCTGCCAACAACATGGACCATGAAACCTCCCCCTTGCAAACTACTTGTCAGCACATGCACATCCATCAATATCTTGAAAAGAAAAGGGCTTAAGGTCGATCGTTGGTGCAATTCTATTTATACCCTAAAGTATTCAGTATCTCCTTCCGGTATACAGACGTTAGTCTTTTACATTATTGTACTTTTACATATTCATCAGAACTCTTATATGTCGCGGCCCATTTAACAAACTGATTTTGAATTGATTTACCTAATCAATAATCAGTAGTACTGCCAATGCACCATATATAGCTCGAATTTAAGAGATAATATCCCAAGCTTTAGGAGTATATTATATCCCTCGTTGAGTAGAAGAGTAACCCAAAATTCCTTGCAGAAACAACCAATTTACAAGTTTTTTTAAAGTTTTCCACAGGAAAAATAAGCATCTATGCTCCAGTCTCCAGAGATAGAGCCAAGCGACGATCATTTTTGTACTTTATAAAGATAATCTTAATAATCTTTTTTTTTTTGGTGGCAATATTCTAGGCTTTCTAGGGGATAATCTTAATAATCTATTGGAATATGAAAAACAAATGAAATCCGACAGCAAAAAAGATTACAGCGGTATTAAATAATTATATGATACTTTCCACCTGTGATCGAGAATCACTATTGTATAAATATGTATATAAGCTTTTGGTTTTATGCTAATGAACTGTAGTGAACTTCATTAGCTTGTTGATCGTTGAAACTTGAAAATGACACTCATCACATAAATTGGAATAACCATTGTTTATTTTGATTCATTTTTAGTGAGAGCTTAGAATAAGGACCGAAGATATATGCAGATGGATAAAATTCGTTCACAACGTCTGTAGGTATAAGTCCATCAACATGTACCTAAGAGTTGTATGATTTGATTGCACAATTTATTTTTTGCTTTTGTTTATATTTATATATTAGAGAAATGATTATATTTTTGTTTTATAGTAGTGTTTTGAATTATGTAGTTTTATATATGTTGAAATCAATTTATTTAAATTTGTTAAAAATTGACCTATGATAATTTGATAAATAAGATTTTGGTATAAAATTCATTTATATTCGTTGTTTATTATATTTAAAATTTAAAACTTAATTATATAGCAATATCATTTTAAGATATCAACTTATTTTCATATAAAATTATATATTACATAATATCATGTACTACTTATTGACTATATCGAGTTATATAAACCCGCGCATGGCGCAGGAACTAGACTAATATATATTAGTAAAAAAAAATATTTTATTTTGCAACCAGTTACTAAAATTATGTGTACAACCCCTATCATGGATTGTCTAAGCATCCGTACTCCCAAAACGTTCAATTTTTCTTTGGTTAGGATATCTAATTTTTTTATGCAAAATATTGTGCATAATTTGTCCATGCCTTCGTACGTTGCGTGCACTGCGTATTAAATCTTTTGATTGGTGAACTTCTATATAGTAGTCGACAATAATTGAGTATATAACTGTGCATATAAAATTACAAAAACAGTAATTCATTGACTCCACAGTCTCCGCAAATTAAAATATTTATGAAATTAATTAAAAAAATATTATTAAATTTGACAGTTTCAATAGAAAAACATCACCTATGGTGCCACAAATTTTTTCTTATTCTGTCCGTTGTGTAATCTAATGGCTGAACATATCTGTCAAAATCACGAAAAAGCTTTGTAATTTAGTTTTCTGGGCGGTTTTCGCTTTCACATATCTAATACAAGGCCCACTTTTTTTTTGTTAAAAGAGAAATTACATACTAGAGCAATGGAAGGTGAAATACAATGATTCTTACACAGCAAGATTGCAAACATTAACAATGTTGTCACATTCAAGTATATGGTCTGCCCAAATAAAATTAGGCAGACAAAATAAATAGCAACCAGTAAAATTGCTTTCAAATCCTTTTCCTATACAAAAATTGCTTTTAAAACCCTTAAATGATAGTCAGGAGGAGCAGCTCAAGTGCCTATACAACATTGAAAGACACTATCCTTCCCTTTCTTTTATAAGCCAAAAAAAAATCTGTTTAATTTCATCTTCTCCGATGCATTCAGCCATTAAAAATCTGTGCAGTTGCTGCTCCCACGAGAGCCAATCTTTGTATCGTCCAGTTAACTATGTCTATCTTTTAGAGTTTCCTGACATGAAAAAACAAAAGATCTGAGAATTTTGTAGGGTGAAACCACTAAAAAAGATTAATGAAAATCAGATAACAATTACCATTAGGGTTACTAATGGACGCGTTCGATTCAAATCCCATATGAAGAAGATTTTGCAGCTCAGCATCCCACATACCCTACAAGTATATATAAAAAATACAATGCAATCAATCCACTAATCCACTATAATATATTTTTGTACAGCTAAATTGAACATACCTTAATTACAGGCGGTATAGAATGGTATGAGGCTCCTTGATGAATATCTGTAGTGTAAAGGTGGGTGGAGCTCATTCCGGGAGTCAGGCCATGGATAGGTGCATTAGTGCCTCGTGAATTTAGAATCTGCATCGAAGATAGACAAGGATAGATTATCTGAAAAAACGTTTTAAGGAAATAAAGTTTGCTTGCTTCACATGACCAGGAGCTGCAATGCTTGTGAGTTTATATTCAATCATTACTTACATCTTTTGATAGGATTTGCTCAATGTTGAAGTCCAGTTCTGGATTCACAGCAGCAAGCTTCATGGATAGAAACTGCAAGCAGAAGAGTACAAGAAGTTTATTGTAAGCACAATTTTAGTCCATAATATTATTAATATCTACCTGTGAAAAACATTGCAAGTACTAGAAAATTGTGAACTTGATATTCTACAAGTCATCTGATGGTAAACTTCATAGAACAATCAGAGTTTCTGATAAAACTGATGCGTTGATACTTTAATGACAAGTAAGGTGACAGAAAAATAGTAATTGATCTATATCAGCAAAAAAGTACATTCACATATTATGCTGAATCCCATTAAGAAGCTGAATATCTGGAACATTATAAGTTACTGCCACAGCTCCCTTTGTATTGGCAATTTTCATTATTTTGAGATATATTTTTTTTTGGTAGAGATTATTTTGAGATATAGAGTTCACAACACCTCACCTCAACTTGATGTTGGAGTGACTGCACATAATTGATAATCTCATCAAGCATCACAGCTTTCCCAGTAATCTAGTATTGAGAGAATTCAAATCATCAGCAACTTTCATTCACATAAGGATTTAAAATTGTCCAACACAGTACCAACAATGAAATGAAAAAACATGTATATATTCAAGTACCTTATTGCATCCAGGAACAAGTTCTTGAAGTAATTTCATCCTATCATTAATCTTTTCTCTCCTGACCTACAAGGTGCGTTTATCCTTGTTATACTTGATAGAACTTAAATTCAAAAACAGGTTGTATCCACTACTAAAGAACATAAAATATACAGTACCCTTTCGGCTAGACTATGACTGTTTGTAGCCTGTCCTTTTCTTGCTCTGACATGAACGTAATTCCCTTTGGATGCATCTCCATCTACAGAATTATCTTTTGTTTGCTTAGAACGCTGATCAGAACTGTCATTCTCCTCAATTTTCTGCCTTTTCTCATCCATCTCCTTTTCATCCGAAATATCATCTGATGCATCTCCTTCAGCATTCTGTGTATTGGTAAAAAAAAATGAAAACTGAAACAGTTAGACGATCTGATACCACAACAACATTATATCATGACCAAATCACAAACAACGACATATCAGAAACGAGATTGGCAGCATCGTTCATACCTTCTTTCTTTTGCCAGTAGGTGAAATCCCCAAAGATGTCTCCTCTGGAATTCGACGATCGTCTTCAGATTGAATTGGATCCAGTGATACCTTCTCAGTCATAGCAGTCCTATTTGAAGCACCTGAATTTTGAGCACACCCTGGCAAACCATACGGATTCACCATTCCAGAGAAGCTTCCACCACCAAAGACAGATTGTTTTGGCAACATCTCTACAGCATTTGTATCCTCAGATGGGCAGTGTTGCACAAACTGATTTGTGGCTCTCATTCCCATGTTCTCGGAGACAGCAGGATACAAAGGATTAACAAAATGGCCATGAGAAGCCATCAATGAAGCCCCGAAATCCTCATTTTGGCTTAACGAAACAATCGGGTCCCAACCTGAATCATAACAGCTTCCCAATCTTCCTTCATGGGAAGAATTAAACATAGACCCACCTGAGTTCACAGCTGATGCAGCAACTTTTTTCTCAGAACTATGTTGAAACCCCATTTGACCACTCCAATCCTCCTCCATCTTCAGACCCGAAAAAATAAAGACCTTGTTTGTGTGTCACCGAAATCTTTACAAAAGATTCCCTCCAATTCAACAGTAGACTTAGCCCAGAAACAAAGCCAGGATTGTATTTAAAAAAAAAAGAGAAAGAGAAAGATCTATGGTGCTGGTGGTTTGACTAAATTTTCTTTGCCTTTGATGTATCTTGTGGAACTTAGCAAGGGAAGAAATGTATATGGCAGCTTTATAGATCTGAGAAAGGGAAATTAAAGGCAAAAGAAGCCACCCATAATAGCATCCTAGACACACAAAGTATAATTGGAAAACAATTTGATTGTTGCTGTAATGAAACCCTAGGATCAAATCAAACCCCTTCCCTACTCTCAACAATTTACTTTGTTACAGACAGCAAAGTGAAGCTTTCAGAGCATAAGCATAAAGCAGAAGCAGCAGATTCGCGAATTCTCTTCCTTTACTTAGCAGTTACCATGTAACACGAAATGCCGCTAAACCTAGAACTGTGCTGAAATTCGAATTGATGCCAATTGAGAGGGGAATTGGGAAGCTTGCTTCAGAAATTGAAACCCTAGAGAACTAAAATAGGATCAGCTAAACTCGAAAGGGAATGGAATTTGAGTTTGGAATTACAAGGATAACGCAACGCCCAACAAACGAGGATCCAATTTGATAAAATTAACATACGAATGGTTGCAGAAATAAGAAGTGCAGCATCAAATTCTTACTTTGTAGGAGATGAAGATGAAGATGAGACGATCGTCTCGTCTGTAATGGCAGGAGAGAGAAGCAGAGATCGACCCCTTTTGGTTACCTGCCCAAGCAATTAAACAGGTAACATTATTTTTATTATTTGTATTTATAGAAAAAGAAAGACTAGCAGTATATTTGAAGAGGGTGACAAAGAAATGTATAAAAGTACTAGCTACTGCACCGGTAAATTATGCCTCAACTCTGATTTAGTTTCTTCCTAATGACTTAACCAAAAAAAAATAAGTTTCTTCCTAATGAATTTCAGTTTTTCTGCTAAAAAACCTGTTGTTCATTGTATTCGTATATCAACAAGTAATTATGGCCTTGTTTTCAACAAAATCAGCTACTAATCAAAACAAGAAACTATATAAATAGATGTTTAATAAAAAAATAGATGTTTTTAATTAAATAAATATATAAATTTTAATATATTGATTAGTAACAGAATGTGAAAGGTATAATTATTAATTAATGATATTTTAAAATCATTATCTACATAATAACAACCTGCTGAAAGAGAATCTCAAAAGACAATCAACATGTCCAAGGAGAATCTCAAAAAACATACGCATGAAATATATAAAAATCGGTGAGATAAATACGATACAGAAACGAGCATACACTTAAAAGATAATTAAAAGACCAAAATTAGAAGATTAAATGAAAGGAAGAACGAACAGACGTGAGACGGCTACTGTAGCATGTAGAAGAAGCCTAATTAAATGTGATGTTTTTTAATATATTAACTCAATGCATTAACCTTTCAAAAAAAATTAATATATTAATTAGGTACCAATTGTCATTACTTCATCAAACCCAATAATTTTTATATAGATATAGATAGATGTGACCTCTCTAATAACCAAAATGAGGATATAACTCACCTCCTTTTCAAATGCCCCTTTTTCCTTAGACATATTAAGCACCAAAACCCAAAAATTGAACTCACTCTAAGAAACTTACAAACCTCCAATAAGTGGCCCAAACAACTAATAATGAAACTAATACAAGAGCTCACAAAACAAGAATTTATATGTCTTGGTACAATGGTACCTCGTGGTGGGGGATTTGGTTACTTGGAAACTAAATCACATTTAACACAGACTCATCGGAAAAAATTAAAGATCTTAAAATCTTTATCAATAAACTTTTAATAATTGGAATCAGACTAAGAAAAAAGAGAAATGACCTAAAAGATATACCAAAACGGAACCCTGCCCTAACCAGGAAAAAAGAGGAAAATCAAATGGTCAAGACCACAAGAAAATAACTATAAAATCAATTTTGACGGATCATGCATACAAAATAAACAAGCAAGTTGGTGATATATCATCCGAGATCATGAAGGTAAAGTAATACATATGGAAGGTCAGTCATGTGGAATACAATCATCACTCATGGCAGAAGATCTAGCTTTAAAAAGCAGTCTCAAAATGACACGACAATTAAACCTCAAATATATCGACATTGAGGGAGATAATCTTACTCTTATAAATTCTCTCAAGGGTTTGTGGAAAAGCCCTTGGGAGATTGAGATGGTGGTCGCAGACATCCTTGTTGACCTCCGTTTCTTTCATAACCCTCAAATTAGACACATTTTCAGATAGATTAACGGTTCGGCTGATAAAATTGCTAAACTCAACCTCGTTTCTCCAGTGTCTATGATGAATTCTGATATAGAACTTCGTGTTCTCATCCGCAAGGATGCTCTAGGCTGGTCAATGCATAATCGTTGAGATCTGTCTAATTCTTTCCTTAACAAAAAAAAATTATGGCCTTGTTTATTAGTGATCATGAGGGAGAAGAAACTTAAAACTGGGTAATTACTTAATATACTATAACGATATCCTTTATGGTTCGTTTGGTATCGATATCTAAATATCGGGTATGAGTATTAAGATATGGGCATGAGATATCGAATATGGACGTGAATATGAAGATATGGTATGTGATATCGGATATGGGTATGAGTATGAGTGATATCTATAATATACTCATACCTGATATATTTACCAAACAACAGATATCACTTGATATAGATATACTAATAATACCAAACGCAAATATCTCATACCCATACCTAATATTCTAGATGCACATTTAAGAACGTTCATTCTTTAAAGAACATTTATTGAGAAATTGAAGAATATTCAGACAAAAATTGTATATGTGCATCACTTTTTTCAAAGGATGTGCATCAAAAAAATTGATGCACATTTAAGCATATTTTGATGCACATTTAAGAATGTTTTGATGTAAATTAGCCATTCACACGTTCTATTTAAAAAATTGTTCTCACCAAAACCGCACCCTTAAATTTATAGTTGTATTTTTGTGTTGTGATCGGTTCATAAATGTCAAATTTTGAAAATAATCTACTATTAAACTATTAAAGCAATCCTCAATTTTTGCCACATGTCACCTCCTCCCTAAAACCGCCACATGTCATTTCAATATTCATTTTGCCACATGTCATTTTTCAATCATTTTTCTTTTTGATAAAAAAAATCATATAATAGAAAAATTATAATATGTGTAAATATTTATTTTAGGATAATTAAGATATGAAAGATACTATACTTCTTTATTTATATTTTTAAAATTCTCAAAACCATATTTTATGTACTTTAATATACAAAGAGTTATTTAATAATTATATAAAAAGATTTCATCATATAATTCATAAATTTTAAATATTTTAAACTAAATATATTTAAATAGTTGAACAATGTTTGATTAACACTCTCTTCATTAAAAAAGTTTATCATATTAATTAAAAAAATTATATTAAAGAATTAATCATTTTTTTACTGTAACTATTTAGGTACTTTAATATACAAAGAGTTATTTATGTATTAAAATTAAATTTATTATTTTATAAAACTCTTGCGAGACACGGAAAACTAAACTAGTTGATGAACATTTAAGTATAATGTGATGAACATTCAACAGAGTATATACAAATGAACATTTATGAACATTGTGATGAACATTTATGAGCAATGTGATGAACATTTAAGCCAATTGTAATGAACTTTTGAGTAATAAATAATTTTGTAATATTTGTGAACAATTTTATAAATCTTTGTGATAATTTTATTACGGCGAGGCCCAAAGGTGGTCCGTCGGTGGTCGGAGGTGGTCCGGTGGAGGTTCGACGACGGTCCGACGGTGGTCGGAGGTGGTTTAGCGAAGGTGACAAGTGGTGCCACGTGTCGTGAGTGAAAATTACAAAAACAATTCATGATGGCGCTATATTACCGGCTCAACAAAAAAATAATTCGGCGTAGAAAAGTCACACGTAAATCAATTGACAAGAAGATAAAGAAATATTCAAAAGTTCTTTTGGACATGTTAGGTTTTGAAATAGAATTAATATTTTTTATAAGTTTCCGATTCCTTTTCGATTTTCAGAATATGATAGAAAAGCCAGAATTAAATGGAATCAAAGACTTGAGATTGAGCGATGGCGTCGTGGTAAAGGGTCTCTCCTTTCCATTATTAGGTGAGTTCGAGTCACTTCTGCGGTATCTCTCAACTTAGTTGGGTGTGGGATTTGCCTTCAGTTAAAAGGGATGCCGGTCCTTGCATGTACCAAAAAGAAAAAAAAAAATTAAAACTATGGTAAAATTTCTTATATGAGTAGATTTTTTTGTCCAATTTCGTATAGTCTGGTAATATGAGAGACGTTCTCCATATTGACAAATAATGAATTCGACTCATAATGACGTTATTGTATAATATTTTTTACTTTCATTTTCGAGTTTCGAACTGAAAAACCATCTCTAGCGTCTTCACTTGTCCTACAAATAGACCTGTCAAAAGCTGATCCAACCCGTTGGGTCGACCCGATCCGAAAAAAACTCGACCCGAAAACTCATGAAACCCGTTGGTATCAAACTCGAGCCGACCCGACACCCGTTGGGTCAAATCCAGACCAATCCGAACTTCTCGAAACTCGTCGAGTGACCCACTTTTCACATATTTTATTTTATTTAAATTAAAATATAACAATGTATTTTATTAAATAATAATATAATAAAAATATTTTATTATAAAAATTTTATTTAAATTTTATTTTCTTTATTACAATAAAAAATCGAACATTTGATACCCGCTGGGTTGACCCGAACTCGAACTCAAACCCGACCAAATAGAGGAGATCAAAAAAAAAATCCAAATAGAGTGTTGTTTAACACATATTTTCCTTACGTATATTAAATTAGTTCAGTTTCTCGTGCCTCACAGGGGTTTTATAAAATAATAAATTTAATTTTAATACATAAATAACTTAGGCTAAATTATTTTATCAAACAGATTTTAGTTCATTTACCACATACAAATTTAGTTTAATTTTTTAAAATAATTTTTTAATTTGAATTATTACATAAATAGCTAAAGTAAAAATATGATCAATTCTTTAATATAAAGTTTTTTAATCAGTATGATAAACATTTTTAATATAGAGAGAACATTGTTTGAATATTTAAATATATTTAGTTTAAAGTATTTAAAATTTATGAATTATAATATGAAATCTTTCTATATAATTATTAAATAACTCTTTATATATTAAAGTACATAAAATATGGTTTGAAGAATTTTAATAATATAAATAAAGAAGCATAGTATCTTGCATATCTTAATTATCCTAAATTAAAAATTTACACATATTTATAATTTATCTATTATATGATTTTTTTTTTATCAAAAAGGAAAATGATAGAAAAAAGGCATGTCGCAAAATGAATTTTGAAATGACATGTGGCGGTTTTAGTGAGGAGATGACTTGTGGCGAAAATTGAGGATTGCTTTAATAGTTTAATGGTAGATTCACCTTTATATCGACCTTTGAGCTATGCCACCTCATTAGTCGCGTAATCATGACTTAAAAAACTTAATAATAAAAGAGAAAGTATCGGGTGAGAATAAACTTTAAAATGCGAACGTGAGAATGATGAACATTTAGTAGTAATTAGCATGTGTTCCCATGTCATGTACGAGGTCACATATGTTAAATATTTTAAAATCAAAATTATCAATTACATGTAAAATATAGATAAAAAAAATACGTATAACTGGATATAGCTATAAAGTAGATAAAATTTGGAAGTAAAAGATAATCGATGAATTGATTAAAATATAAAGTGTATTAAATTATATTTGGATAGTGTGTATAAAGTAGATAAAAAATTTAGGTATAGATAATCAATTAATTAAATTAAAAAATATTTTTTTCAAATTTTGTAAATACATGACATTTGTTTTTCATTTTTTTCCGTTTTCTATTGGGTTTTTTCAAGTCATGATGAGATGACATGACTAATGATGTGACATAGCCCAGAGATTGACACATAGGTCAATTGGATGTAAGAACGACATGTGTCAAAACAACGCTTTTTTTAGTATATGTATAGATTTGGTGAATATTCAATGACAAACTCAAAACATCCAAAAATTGAACAACATTCATTTTATAAAGAACACGTATTAGAAATTGAAGAACGAAGAACATTCAAGTAAAAATCGTATATGTGCATCTCTTTTTCAAAAGCTGTGCATCAAAAAAATTGATACATCTTGATGAACATTATCCAATCTCACATTCTCACCCTTCAAATTGTTCTCACCTGAACCGCAATCATAATAAAAATCATCAAAAATGCCACATATTTACGAAATATATATGAAAACAAATATTAGCTAATTGATTATCTTTTTCCTAATTTTTTTATCTTCATCCAAATATAATTATTAATTGATATTCTTTTACCATAATTTATCTTTTGTTTTCAAAATAGATTAAATAAGAAAAAAACTAATGAGTTATTACCATTTAAATATCTGTTTTATCTTTACTATATTATACGGAGTATATATTTTCTCTTATATACTCCCTCCTTTTTTCATAAATGTCTAAATGATAATTATTTAAAATTCCAAATCTAGTAATAACATCCGACAAAATATTGTCAAAATAACTAAAAAAACAATTAAATAAGAACAAGAAAAACAGTCTAAAATGACAATTAAAAAGAAACAGATGGTGTATATATCTTTATTCATTTATTATTTAATCAATTTAACTAACTTAAATTATAAACTACAAACTATACACTACTAAACTATAAAGTACAAAAATATAAAATATAATTATATTATGAAAACATTTAATATGCAACCCGATACGTTTTTCTAAAATGCATGCTAGTTTACAATTTTACGTACTAGTGGCGTATTTATCTTATATATTAAAGTTGAACATTTTAGAGCTCTTAGAGTGATTTTAGGCTTAGTTTGTTACACAATTATTATTATTTTTAATTTCAATTATTAATAGATTGAATAATTATATTAACAAATAAATCTTAAAAAATTACCATTCCTTTCAACAACAGATATACAAGCTATTTTATTGAGAATAAATATTATATTGAAGGTTAATATATATTCTTACGATAAAATTAGGATTATTTTCGATAATAAAAATTAAGTCAAGCTACATACATAGCCTTCATGGAAAAAAAAAATAATTTCATAAATAGTCTTTACAAGAAAAAAAAGTTAATCTTAATTTTTTGACAAAAGATATATAATTTTTATATGAATAATATGAAATTTCTCGTACATGTAGTTTCAATATAAAAAAACTATTTTTAATTTTTTTATGGTAATATTGAAGATTAGATTCCATCATGGACCCTGCCAAATCATCAGAAACAAGGCTACAATATATAACTAACTGGTCCAAATCAACATGTGATATGGGCCCATTGGATATTCTCCCATGTGGGTCCTCCTTTCCAAATCCAATGTACGTAGTATATACGTATGTATGTAGATGTTTATTTGACTAATAATTTGAGTTTTAGTTAAATGACATATACTCCACTACAATAGTACGGAGTATATTTAGCTAACAACCTTACTAATCATAACGTACATGTGATTTACTGTCACATCTGAATAGAAAAAGGGGACTGATTAGTGGAACACAGAAATAGAATAAAGATGGATGTGCTTTAATTATATGAGTATTTGGTCTATATATTAATTTTAGGTTTATGATGAAGGGGTAGAAATTGTGCATATGTTTAGATACAAAAACAGCTGTTAGTCTGATCGACTAAGAGGATTAACTAATATATAATGCATAAAGCCATATGTGGGTTACAGGTTCGATCGGCTTCTGATATTCATCTCAGAGCCAACCTGGTCTTTCATTTCATATACTACGGTACAACTTTACTACAGTAATATTTTAGCTGTGATTTCATCGTAACAAACGAGGCCTTAGCAGTAATGATTAATGAATGTCCAACTTGGTGAGTTCATATGTAATTAGTTAACTTTGATTTGTACTTAATTAAGTAAAGCAGTCATTTTTAATGATAGGATGACGTCGTCCACTTTAAAAGCAAGCTTGTTTTGACAGAGGAACTCATACACCATAATTGGTCTTTGGCTTAAAGTTAACACCAACTCGATTTAGATTTACTCATACATTATTATGAACATATCTGCATTCTGCAGTAATTTTGCTCGCTCTTTAAAACCACATATATATCATCATACATTACTTCCAAATGATTTTAAAGTTGTGTCACGTAACACTAATTATAAAACACACACACACACCCTTTTTTAGTGGCATGTAAATACTGTAAATATACTTACATGCTATACATATATCGTTCTTATGTTTACATTTATCGTTCTTTCTCTACAAAAAAAATGTGTAATAAAAAAGAAAAATGCATAATAAACAAAGATCACGTCATAGTACAATGAGCATTATATAATGTGGCATGCAGTAATGTTAGGCCCTTACTATTTAACGTCCACCCTTTTTGCTATTTACCGCCCAGGCTCCGTGCGTCACGCATGGATATAATTCATGCGTGACGCATGGTTTAAATCCACACGTCACGCACTGAATACAACCATGCGTGACGCATGAACACAAACCATGCGTGACGCATGAACACAAACCATGCGTCACGCATGGATTTGTTTACCTATAAAAGCCCAAAAATGAAACTCTACCACATTATCATCTTCCTCAACATTGTTCCACGGCGGCTGCGCTCTCAAACGCACCGATTTACCCAAAAACCATCATTCTCATCATCTTTGTTTGCATATAAGGTATGTAAACATTAAGATTTCATTGTTATGGTATGGTATTGATGTATATATGAGGTTTTCATATTGTTTTGATGATATTTACTTCAAAATCCAATGTGTATGTTAATTAGTTGATTAGAAATGATTAAACTTGTAATATATGAATGGATTGTGTACTTTGTTGATAATTTATTGACCAATTTGATATTTTCATGTGTATATAGTTTATTAGGGTTTTGTGAATTAGGGTGCATGAAATTATGTTGTTGAAATTTGGTATGGTTTTAATGAAATTATTGAAAAACTGTTAGAATTTTGGAAAAACTGTTGAGATTAGGGTTTGAAACAGGGAAAAACTATTGACGAACAATTTCTGGAATGTGCAATTCCACACGTCACGCATGGATTGAAGCCATGCGTGACGCATGGATGGAAGCCATGCGTGACGTGTGGAATTGCACATTCCAGAAATTGTGTTCTGCAGTTTCAGATTGGATTTGATGATATACTGATTGAGTTTTTGATGATATGCTGATTAAATTCAGTAAACTGATTAATTTTGTGGAATTGCACATTTTATGATGCAGATATGGATGGTGGTCGTCGACCTGGACGCGATACTCGTAAAAGAAACAGAGAACTGAAGAAAAAAGATCCCATAGTTCCAAAACCAAGGAAGAAGAAGAATAGACAAGAATCGCCTCCTCGTCGTTTAGAGTTTTCTGGTGAGATGCAACAACAACAACAACAACAGTAACAACAACAGATACAAGAGCAACAACAGCAACATCAGCAGCTAGCTTTGTCTGCTGCAAGTTTCGATCCCCAGGGTTCCCCTCATTACTTTCCTGGCACCCCCATTCTGATCCCACATCAAACACTGTTTCCACAACAAATACAGTTTCCAAGCTATCTGGGCTATCCACAACAAGAGCAATCATTTGTGGAGATGATGAGACAAGCTACTGGTTCTCATAACTTTCAGAACCCTCAGACGGGTGATGACCAGTACGCACTGGTTGCTTGTAGCAGTGCAGGGCCATCAGCTGGGGGTGCAAATGCTGATTCTGATTATGAGCAGGAGCATGAGCATGAGGAACATGGTGATGAAGAGGATCAGACATATGAGAATGTTCATGAAGAACATGAAGAAGCGGAAGAGCAAGAGGAGCGAGAGGAACAACCCAGAAGACGACGACGACGACAACCTCCGGTCAAAAACATATACGTCCCTCAGTTAGAGGGGGGTACTCCTGGAGGTCCACAAATTCCGGAGCTGCTCATAAGCTTTGAAGCTCATACAGTCTTTTTTGTGCAAAAAGGAAAGGTATGTAATTAGAATTTGGTTTATAGATTCAATACTTATCATAACTAATTTAATGTTAGGAAAATGGTTGAAAAAAATGAAAAAATTACATTCAGTTCATTATTTGATTATATGAAAGATGAAGTATGTTTATTTTTATTTATGAATTGTAAATGTGTTGTGATATTAAATTTGTTAATGTATGAATTGATTTGATTAAATTGATGGATTATTTGTTGAACTATTTGTAGTTTTGTTGAAAATTTGGTTAAGGTGTGCTGCACATAATGCAAAAACTGGTTTCTTTGCATTCTGTTTAATGCAAATCCACGTGTGACGCATGGTTCATGTCCATGCGTCACGCGTGGAATTTCATTTCAAAGAATGTCAAAGTTTCTGCAGTTTCTGGAAAAAATTTATGCGTTATTGAAATGATTTGTGTTACGTAATCAATTTACAGGATAGAGGCGTACTCCCTTACCAGACCAGACAATCACAGCTGAAAGATTGGGAACTTAATTCTGACTTGCCATGGGGTAATCACGCAGTTGCAACGGAGCTGACTCATCTCAGGCTGTTGATGTACGATGTGATTGATTATCCGCTCCTCTGTGCCTTTATAGAAAGGTGGCATCCTGAAACAAACAGCTTCCACATGCCATTTGCTGAGATGACAGTGACGTTGCTCGACATCAAGAAGCTGATGTTGCTTCCTATTCACGGGAAAGCTATGGTGACCGACCCCACCGCTTCAGTCGGGAGAACTACGAACAAGAACTATTTTGGTGAAAAGGGACGTGATACGCTGCACTTTGTATAGCGTAACTAGGGGTTATTACATTAGTTTAGGAGTATTATTATATGTGTTTCGAGCCATTGTTATGTTCTGAGATATTTATTAAGAAGTAAAGAATTGAAGATCAGAACCAAAGAATATTGAAGAGTTGAAGAAATCACCGACGACGATCGCCATGGATCAGCGGCGATCGCGGTGGAGCAACAGAGAGGAGCCGAGAATATTTAATAAATCCGCGACCGCGGATTAATATCCGCGATCGCGGGTATTATGTTGGATTCTCCTTTGTGCGCAAGACGGGCCGTGGATTTAAAGCAAGAAGCTGGGCCGTGATATCTGCTAACCCATTTAATGAAGAAGCAGATGGGGCCCACATATGAAGCTGCAGCCGTAATCAAATACATATGAGGCAAGCAGCTCACATTGGAAGCAAGCAGCTCACATTGGAAGCAAGCAGCTCAAATGCATTAGTTACCGAGCACTTGAAGATTTATTTCCTTTTAGTTTGTTTGGTTTATTTTCCTTTTATTCCTTTTGTTTTATTTCTTTTCTTTTCCTTTTTCCTTATTTAGTTTTAGGATATTTATCTTTTACCATATATTTTTAGGGTTAGTCTCTATTTAAGAACCCTAGTTTTATCATCTTTTCTATCATCTTTTCCATCAGACAATTTAGTTCTGCAACCATGAACAGGAACTAATCTCCATTGTTTTACCTAGCGGTTGAAACCTTCAGTTATTAAGTTGTGAGATTTCTAAACTCTTGTTCTTTTCATATGGGTTTGTATTAATTCTCTTGTTCTTCATCTATTGATTTCTATTAGTTTTGCTAGCTTGATCACCTAGTTTGATTGATAGTTTTCTATTGCTAGACTAGGAATATACGGTGAAATTCCTTGTCATTGTAGCATTCATATCTGCATGATCTGGTAGTTGATTACTTTTATGAAAGAGAATTGATTGCATGTTAATACTTGACGGTTGTAAGTTA
Organism: Oxyria digyna; assembly: GCA_029168935.1. Classification (NCBI taxonomy): domain Eukaryota; kingdom Viridiplantae; phylum Streptophyta; class Magnoliopsida; order Caryophyllales; family Polygonaceae; genus Oxyria; species Oxyria digyna. The sequence continues at coordinate 10,489,370 of JAPVLV010000018.1, forward strand.
TTGCATGCATCCTTATGATTCATGTGCCCTTTGCTGCTATTTCATCTAATCTTGAGAGGTTTCCCTGATTGTTGAATAGTAAGTATTATCAGGACCGGTTGGCCTGCTGATATATTAAAGATTGGAATAGGAACATTCCCTAGGATTGAATAGAACTTGAGATAAATATATGATCAACTTGATTGACTGTTGTGTGGATACTTGCTAGGTGAAACCCCTTCTCATCATATTCTCACCCAAACTCCCTTTGTTTGATACTTGTTACTTTTGTGTTTCATACAATCAAAACCCCCCCTGGTTACTTGTTACTTGTTCACTAGTTGATATTTCACTTGACTGCATTGATTTGGTGTTTTGATTCTCTTGGGTTCGACCTCTACTTACTTGCTATACTCTAGTTAGTGTTTAGAGTTTATTTCTTTGATTTGACACTACGACTTTAGCCTCATCAGGACGACTAAATTTTCATCTTCAAAATGAACAGCTCGATAGTTATTGGATTAGAGCGAAAGAGTTTAAGGCGCACATTGAGAGCCTAAATGATCCCGTAGTTCATGGAATGGGCTATATATTCCACTTGTTGGCTTCCACAATCTTCACTGACAAGTCACAACATAAGCTCCCGGTGAGATTTGGTGCATTTCTAGGGAGTGTTGAAGAGGCAAGAAGTATGTCTTGGGGATCTGCGGCGCTAGCATATTTCTATCGCCAAATGGGCATCGCTACACGCCAAAATTGTGGTTTGATCTCATTTTGTTTCACTCTCCTTCAAGTAAGTTTTTAATTATTTAGGAACTACATTTTTTAGCAATCATAACTTATTTCTATGGTTTTATGCTAACTATATTTTTTAAATGGTAGGGTTGGATATACACATACTTTCCATCCTTAGCAGCTGGTGTTCAGCTTAATCCTGATTGGTCAGTTGATCATCCTTATGCGTTTCGGTTTGTACCAGAGGAAGCGCTGCCAAACTACGACCCTGAAGCACGAAACTACAAAGCTGAACTAGATGCAATGAGGGCGGATCAGGTATTTGTGTTGCATTTTGTTTATATTTTTAAGCCTCAGTTTTGGTACCTCAGGTCACGAATGTTTTACATACCTTCGTGACGGATGTTTATAGAACCTTCGTGACGGATGTATGCAATAGTTACGTGACGAATGTATACAATAGTTACGTGACGAATGTTTGGGTGTGCTAAATAGAATTTTAGGGTGTGCTAAATAATAAGGGCCTATAAGAAATATAAGCGTGTTTACGTAATTGGCTCGTCTATATATTCTAAATTGATTTGGTTTGGAAGTAGAAATCAAAAGCTCAGAAAAGGTCTATTTAATCCTATATGATCGGGTCGGGAGATTCTCGTATCTTCCTGTCCTAGTATGTGATGTGATTCAAGTTTTACGATTATTGTTAGTATATACTCCCTCTATTTCATTTAATTGTCATTTTAGTTATAGATATTTAAGAAAATTAAGTGAGAACAAAAAACAACCCTTAATTGATCTCGATAATTGTATAGAAACGGAGGAAGTATCTCAGGTTCATTATTATTAAATGTTAGAACTTTCCTTTATTCAAACACACTAGAATCGGACACCCGCGCGTAGCGCGGGGTAATTACGGTTTTTCGTCTCAAAATTAGATTGAGCTAATTATATATTTATAATCTTTTTCAGGACATATTTTATCCAATTCAGGTCAAAACAAATCTAACATGCAGATCAAGACATTAACACAAAAATAAACGAACAATAGAAGTGATAAAAATAGCAAATTGATTGGTTCAATTACAAATTGACAATAACCATGAGTATCGGCGAAATACAATATGCAGAAAAGTAACGACGACTTGATGAGAGAATTCAGTACGAAATTCCATTCGAAGAAGTCAAAAAATCAAAAGTTGAAATTAGAAGAGGAATTCAAGAGGCCACATAATAATGACGACTTAATGACAACTTTCTAGGTCATACGGATTGAAGGTGAAGAGCGACGAAAAAAAAGAGATTAAAATGGTGGAATTACTAACCAATTAAGCACATAATTATGGTTAATTGGTTAGTAAGAGATTAAAGAGATTAAAATGAGAATTAGAAAAAAAGAGAAAAAATTAAATTTAAACATTAATGAGTCTCAATTACCAGTACTTTCTCAAACCCATGAATTTTTATATATATATATACTAGGATTTTGGTGCACGCGCTACGCGCGGATTTTTAGTCTTGTAAAAAAGTTGTTTATATTCTAAATAAAAACTTTTTTATAATATATCTACCAGTTGGAACGTTGTGGTTCAGATATACATGGGGTGAGTGAAATCACTGGATCGATCATCCATAGTGAGTAAAGAGCCGATGTGTTTGGGGGTAATAGGACTGAAATAACTGAAATCTTCTGTTTATGTTCATATATCTGAAGTTGATGCAAAATCGTTTGTTTATGTTCATATACCTGAAGCTGGTGCAAAAAAAGAGTTGGTCTTTCTTAACGCATTTTGCTAAAAGTTTTGAAAAAGTTGTATAATTTTTGTTTAATGATTGCCATTTTTTTAAAGTGGCGTCGATTTCTAAAATAGCTTGTTAATTTATAAACAGAGAGAATACCGGTTTATTTTTTTTTATAATAACTAATCGAACTGTCGTGTTGTACAGTCTGGAGGAAAGACAGAGAGCATAAAAGTGACTAATCGAACTGTCGTGTTGTACAGAATAAAAGTGATGAATTAACCATCCACATAAATTTCATATCCAGGGTTTAATTCAATACAACAATATCAAATTCCAGATGGAATAACATTCAATTTCTGAGGCCTTACGTCAAAGGTCATGTTTTACGATTTGTTCCATACAAAAATAAAGACAGGTCAGCTTCTTTTGACTCTACTAAACAATGCAATCCAGAAGATCTAAGATACCTGACAGCATCAGGGTCATCTTTCAGTTTCTGTAGGTACTCTGAAATAGTAGCAGCATTATCAGCATCACTTTTATTATGGACTCTAGAAGGCGCACTGGTTTCATGCAGTTGCTTCTGTGAATCTCTTAAAGACAATGTGCCATTGGTCTTTGATGAGACGACATCAACTTCTTCAGTTATATCTTCAATTATCAATCCTAACAAAAGTAGGAAGTATGCTATTTCTTGCCATCAATAGTAGGATACTTAGAGAACGCAATTTATTATTAGCTAACGAAAGAATATAAGATACATGAAAACGTTTTGATACGACTACCATATTCATTCAAACTGCGTTTTGTGTCCCTGCAATCATAAAACTCACAGCATCAAGCCATCAAATATCACAAAAACTTCCCTTTCATGTCCTTTTATCCTCACTGTTCAAGGAAAAGCTAAGGCTAAAATTACTCAAGCTTTATGACAGTTGGGAAGTAAAGTTATAAGTTAAATACTTAAATGTGGGGGCTATTAATCTTTACCATACCTCAAAACTTCAGCAATAGTATCATCATCAGGTGAGAATTCATGCGCTCGACTTAAGTCAGTGACAACTACCTACACAAATTACAAAATCATCAGGCAATTAACAGAAATCAACAGATAGTTGCAATGAGAGCACATAAATTTAAAACCATGACTAAGATTGTCTTGACTCACATCTAAGAGTCTCAATTCTTTGTATGCTTGACCTCTGTGATACGGAGCTTTGACATTCTTGGCATCATAGGACAACACCTCAAACACATGGGCAAGGTTTCAGAAACATGTCCTTGCATGTAAATAATAAATAAATAAATATTTTAGAAACTGAAAAATCAACCAAAGGAAAAGAAACCACGACCAAATAGCTCAACAATTTTTGGCACTATTTCCCTCTAAAAATACTAACTTCGAAACACCCTTTTAAATCTGCATCAAATAATAATTGATCGGTGTTTTACTTCTAATCTAAACTATATCTTTTAATTGAATAATCACCTAACCAATTTACAACAACATTCCAAGTTTGTAGACTAAAATATTTAGTTAGTGAAAAAATTCACAATGACCCACCTAGAAAAGCCCCAAGTACAACGACAACTTGTACACTTTTATAGCAAAGATAAAAGCATTACAAAACAAAATATTACATCTATAGAAAATCAACAGTGGTACCTCATTAATGATAGATTTGATGATCATAACAATATCATGAAACATTTTAGTCACTACTTTCAAGCAAATGGACAACAAGACTGGGAGAAAAAGGTAAAGAAGTGCAAGTAAACCATAAGGGACACACCACAACTGAATTACATCATCTGTCATTCTTTCCAAGTCAATGTTCTTAACATCAACCACAAATTCCATCCTGTTTACTCACAAAACCTAACTCAAAGAAACAACGTACATTAGAAGCAACGGTCTCCAGTAATGACAACATTCTTTGCACTTGAATCACAGATGGGTGTTGTCTCCAACCTTCTTTGCACTCACCTCGTCTTCTTCTTCTTCTTCTTCTCCTTCCTCCTCCTCCTCCCCTTCATCTTCCACTATCGCCTAATTACAAAATATGTGTCAGTTTTTGATACAGTGAATTCTCAAAGTAAAAGAAAATGGGAGTAAATACCCTCTCAGTTAAAATTACATTTTATGCGAAGCCATCATTTTCTTGAACCACTTCATCACACACCTGTTGGATCTACTTAATCCTCTCAATCGGATCCATTTTTTTCAACCTCTGTAACAAACACCCAGATATAATTAAAAATTGAGAATCCGAAATTAATCGAGCGATGATAGAAAACCCACCTTAGGCGAGGGCTTTAATCACTGAAGCCTCGGAAAATTACAGTAAAGATGCCAAACTCATTTGTTACGCTTCTGCAGCGAAAGATGGCACATAAGATCCTTGATACATTCCTCATTTAAAAGCTTGAATAGTTGAACCGTAATGTATGCACATGTGAAACAAACATTCATGGATCTAAGCAAGACATCATTTAATTCTAACCAGCTTGTTTTCTTGACTACTCTGACCTAGTTACCGCATTAGATAATTCATACAACTTGCATATCCAATTCATGCAAGAAGATCAACAATCTTGCAATATTACATGTGTCTTATACCCGTAAATTATCATAGAAGAACAGAAAAGAGGAATAAACAAAAATGGAGTATATAAACTAACCATCCAGGTTGTTTTTAAGCCATCTGAAGTTCTTGGGATTGGTATGACTCTCCCACCACCACGAATGTAATTTTTTTGATTCTATCCTATCAAAAGGATTTCTTCCATTGTCCTAACATGTTCAACACACACATAAAAATTTAGCATGGCTAAGTTGAAAATAATCCGACCTATGCTATCAAAATTCAATCACAGATAACATAGTTGATCAAGCAGAAATCCTTACCGTGGTAGACGCCATCTTAAGTCAATTACTGAACAACAAAATTTGAGCATCCCAAGTTTCCCTGATCAACACCAAAATTTGAGCCAATTATTCAATTGATCTATTGTTAAACTGAATCAGTTTCAATATAACAAATCAGTTCCAATATAACATCACTATCTAAATTCAACTTGACCCGAATGAATGCTATTCGATATTCGATTGATCCTTGGATCAGTTGCAATATTAAATGAATTTGAGAACTAACCAGCAAACGTGTGGCTTCTTGCTCTACTGAGACTTGAAACTTCTTGCCCTGAGAGCGAGCGGTTTTCGTTCTTTTTCCATTGAATGCGAGCCCTTGTTGGATTAAAAACAGTTTACGTCTCAGTAGCGCTACCTGATCATCCAATCTTCCACATCTCTGCACCATAAATTACCAGTTTAGAACACTAAAAAAGTCTCATGTTTATCTATAGAATTCTATAACAAACCTTGATGCGGGAGCATCTGAGCTATCATCAAGGACGCCCCGTCCTAAATCTAAAGATGTGCTAACCACTGGAGCTAGGGCTAAAGATCGCTATGAGCCATCATTCAAGTCATTGATAGTAGCCCGAGCTCGTATTGTATCCATTCAAGCTCGTAGAGATCCGGTTCGAGTCAAGATGAGAAGTCAAGTACTGAAGATGAAACAAACTAGACTTCAAGACGAAACTCTAGGCTTTGAAATCGCTCAATTCCGACCTCGGACGAGAGAGAACGAGCTGTTTCAAAAAGAGCTGTCGGCGACATGTCTACAACCGCGCCCGCGGCTCCATAACCGCACCCGCGGCTCATTCGCCAACCGCGCCCGCGGCTCCTTAACCGCGCCCGCGGCTCATTCGCCAACCGCGCCCGCGGCTCCATAACCGCGCCCGCGGCCAGGAACTCTTTGAAACATTATTTTCGGATGTTTAATTGTTTTTCGGATTATTATTTTAGGATATACTTTTATTTACTTATTTCTTTTAATTGGCCACCTTATTGACCCTATATAAGGTTTGCCCTAGTTATTGTTTAGCCCCCTCCAGACTTTGATATTGAATACAGCGTTTATCGTTTTTCCTTCCAAAAGAGAGTTTTTGTGAGAAGAGTGCCCCGTGTGCATTGTCGTTCAGTTGGCCCTAGTTGTGCTTGTGTGTGTCAATCTCCTCCATAAGGTTGGTGTTATCGGGACTCCATAGAGCAACTTCCAGGTGCCTTGACCCACCAAAGTCATTGTGTTTGATTGTAATCATCCGTTGGGGTTTCTTCATCATTCGGTAAGGTTCTTGTTCTTAAGTTCAAGGGTTTTATCGTTGTTTGATTTGGTTCCAATTGGCCTATCATTCGACTTATCCTTCTTTCATCTCATTTTAATTCCGCTTTTCTTCTCTGTTCGAGTTCCTATTCGAGTTTGGTGTCTAGGTCGGCAATTGCGGCTTATCCCCGCATCAAACCTTGTAGAGGTCTAATAGAATGTTGTCAAGGGATTCTTGAGCTTGATCTGAACAACGACTTCTAAGTGTTTTGATCGCCTGAATCGCCTCTTCGGCTCGGTTTTGCTACTTCATCACAATGGCCATGTCTTTGAGGGCGTTGTCAATTCTGTCACCAACGTTAATTGCTGCCCATAATAGATGAATTGCCTTCTCTGGATCCTTATCCAGCAACTATTTTTATCCATTCAATAACAAAAAACACAACCTTAGATCAACTATATCAAATTCAGCAAATCAATTTGATACAAATTTAATAGTTTTACCTGGACATGTTTAGCCCTAACATAAGGACTGTCGCCAACTGGAACCTTGTGTGTTACATGAAACGACTCGGACCTTGTTCGAGAGACGCCGAGCGGTTTAGCGGGCGAGCAAGGGGCGGATTTGCAGGGCCTAAATCGAGGTGTAGGAGCTTGCATCATTTTCAGGATAAGTTAGAAATTGAGTAGAATTCCTTGGTGGAAGTTAGTGGTGGGCTCTCAGAGATGGAGGATAGAGTGAATTACAGAGCTCGGGAGAGAGGAGAAAGAGAGGTTGAAGGTAAAGGGGAGGGAGGACCCCTGTAGCGCCGGAGAATTCGACGGCGTCGCATGTAACGACCAAGGGAAAGTGGTGAATATCTCACTGGAGAGTAAAATCCTTACCGGGAAACTCTCGCTGGCGGTATCCGGGCTTGAGTTCTTGTCTGGGCTTTACTTGCACTTTAATTTTTTGACAGGGGTGATTCCGAAAGAGATTGCGAATCTTAAGGAGCTAAAGGATCTCTAACTTGATGTCAATAATCTCACCGGTCAGATCCCGCCGGAGATCGGCCAAATGCAGAGCCTTCAAGGTAAAAAAAATATGTCAGCTTCAATACTTTGATGTTTTTGTTTCTATATGTTCAAAGTACTTATGAACAGTTCTAAATTTCAACATAGGGTGCCTTCAGTTTCAGGGAATTCAGAATTAAACTTTAAATCATTGGTAGATATTTTTAAAATTATATGTCCCATGAATGTATAGTCACAAACAATAAAGTATTTATCATTGTTTTTAAGTTTATAAATACTTCTATAACACATGTATCACATTTGAGTTGCAGTTCTTCAACTATCATGCAACCAGTTAACAGGCTCAATTCCTGTAGAGATAGCCTCTTTAAATAAGCTTAGTGTTCTTGCACTTGGTAACACTCACTTAACTGGCTCAATCCCTCCAAATCTGAGCAACATGGTGATGTTAAAAGCAATCTATCTAAGCAGCAACAATCTATCTGGTCCAATCCCTATCAACATTGCCAACATTCCCCAGCTTCAAACACTCAGACATTAGCAGCAATTTGCTTACCAGATTAGTACCTCCAGGTATGTAGCTTAATCTATCATAATTACAATGCCTTAGTATTGTTAAACAATTATAAATTGTTATCCTAACTCCATTGTGATTCAATTTATATATGAAGTACTGAAGAAATTAAGTGGAGGGTTCCTATACTCGAACAACTCGGGCCTATGCAGCAACTTATTTCCTTCATTGAGGCATTACAATCAACAAAGAATGCAGAAAATTCAAACTGTAATACACATGGGAAACTTACACTCGTTCTTCTTGATAGAAGTTTTACAGAAGTTGCGCGTTTCTCAATAGCCTTCTTCTCTTCCTCATCTCTTCACCAAAGATATGTACATCGTCAACATCATCGTCTGCAACAGAGGCTTAAAAACAAACAGCTGATGAGACATAAGGGGATATAACTTTATCTTATTTGAAACAAATAGTACAATTGAGCCAAGATAAGAGTACCTTGTAATCAAAAACTGGAGGAGTGAAAATTCTGTCAGGAATAGGAGTAGTTCCTTCTACAGTAACGCCACATCCATCTTCACGGACGTCACTTCTTGGGCCTTTCATAGAATCTCATTTAGATAGCAAACTACATACTACTTTATTCTTATACAAATGCAATGAAATTTCAACCATAGCACACAAACCAAAAAATCCACCTAAATTTCCTGACTATGGTTGTCTATAATCAGTCCAAAACTTGTGCAAATATCATGTATAACGGGTAACACTGGACAGAAAAAACATAGAACATGTGACACATAATTTGGCATTACCAGATACGATTAACGACTTAGGCCAATAGTCATTGGCTACAAATTGAAAAGAGTTAATTCTGTGAGGATGAGCAAGGAAGAATCTTAAAAGGCCGAACAGTATAAAAAATCAATTGTAAACATGGAAAAAGTCATAAAAGTCATAAAACCAATTGAAAAACTATGTCTAAAAGCATGAAAACAATTCAATAGCACCGAAACAATTCAAAGCATATTATTTTGTTCAAAGTTCAAGTGATAGGAAAACAGTCAAAAGCAAGAGGATGACGATGTTTGTAGCAGAGAATTCTGCAGAACCATGAATGATAATGGAAAAGAATGTCATTTGAAAAAGGAGATAAGCTTACCAAGATGATGAATAAACCCACATTAAAGATTGCTACCACCCTCTATTCTGTTTTCATACATTGCGCGACTCCTTTGCCCTGTTCGTTTTTTTCTTGCACATAAATAAGGTGAAAACAATTAATCAGATGAATGAAGAATTAATCATAGAAGCTTTAGATGGTGAGGTTTTATATTTACTTGCAAGAATCATAGTCATAACAACAGCAGGATATCCACACCTCATTGTAAAAATAATACAACCACAATATGAATCAGAAAGAAAAAACACAAATTTATGAAGGTTTCTTAATACAGGAAATTATCTTTTGTTTTTACAGATTTTAGGAACTTACTCATAATGGCGGTCGACAACAACCATCGTCAACAGGAGACAGTTTTGCAGTCTTGTACTGCCTCAAATTCCAAAGATTTCAACAATCATTAGCTACTATGCATAAGAGAACCAGAAAAACAAAGAAAAAAAAGAAAACCGCATTCACGAATGAACAACCGAATAACAATTTTAATCAACATAGACTTGGAATTAATACAAAATCGACTTGTCATATAAAAAATGAAATTGATCGAATTGAAACCAAGATCTTTGATTCCAAATTGAAAGGAGTTTACCTTAAAGATGTAATTGAGACCTTTGAAGAGCTTTGGATGAGCAACTGATAGATAATGATGAAGATGTTTTGAATTTAAAGATTATGGAAGATATACAGCAACAAATTGAAGCATTTAGAAAAAAAATATATATAACCTAGAGATCGCAGGCCCCTCGACTCGCAGATAGACAGTGGGCATTCGAGTGATGGTGTTTAATGAGATAAATCAATGATTCAACTATGGAATTTGAACATCAAAAATTCAGCATGTTAATTAGAACTATCTTGATCGGTAGAAATTGATTGACAAATCATAGATATGCGGTGACATATTTCAAAGCAAGAGGATTTATATTAACGATTTTTCATCATCGATTGCAAACAATTCAAGATCGAAATGAAATCCCTCAAAAAATCAAATTCAAAACCCTGAACAATGGAGATTCAAATGGGAATCCAACCTGGAGGCGGAGAGATCTGGATACGCGAATAAAGAGAACATCAACCTGCTAAGCGAAGAGATCTTGTCAACGGGTGACCGGACTCCTCTTCCTCCGGCCTCGCCGACCTCCTCTCCGTTTGATTCACTCTCATGCGATATCGGTTAGTAATTACAATAGCAAGCAACAAAAAAAAAGTGGAACTTACCCAGATTCGTTTTAGGGTTTCCGCCCGAGATGATGAATGAGGGAGGGAGAAGCTGGTCGGCCATGGCTACATCCACGGCGAGGCCGACCCCACCGCCTCCTCTCCCCAAGCTAAGCTCCTCCCTAGGGTAACAATCCGGTAAACCAGACCACGGCTAAGGCCTCTCTCATCCGGATGCTCGTCATTGTCTTCAGGCGGTTGGGGGAGAGGGGGAATGGGATGCGGAGGAGCAAATCCTCTAATAACGGGGAAGATGGTGAACAGGTGGAAGTCAGGCCTAATTGAGGGCAGCAAAGAAAATAACGGGAGAGATGAAAAGGGAGATAATTCTTAATTGGAGGTGGGCTGCATAAGAAAGATTTGTGCCCAATGCCCTATTGGACACTATATTTGTAACAACTGCACTCCCAAACTAAGTAATTAGTTTCTACCCTGCCCATCCCAACCCTAACACACCCGCTCCTCTTCCCCTCACTCTCCTCCAATCTGTTCCACACTTTCTTCCTCCTGCTCCTCTCTCGCTCAATCTCAGTACAAAGTAAAGCTTCTCCATCTTCGATTCAACTCCCGCTGTCCTCCTCCCCAAACACTACTTCAAATCCAAGGCTTCTCCGGCTCCATCTTCATTCCGACCTCCACCGCCTCCGTCGAGATCTAAGCTTCCGACCTCCTCCACTGCACTCCCAGATCTATTAACTCATGCCTACAAATTCATGCCTACAAATCTTAGTTCAGAAGTTGTTGAAAGAAAGGTTGTTCCGTCTACAAATCTTCGTTTCTCCATTTGCTGAACTAGAGAACGTTTGGTTGCTACTTCTCTTCAAAAGCCAAAAACAGAGGTATTGAATCTACCGGTCAACCCCATCCTATTTCTTTTCTTCGATCTCTTCTTTCTGAGTTTTATTTATATGCGTCAGAACCAACCTTCAAGCAAAGATTTTCCCAACTTCTCAACAGATTCAACAACACATATCCAGGTGAATTACCATAAAACAATGCTACATCAATATATTGTCTCACATTCTTTCTGCTTCGAGAAAACATTGAGGAATCGAAATCGACATAAACTCGATGTGCCCTGAATTCGAGTTCCTATGGAGGTCTGTAACTCTCTTCTTAACTACTGTTCTTGTCATTTTCGGAAGTTTCGAATTCGATAGTCAATATATTTGTGCTTTGTTTCTAAATAAATAACTGCATGACTCAGATCTCGGCGGAGGAAGGGGAGATGGAGATGAAGAGGACGAGGAGGAGAGAGATTGATGTTGACAACTTAATGTGTTGACAATTTATTTTTTTACAATGTAATTTAGTGGTGTTGACAAGTTTTGTAAAGTATTGACAATGTTGACAATTTTGTAATATTACTCGTGTTGTATGTTGTTGACCATTTATTAGTCGTGTAAACAATTTATTTAGTTGGGTTGACAACTTATTTAGTCGTGTTGACAACTTATTATTCTTGTTGACAACTCTGTTAAAAAATTTGTTGACATCTCTATTATAATTTCCACGTGAGCAAACGGTTATTATTGGTGTTGACAACTTATTATTCTTGTTGACACCTCTGTTAAAAAAATTGTTGACAACTCTGTTAAAATTTTTGTTGACAGCTCTGTTAAAAATTTTGTTGACAACTCTGTTAAAAATTTTGTTGACAGCTCTGTTATAATTTCCACGTGAGCAAACGGTTATTATAGATGTTGAAAACTTATTATTCTTGTTGACAACTCTGTTAAAATTTTTGTTGACAACTCTGTTAAAAATTTTGTTGACAACTCTGTTAAAAAAATTTGTTGACAAATTTTGTTGACATCTCTGTTATAACTGCCACGTCAGCAAAGGGGTATTTCCTTATAACTTACAAAAGTGATGAAAAACTTAAAAAACATTACACTTTTGAGGTATTTACCCAAAAACTGGGGTGCATAATTGTTTATTTGGGTTAAGAAAGATAATGGCCCATTTAAGTTGTGTTGATTTAAAACATTTATTGTGGGATGTAGAATTTATTGTTTGGAATTTATTTCTGATCATTTAACTTTATATTAGATTAAGATAGATACTGTAATATAGTTAGTTTGACATAGAGTCAAGCTCTTTTAAAAGAAAGTTGTTATAAGCTAGAATTCAAGATATTTATGTACTAGGCCGCCCTCGTGATCATAAATCTCCAAATTTAGGGTAAGTAACACTTATTTCACTTTGAATTTTAGTTTCTAACCCTAAAAATTTCTAGTGTGGTAACTAACCTTTTGGGTTGATGACAGTTTGGGTTGATGACAATTTGGGTTGATGACAGTTTGTCTTGATGACAGTAATTTTTTTTATGACAGTAATTTTCATTGATGACAATAATTTTCGTTGATGATAGTATTTTTTTATTGATGACAGTAATTTGTATGTTGACAGTAATTTGATGTCATTGATGACAGTAATTTGTATGATGACAATGTTGGTTGTTATTTTATGATGATGACAATTTGCATTAATGACATTCTTTATCACATTTGATTACATTTTTTGTCATCCGACTTTTAATATTGTCGTCATCTAAAATAAAATATCGTCATCATCACTAAATGAATAAAAAAATCTATATTTAATGTCAAATCATATTGTCATCAACAATATTAAAGTGTCATCTACACTAGTAGATTTTAATCCATGACAGTCATTGATGAAAGTTGAAAACAAATTACAATTTGGAAAACAAACTGTCATTGATGACAATTCATTGAGTGTAAGAGAAAGCTTGATTACAGTTTGTTTTCCGGCTGGCGTGGGATGGCATTGTCAGTGGAAAGTGCCCCATCCTTGTTGAATCACCTATCGGCAACAGATCTTTGATCCAAGTCTCCTGCTTGTTCAATCGATTGAACAAAACTGTCATACAACAATGCACATTCAAATTGACTTAGAAGAACCTAATGAAAACACTGCTCAGATGACAAATTTATCTACTGCAGATCATCAAAATCCAACACCACTAACTTAATGAGAGACAAGCTCGATATAATCACAGCCTGAATCACTTATGTTTCTCTGATTTGATCAAGATCCTCATATGCTTAAGATAGCAATTGTTACAACATCCGATTTCAAAAAAAAAAGCTTGAACGTAAGCACAAATTGGAGCAAAATAAATGTTGCAGTATAAGCAATCAAAATTCACAAAACAAAACAGTTTTTCAGCTCATAGAGAACAACATAAATTCGCTCATACAACTCATAGTTTATTTTCGGTACCAGGATTTAGAATCGCCGCATAAATCAAGCAACAATTCAACAGAAACATGGAAAGAAGAAGAACAACTGTACCTGGAAAAATAAATGAGGAATCTGATTATGATAGAGATTTCCTTGAAGTCGTCATCCAGGTTCATTCGCCGCCTCCCTCCATCGTTCATTCGCCGCCCGGAGTTTTCATCGGTGAGACCTCGATTCCGGATGTGATAGCGAGCTTTACCCTAGAGGTTGTGGATCTGCCGATGAACTAACTCAAAGGCACTATTCTAGGAGGAGGAGGCGAAGAAGCGAAGCTGTTCCAGGAGTAGGCATTACTGAATATCTATCTCGTTGCACGAGCTTCGAAGTTGTTCCAGGAGGAGGAGGTCGAGCGTAGATCCTTCAAAGTCCCGACTTTGACAGAGATGAGCGAGCGGCCATGGCGATATCTGCAAGGATCCATGACTTCGACGACGGTGGCGGTGAGAACAGAGCGAAGACGAGTTGGGAGCAGAGCGAGAGTAAAGAGACAGAAAAAGAGGGATGAATAGGGACGATGGAGGCGGAAGGAGTTTGAGGGAGTAGGTTAGAATGAAAAGGGTTACTTTCTTCAATGTTAATAAAGCGTGTTAGAAGGCCTTCTCACTTTACAAACAGGGTGAATGGGCCCCGTAATTCGCATAAATCTGCTGCTTCATGTAGACTAAACTGAGTCCACGATTGGATTGGGCTTTTCATATTAAAAGCCCAAAATCTCAAAATTTATTGGGCTACGTTCCTGGGCCCCCTCGAGATCTTGTAAAGTTCTAAACTATGTAGATATAATTCATTCGTTCCTATCATATAGTGAAATAGCAGTGTTTTGACACGTATTATTCTTACGTTCAATTGATATATGTCGACCTTTAAGTTATGTCACCTAATAACCATATCATCTAATATATCGTCGTGATTTAAAAAACTCAATAAAAATGCCACATACTCTAGTAGGTTCCTAATTAAATTAAAACAAGTAAGAGTACGTTTGGATGTCATGATGATATTATTTATCTGAAATTATAATATATTTTTATTTCATAATGTTATAAAAAATATTATAATAACAAATGATCTATATCTATGGCCATGCCCTCCTTATTTTCTCTTTTCAATGAATTGTTTCTAATGACTATTCTTTTCATGGCCTCCTTCAGATCCAATCCATTGTCATTGAGTCTGATTTAGAGTACTTGTTTGTATGCATATATCCAGATATTCAAGTGTAGATATTCGCCGCATGAACGATTAATTAAATTAAATATAAAAAGACACTTAGAAAATTAAATACATTATCGTTTCTTATAGTGTCAAAGTTCTGTTGCGTAGCACTTATTCAAATTCTAGCGTTATTAAAATTGGCATTCAAACACACCCTAAGTTTATCAATCAATGAGATAATATAGAATAAATAAAGCCTTATTTTTCTTATTTGTCGCAAGATACATAAGGTCATTATAAACGTGAGAGATCTACAATGTTGTATCGCAGATACATAAACATTGTGGTACGTGGACATACTTGAAGAGATATAAACATACATTGTCACATCATCAATGTTGTAACACATGCTTGTATATAACGTATGGACACATATATTCTGATAAATGCACACAAAATTCACCTCTGTTCTCTCCTAAACTCTCATCCTCAGGTAATTTTTTTCCATATACTTTTTCCATTTAGATGTTGATATTACATTAATACAACTAAATAATGAGTGGTTAAATACATTTTTTTAAAGTAATCTTGTCAAACAAAGTATTAAAGACATAAACTTATTTTAAGATACTCTATCTTTGAACCGGTCAGGATAATTTGTTTCATTAGACTATTTCTAGTCCTATCAATCAATTTGGCTAGTACTACTAAAACTAGTAAATGTTTTAGTATAACAATTCATTTACATTACCATGGGCCAAATAAAGGTGAATATGACATAGAGTGGGACATGAAATACGATAGTGTATCTTTAATTTGTTCATGTTTTACTTTGTCGTGACTCACCTCATTACAAATTCCTTGTGATACCCTACTGCCATGACCGATATAGGTCTCTGTCTTAAGAGTCAATTATTTCATGTCACGAGAAGACCGTAATTGTATGATTTTTCAAGACGGGATTATTTGACAAAAGTTACAATAGATATCTTTTTCAATTATAATTCAATGAGTAATTGTGAAAAGAAGAAAAATGTATATTCATAAGTGAAGAAATGTTTATAATGTATTGCCCAAACAAGAACTTAGCCTCTTAGGAGATATTCAATTCTTCATAACATCAAAGTATTAAATTTGTCTGGCGTGTTCTATTTGTCACGTGTCATTTTCTCTTACTTCTTTATTTTCTATAATAAATTATACAGAGTATGTAAAAGGCTATCCTAATTTTATAATTCTCCGTTTCTTATTTAAAAACAAATCAATTAACAAGATTTCAAACCAATCATATATTCTACAATTTCAGTTTTATCAAGTTAAAAATAAATTAAATTATATATTACACTAAATATAATATCGTTATGTAAATTTCGTACAAGGCACCAGACTTAAGCTGGTTTTTCTTATAAAATGCCTCCCTAACACAAATGAGATTTGATATGTGACCTATTTGATCACATGTGTTATCACTTACTAAGTTAGTGAGGCTTGACCTAATTACATAATTTTGGTTTGAATCTAATCACCATATACTCTCTCCGTCCCTTAATTATGTTCTCATTTCCCTTCTTTGCACGAGAATTAAGGAGATGAGAGAAGAGAGGAGAGAGGGATGAAAATATGAGAGATAGTGTATTGGGATGAGAGAATGGTGAAAGATGAAAAATTAAAGGGTTAAGATTGAGTGAGAAAATAATGGGAGAAAAAAAAATTAAAGTGTATTTTGGATTGTTGTGGTTTTGGGGAAAATTAATGGGTTTTGACGAGGGTATATTGATAAAGATTTGTGGTTAAAAATAGAAATAAGAACATCAAATTGGGACACTCAAAATGGGAAATGAGAACATAAAAAATGGACGGAGGGAGTATATATATATAAACGGGTTGGGGTTTTGTGCTATCACTTAAAAAAAGTGTTTCTTATTTAAACTTTATCATATAAATGCGGTGGAACATATGGTGTCCTAACTTTTCCCTATTGCAAATTACCAATTTTCTCTTGAAAAATCTCTTCCATTTTCCACAGAGATCTTTCTTTTTGACCATCGCAAATGTGAGACTAATTAACAATATTATACCCTTTTTGCCCTTGCTCTGCAGCAATTTATCCTCTCTAATCACGTCTAATTTCCCCATTAAATACATTTTGTTCTACCCTTTTTCCTTTAAACAAAGGCTTTTTTGGGTTTTATTTTGTGATACTTTAAAATCTTTTTCATCAGGTTGTCAAAAATCTGGATCCATCAGTCCTCATAAATCTCATGAAGCATGTTATGATCGCAAACTTTTCCTTTCCTTGTCTTCTGAGATTCGTGTTATGTCGTTTTTTTGGTTAACAAAAACTGTTCTAAATCTTCTTGCAATCCGACTGAGAATTCAAAAGGAGAAAAAGAATATCCACAAAAGAAATAAAGAAGATGGGTAATCATACGAGTAAGTGAATCATTTGAGTGCGGTCTTTATATCTTCCTGATTTTTCAGATCCAATATTCATCCATTTTAGTGATATATATCATGTTTTCTATGAACAATAATGTAATACTATCGGAATGTCATGTAAGATTTTTATAGATGAATTATATAATTGCTAGGTGTGACAATCTGGGGTTCACGGACTAGAGAGCAGCAGCGTGGACGGTTAGATAGACTGGGGGCGTGCACACACGAGCGTCTATGCGCATTAGGCCCAGCTGACAAGCACATGGAGTTCCACCCTGAAATCAATTGACAATAGGGGGAGTAATCCATAGACTTATATACTAGGCTTCTTTTACTCTCAACTTCCGATGTGGGATACTATTCTCAACACACCCCCGCAAGTGTAACGGGCGGAAGCCCAGTTGACACTTGAACACACGGTTGTGGGGGGGCCTTCTCAGTCTCTTTATAGCCAAACCTCACAACCCAAGGGTCCGGGATAGAGTCTGGCTCTGATACCATGTGACAATCTGGGGTCCACGGGCTAGAGAGCAGCGTAGACGGTTAGATAGACTGGAGGGCGTGCACACACGAGCGCCTATGTGCATTAGGCCCAGCAGATAAGCCCATGGAGTTCCACCCTAAAACCAATTGGCAATAGGGGGAATAATCTATAGGCTTATATACTAGGCTTCTTTTACTCCCAACTCTGACGTGGGATACTATTCTCAACACTACGGTTTATCAATCATTTTAATTAATCACAAGAAAATGGTCAAGGATCATGATCACACATGCATGATGCATGGATACACAAACACGTACGAGTGACAATAATTCATAAATTCCAAACAAAGAAATTTATGTCAAATGATTGCAATTCTTATAGTGTGGTACGTTGTATACACACTAGGACATGGATTTGCTTTTCTGAATGTTCACAAACAAAGATAGAATCATATGTTCTCCTTCTAAATTCTAATAGTACATACACCGATTTTTTCTATAGATTCTTCATATTTTATCTAGAAATAATTGTGTTTTAAAAAAATGTAATGTTAAACAAAAAATGGTACTCTGTTAAATTTTATTTATAATTTTTCTTAATCCATAAAAATAAAAAAAATATGATTAATTACGAGCCAAATATTAATATAGCATTAAATAAAAAGATAAATCCGAAAAAATTATGTTAAAATATCTAAAACGCTAAAGAGTTTTAAGTAAAGTATACGATTACGTTCAGTATCTTGCGGGAAGTGGCATTTTGTCAAGTGATTAAATAGAAATGAAGGAGACAAACTGGGTCCAAACTAATTATTACCCCATTAAATTCCAAA
Source organism: Oxyria digyna (assembly GCA_029168935.1). Taxonomy (NCBI): domain Eukaryota; kingdom Viridiplantae; phylum Streptophyta; class Magnoliopsida; order Caryophyllales; family Polygonaceae; genus Oxyria; species Oxyria digyna. Next base: position 10,508,105 of record JAPVLV010000018.1, read on the forward strand.
AAATGAAAACCTAACTTATGAAAGCCCTTTTATCACAAGAATCCCTCTTTCCCCTTTAACCCTTTTGTGCAGAAAAGTTGGAAAGGAATGAAAGATCAAGATCAAGAGAGAGAGAGAATGTATGCTTCTAGTTCTACTACCTTTGGAGAAAGCAAAGCATAGATAAGATGTAAACAAAAATGGCCATTTGCAATTATGCATATTGCATGCTTGAACTATATACTACAACTATCATTAAACATTTCTTGAGGTGGCCAAAGTTACACAAATCCAACCTTCACTTACATCTTGTAGCATGTAGTTTTAGACGACGTTTATTTTACAATTTAGACCCTTAATTTTTATTGTCAATGAAGGGGAAAATTGTGATTTCCCTAGTTATAAATTAATTATTGGTTGGGCTCATTGAATGAAGGCCCATAAAAAAATGGAGTCCAATTAAGATGTTGAAATGAATATTTAATATGCTGAGAGTTCTCTGAGACCTAGGTTTTATATATCAGCCTGACAGCCTCTATGGCATTGAATGAGTCGACTATGTGATAAATATATTATTGTACATTTTATGCTACAATAGTCATGATCATAGATCAAACTGATAAGTGATTCTCTTCTCCTCGTTTTCACTATACAATGCGCCGTCCGCGGTCGCGGCGACATGTTTTGTTTTCACAGTTTAATGGTGGTTTTTGAAAAAAGGTGAGTTACTCATTTTTTCCTCCTTTTGACACATAAGTTCTAGATCTCAAAATATACATTTTCATTTTATTTTAACCAATGTATCACATGACAAAAAAGTGGTAAAGGTTCGTTTCTATTCCGTTATAGTTTCCGAAACTATAAAAAAAATGCCAACTTCGCCTTTTAGGATCTCACAACAGTCATCCACTGTTTCATACTTGAGATCTCTTAAGTTTTTATTCACTTAAAAAAGTTAACACTTAAGTGATTTGAAATGATTTTGAATTGCTCAATAAAATGCATTATCTTACAATTTGAGAGGTAAAGTTTTGTTCTTGAGCAGAAAATTCAGATCATTAAGCAAAGGAAAGGATGAGCAAGTTGAGTCCTCTAATTTCTTCCTTACAATGTGCAAAATCCCTAAATCTCCTCCCAACAGAATCCCTAAAAGGTCTAATCTTGAGATAAAGTTTCTTAACACAATGGCTTACAGACATTAAATTGACCCCAAACTTTGTCTTTTCATTAACATTTTCCACTAATCCTCTTTTAAAAGTAACCCACTACCACATAAGAAATTTTTCAAACCCACCACACTATTTTCATTCAAGATAAATTTAAGCTAAGACCTAAGAAGCATCACTCCATGCAGCATAAACTGGAAAGTTAGCAGTTGGTGGAGACATCCATGAAACTGGTGCCTTAAACATCATAGTATTTGGAGGAGAGCCACTCTTTTCAGCTGGGCTAACTTCCCTTGAACTGTTCAAGCTTGTCACAATAGACGATGCATTCGACAACTGAACCGATTGTTGCAAAAAGTTTGATCCTTGATGATCAAATGCCATTTGCTGTTGTTGTTGTTGTGGGAAATCACCAAGTACCATTTTCCAATCAGAAGTATTGTAATTCAAATCAGCATTGGTTTGAATTTGAGTCATTTGATTAATTGATTTGATTTTCTTGGCTTGATCACCAGATAGAAGAGTGTTGCTAGACATGATCTTGTCGACATCGTACCGAGTTATGTCGAAGTTGGTCACCGCGTTCGTTCCACGAAACTTAATGGCTGCAACATCATAGGCTTCAGCTGCCTCCTCTTGTGTGCCTGTTTGTTTGTCAACATTAGTTTTAGATTACTCAATAACAAGAATTTTCTTAGAAGAATATTATAAACACATTCCATTCCATTTATGCTTGGTTTTAACTTTTTGGCTGAACTCTGAAGGGATCTCAGCCTTATAAAAAGTCCCAAAGTAGAGCCAGTCAGCTAGGCATTATGTAAAAGCACAAGAGAGCAGAGAATAATATTTTATTTTATTTTGGTGGAATAATAGTTTATTTTTGCAATAACTAGAAACAAAATTCATAAGAATTCAAATCATAAAAACTCACTGAAAGTGCCAAGATAAAGGTCTTTGTTTCCTGCTACCCTCCCTATTCTTGCTTGCCACCTTCCATGCTGATGGTGTCTGCAATATTTCATCAACAAAAAAATTCATTAAAAAAGAACACATTAATGAGATGAATTATAAACTATAGTTAAATCAAAATAATTACCTTGTGAATTATAAACTATAGTTAAATCAAAATAATTACCTTGTAACTCCTCTGTACATGGAAGCACCCCTGGAGAATCCACTGCTTCTTCTGTTTTTTGAAGATTCAAGTTTAGGTAAATGTTGATAATTTGACATCAGCATTGTTCATAAGAGATGTATAACCAATTTTACCTTCTCAAATGAGCAACAAATTCTTGGCGAGTCATGTTCTTCATTTCTTCAAGCCCTTCTTTGTAGTTCTCTACCTGAAAAAGATTTTTGAAAGTAAAAAACCATAATGAGCATTTTGAATACAGTACTAAATTAAGGATCATTCAAGTAACAAACATAATCAATGAGGTTTAAAGAAAAGATTTAGTTACTGGGAAGTTTATATGAGTAGAGGGGCCCCAGTACTTCAGTGCAGCTAGATCATAAGCCCTTGCAGCTTTCTCCTCCATATCATATCCACCTACAAAATTAATCACAGCACATTTTTTTTCAGTATACAGTTTTCAAAAAATCTAAGCAATAACTGACATTCTTTAGTTAAAAATGCTTACCCAGGTAAACTGAAGATTACAGATGTATAATCCACATGTGAACATGAGAAAAAACAAAGGGAGTTAGATTACAGTCAAGAGAATATTACTTTATAACAAATTATTTCATTCTTGACTAACCTTGTCTTCCTTTCCTAGTTTGTCCTTCTTTCTTACAGCTATTATCCCAGAGATGAGCTTCAAATCTACCAGTCCATCTATGCCTAAATAAGAAAGTTCATCCAAAAACAAATTGTTAATTTAAATTTACCACAAAAAACTACTTAGTACAGTAAATAAAACTCTAAGCAATTAAAGATTAATTACTTGGTGACTCCTCTATACTGAGAAGTTCTCTGTCCAAAAGTGTCAATAGACTTCCTATGAACAATCTGCTTCTGACCCATTTTTCCTGACCCTCTTTTCTTGCTCTCCATTGCCAAACAATTATCATTTTCAATGGGTAAAGCCTGATCAGCAACAGGATTAAGGTTAACACTCCCTAAATGCTGCTGCTGCATGATTTCTTGATTTGAATAGCTTCTTACAACCCAGTTAGGCATCTGAGAGATCTGTTCAGCATTGAATCCAGTAGAATAGTATGGAAAACATAGTTGTTGTTGTTGTTGTTGTTGTTGTTGTTGACTGTTGACATGTTCTTGGTAGTAGACACTATTACCCAAGAAATTTTCCAACTTTGGAGATGAATCTACAACAGCAACAACCAAAAAAACCCATAAATTAACAAGAACATCAGAAACAGAATAAAATAAAGAATGGTGTATTATAGTACCTTCAGACTGAGATTTTGATAGAGCTTCCATGATGCAAAGGGATCCATCAGATTTGATTGGCATTACACTGATCTGTGGTGAAGGATGATGAAAACCAGAAGAGAAGTTGACATCAGCATCATGAAAGATGTTGAGCTGCTGCTGAGGATGAGGAGGAGGAGGAGAAAGAAGGAAGCTTGTGGGAACAGAGGAGTTGTTGCTTGAGAGTGAAAACCCTAACCAATTACTACTATTAATATTACTATTACTATTGTTGTTGTTGCTTTCATCATCCATGGATTTCATCATGAAACTCTTGATTTTTCTCTCTTGTTTCTTTTTCTACTTATGATTTGTCTTGGTCCGAGGAGAAGAAGGTTTTTTTGTTGAGTAGCTCACTACAAATCTTAGTGTAAATGACCAAGACTCTCTTTGTAGATATATAGAGAGAAAAGAAACATTAAACAAAGGGAATGAAATAGAGCAAGGCAAAGCAATGAAATTCCATAGGGATCTGTTTTTTATAATTTTTGTAGATTGAGCAAGACCACTTGTTTGGCTTTTTATCCAACTCACATTATACCAAAAATGATGTTATATTTTACAGTAGGAAAAAGATATATAAGGTGTCCAAGGAATGTATGTTCTTATGTTTTATAGTGTATTTGTGCATATATTTTCATATTATATGATCATATGCTTTTAAATGACTTGCAGCCGGTGTACATATGTTATCTTAGCAAGTACTCCGTATATATAAGCAATCTATGTAAGTATTTCTTCTTCTAAAAAGTGTATAAATTCACTATAGTCTCTATTTAATTAAACCCTTGCAAAATCCATATAGGATTGTTAACTATAGAATACCACATGTTTTTTTTATAGCTAAGCGGAAGTTTATTTGAACAACAATCATTCTTATAAAGTTGATCCTGAAAGCATAGCATGCATATGATCAATATTATGTATACAAAGTGATGGAATGGAAATTGATTTCACACGTAAATATATGTAGTGTAACACTAAACAAGTAAACATACATGTGCAGCACTCTGTTAAGTATAAAAAAGTGTGTAGCTTTTATGATTTAAGTCACAATACAACATTGTCTGTAGTGCACTAAAATTCTACACAATGTTCACACACGCATGTATTGGAGGTAGGTGTTTATGTTATACTATTTCCAAAGTCTTTAATTGTATGAAACTTTAGAAAATAATTTTTTTATTCAACAGACTTTACAACCTAGTAAAATGAAATAAAAATACTGCCCCAATCAATCATGCAGCGAAGGGGTAAAGTTATTCAATTAAACTTGTGTTTAAAGAAAAATAATAAAGTGATGGAGTAAAATTTTGTTCTTAATTTAAGATTTGTGTGCATTGAAGCTGTATTTCTATGGTGAGTTGACAGGAAGTCACTTCAATAGTGTCTATATACATTAGTCAATACCCTTGCCCTCTCTTGCTACAACACTATAATCTGACCACTTCCTGCAAATTGCGGGAAATAAACAGCCAAAAACCAGCCATGCAGAATACTCCGTATCTTTAGTTACTCCGTACTGTATTACATTATCAACATCAATACTGTATTTAATAGCTGAGGTCCGTAGTGTTGCTAATACTAGCCACAATCACCTTATATATAATATTTTATTAATTGGTTATATAATAAAATATATTTTTATTTGGGTTATACTGTATATCTTGTATAACCGATACTCGAATTTTTCTTCTAAAATGAGCAATATTTTGGAAATAATTATCATTTTAAACGTCTTTTAAAATTAATTCCTAAAATAAAAACTTTTTTTTGTAGGTTCAGAACTTAACAAAGAAGGAGAAATTGTTTAAAACAACACGTCTATGTGAAGATAAAGTTAACGAAAGACACTGTTTCAAACCACCACATTTTTGTTCTACATAAATAAGCATATAAGCAACGGCTTATACAACTTTTTTTCCAACTCTTATCATTTTTGCATTACGGAGATACACGGGTTCGGGTGGTCGATTTGGAATCGGAATCGAGCGAAACCAGTTTCGTTAGGTCCGTATCAATCTCTTCTTTCATCAGATATGTCGCTCGCTCAATTTCGATTCCAAACAATCTCAAACATGTCACCCAAACCCGTGTAAGTCTTACGCGGGCACGCATGAGACTTACGCGGGTTCAGGTGGCTCTTTTGGGCTCGTTTGGAATCAGAACAGAGCAAGCAACATATCTGATGAAAGCTGGGATCAATACTACCTAAAGAAACTGGTCTCGCTCGATTTCGATTCCACGATTCCAAACGGGCCACCCGAACCCGCATAAGTCTCGTACATACCTCCTACAATAAATATAATGGAGATTTACCAATTTGTACATGTTCCTCCATATCACACGACATGACACATATCTTTTGAAAGCTTAGATTAATACGGACCCAACGAAATTGATCTCGCTGGATTTCGATTCCAAACAGGTCACTCGAACCCGCGTAAGCCTTCGTAATGCAAAAATGATAAGAGTTGGAAAAAAAGTTGTATAAGCTGCTATTTAGAACAATTTTTTTTTCTTCTTAAATGGGCTATTTTTCCAAAAAAATCTCGTTATATGCTCGACTTGAAACATATTCCCAACATAGGCACAATTTTTCGATTTGTAAAATATACACGTTGGAGAGACGCTTGTTTTGACAACGTTTCCCAACCAAACCTGATATTTTTTTTTTATTTCCCAGGTGTAAGAGACGTTGGCAAAACCCGCATCTCCCATACATAAACTTTTTTTAAAAAAAAATTATTTGCATAAGAAGTTGGTTTTACCAGCGCCTTATACAAATCTAAAGTATCATTTTTTTGAAATCTTTTATATATATACATTATTGCATTAGACTTACGCGGGTTCAGATTGTTCGTATGGGCTCGTTTGGAATCAGAATCGATCAAGACCAGTTTCGTTGGGTCCGTATTGATCTCATATTTCACCAGATATGTCTCTCGTCATCTGATATGGAGGAACAAATTTTCCGAACGTCTCAGCGTAAGAGACGTTGGCAAAAAAAAGTCCCAGCGTCTTACACGTGGGAAATTAAAAAAATATCAGGTTCGGTTGGGAGACGCTGGCAAAACCAACGTCTCTCCAACGTGTATATTTTCCGAACCAAAAAATTGTGTCTATGTTGAGAATATGTTTCAAATCGAGCCTATAGCGGGAATTGTTTTGAAAAAAAAGCCCATTTCAGAAAAAAAAAAATCGTTTAGAACAACGGTATATATGCTTTTTTTTAAAAAATATGTGAACGCGAGACGATGTTTGAAAGAGCGCCTCTCGTTAACATTAACTTCGGATAGAGCGTCTCTCCTTCTTTGCTAATTTTCAAACCTATAGAAAGTGCTCATTTCGGAAATTAGTTTTAAAAAGAAAAATTATTTTAAAAAAATATTGCGCATTTCAAAAAGTAATTTGAATGAAGGATATGTAAAAAATAATTTGAATGGGGGATATATAAACAAGAACATTTTTATGTAATGTAGTTACGTAAAGTATTACGAACTTTATTTGTATAATTTTACTCAATCAATAATGATAATGTATAAGTAACAGAATTGTTACACTTAAGTATAATTATAAAAATACTCTCTGTTATTTGAGCTTTTAAAGGGGAAAACGATGTCAATTTTGGATAAATTTTATATGCATGTGATCCTATTTAAATTTCATACAAGATTATGAAAAAAAAAATCATAGATAATGTATAGACCATGTTGATGTGTTATATATGAATCATGTTGGTACATAACGCACGAAGATACGCAACAAAAAGTAATTTGAATGGGGGAAATCGTGTAAATCTAGTCCCTTATTATAAGAACATACCCAATTTTATGTACTAAGAGAATATAGGTACATCTTATGTACTAAGAGAATATATCCCCCATTATGTACTAAGAGAGAAAGACTCGCTACATCTTATGTTGGGATAAATTTTATATGCATGCGATTTGCATGCAAAATATTGCATGAAATCGAGAGGGGAAATATAGGATTTTCCAAACAGAATGATTATGACTTTATACTTATAAGGAGTTGGACCATGAAAGGGAAAAATATACACACATCATATGCATATGATTACGGGGCAATCATGACAAAATCCACCCAATACCAACACATTTTAAATTGGACCTGCTCCCCTAGAGTTCATAAGAAACTCTATAGATAGATTTTAGTTAATCTCATCCGTTCAAACTAATCAATGACTTAGATTTAATCCCACTTAATTTCTAAAGCAAAGGATCCTCTCTTATCATTCACATACATTTATACGTTTTTACTTCCTAGATTATTAGTAATTATTTTCTCTCTTACATTTTTACAGGAAAGGATCCTCTCATTTATTAATCCCACTTAATTATGTTCTCTTCTAAATTTATTTTCACATTCATTTCTTACTATCTTTTGTTTGATTTTCACGATAGATAATAGGAGTATGTATTTTAGGAGGAAGTTTATTTATTTACTCTGTTTCAATATCTTTTTTATGAATGAGATAAGTATTTTAAAATAAGATTTAGTTACTTTCTTGTTTAATTGACCCAAGATGTATATAAAGAAAAATGTTTGAAAATGATTATGTTATCTTGCTAAAGGTAAAATGCATGAAATTACTATAATAACAACTTATATGAAGAAAATGCTTGTGTGTAATGATAAGATCATTCTGAAAGCATCGTCAATTAATATCACAAAAAAACATAGGACTATTCTATTATATATACAGAATTTTATTTAAAAGAGATAATCTCTTTTTTCTTGTAAGTTGTTTAGTAAATAGAATGTATTTGTATTAAAACTCGTAAACGGTTATAGGTCTATCAATCTAATTATAGTAATATAAATACTTACTTGAATTAGTAACAGTAAAATAAATAAAAAAAGAAGTTATTTACGTGAATTAGTAACAGTTTAGGAAGTAACTACAGAGGGATTCAATCTAAGCCATTGATTAATTTTAATGGATGAGATTAATTAAAATCTACCCATAGAGTTTATAAGGAACTCCATGGGAGCTGGACCGATTTAAAATAAAGCAGGAGCACAAATTAAATAGTGCAATTTCAAGGCCCCATTTTATTTCAAATCAACTTCCTATCAGAATTATTACGAGTTAATTTCAATTTTTGGCACCACCTTCTCACATTTCTTTAGCTAGTGCCTAGTGGGGTAAAAGGATATTTCCATTAATGTTGTTCCCATCTCTTTTCGACACATTTGCCGAGACACGTTTTGTAACATTAATATCTTTAAATACACATTAATAAAAATTATAGAATTTTAATATTGTTAAAGCTCTTGATAAGACGAATCAAACAAGACCCCATATTACTATATTTTTTCTTAAATATTAGAAGATATGTCGAAGATTCTCTTGAAACGTAAATAATGTCAAAATGTAGAATGGAAAGAACATTTGGGGACCGAGGGAGTGCTATCTAAGTCCGTAATTTGAATTAATAGTTGCTTCAAGAAAAAGTTGAATATGGTAAAGCATAGAGTTCATTATACAGTCAATGAGGGAGCTCATTTTTCAGACAAGTATAACTCATTTTTCAGACAAGTATAAAAGTTGAACGGAAAATTTAGTTTTTTCTCTCTCTTACTACTGGAATTTGACTGATTTAAAGCTCTTAGAAATACAAGTAGTAGTTCATTAAAAAGTAGTAGTTCATTAGTTAGACTAACAACAAGTTTGAATATCTAGTTTATTTTTTTCATAAGCTTACTTAATTTTTGACAAAATGTAGGCAAATTTTTTACTTACCGAACAGGGCCTAAGACCCTGTTCGGCTGAATATGATTTTGCCTTTAAATTTGAAAAAAATAAGCTAGATTATTGTTTCAATAAGCTGGGAAATCAAGTTTTTTGGAACAATAAGCTAGCTTATTTGTAAAGTTGCCGAACAGAGTGTAAGATTGTACTGAAAACTATGACTTTGGTGGCGTAGGTTGACGAGGATGACACTTGGATGATGATTGAGAATGTGAGATCGATTAGTGACAGATCAAATCAAGAACACACAATAGTAGCTGTAATGAACACAGGAGATGTTAACGAGGTTCGGACTCAGCCTATTCCCCGTGGCCTCAAGATAAGAGTCAAATCCACTAAGTAAAGGTGAATGTCTTACAGAGAGCATACAACAACAACAGATCCAAACACAAAGGCTTACAACTACAGAAAACCAGAAGCAAACAAGAGATAGAAGAACCCCCTTTCACAGTTGCCGGCAAGACTTCGAACCCTAGCCCCGCTGAGCACCCGAGGTCGCGATCTAGAGCTTCTCCACTAGCCAAGACCTCCGTCTTCAAGCTTGGAACACCAACAACAAGAGATTTGCTTCGGCGAAGAAGAAGAATCAAACCAACGTCGATCTCCCTCAAGAACTCTCTCTCAGATCTCTCTCTCTTCTCTCGGATGAACAGGGACGAGCACAGATTAGAAGTGAGGCGAGAGTTAGGGTTAGAAGCTTATATACCAAGCTTCTAACTCAACACGCGGAGCCCCGGTTTCCTCCAAGCGGGTCGGGTCGAGATCTTGGACATCTGTTACAGATTATGGGCCTAACCTTCTACTGGACCAACATCAAGCCCATTACAACATAAACGAGTTTCCTAGTAAGCCTAAGTACAAGATCTGTTAAAATGGTTAATTCCCAACAAAATGGAAATTATCCTTACAGAGAAGGATGCACACATTCACTATACTTGATTAATGCACATACATATATATTTTTTGTGCATGAGTTATAACATGGACAAATAAAAAGATCAAGAAGTAATAAAAGGGAAGAAACGAGACAACCATTAAAGGAAAATTTTGAGCTCTAAAAAAAGGAAGTAAAATTGAAAACTTCCTATGATGTTAATATGTTATTTTGTTAGAATGAGTCTAAAACGTTTTTATTACCACTCTAACAACCAACTCACACACGGGGGTCATGTGTCTATGACAAAAAGGAAGTCTATAGTTCTATACCCCCAAGATGGAGGTGGAGAACCAGCTGCATAGGGTAGTACATCTTCGGACCGGACCGGACCAAGATTTTTCCTTAGTCTGGTTTCGATCCGGTCTAAATCCGGAAAAACCTAATTAGACCGGATCATGCCAGTTTTGTTATTTTTTAATATTTTTAAATATAAATAATATATATAATAGTATTAAAATTTATATTGTTAAGAAAAATAAACTAATAAACTAATAAATTATTTAATATTATTTAAAAAATAGAAATATTTTTCTATTTTTAATTATTAAAGAAAATAAAAGAAATAGAAATTCCGGTCAAATACTGGACCAGGCCGGATGATATCTGGTCTTCGATCCAAGCTTTCAAAAAAACCGGTCCGAAAAAAACGGTCTGGTCCGGATGAACACCCCTACAGATGGCCATGAACCCCTTGTGGAAAGGCCCCGACAAGGATTTGGTGAACACATTGTGGGAAGTTCCCGACAACTTGCCAAGAATCAGATGCATTGGCGAGTTGGGGCTTGCATAGGAAGATATGGAATGAGGATCAATCCCTCATAAAGCTTGTAACAAACAAAGTGACACTCGAGATTGATGTGCTTTATTTGTTCGGCAAAAACAAGGTTCTTGACTATGTGAATCACATCCCGACCATTTAACATCGCATGAGATAGGGAAACCACCAAATGTGATGAAGAAGCCACTAACAGAGCGTCCGATATTGGAAGATGATGCTTAGTCAGCATCATAGTAACCAGTGTACCAAGATTAGGTGAGCCATTAAGAGAAGCCCCAAGCTGTCATGACTAAGCAAATAACGAAGGGTATCAAGTGAGATTTTGTGAGAGTGTTGAAACCCCGTGTGGTGGTTAGGAAATTGAGTTTCCCAATCAACTTCCTATACAAAGAAGCATCAATTAAAGGTAGGACTGGATGAAACAAACTTCCGAATACAGAGTTTAACTTACCCGGGAAATTGCACATTACAGAGTTTAACTTTGGTTGTGTATGTTTTGTTGTGTGTCTGGATATCCACTTCCCTCACCATATCCGCTGCCCCAACCTTGTCTATCATCCCAATCATGTGCACTACCCCACCCATGTCCATAGTCCACCATTGCACCCTGTGCAATGAAATTGTCCCAGCCACCCTCAACTTGTCCAACAGAATAACTGCTAGACGACATTTGAGACAGCGGGTGGTCCTAACCACCTGCAGGGTAACGCCCCTGATATGAGGCGTAACCTGGCAGTGACTGACTAGGGAGAGCATTGTCTTCCCCCCATAACTGTGCCTATCCTCGTATGCGTGGGTGGGTCCCTCATAAGGGAATAACTCCACGAGTGTTGGCTTCTTTGTTTTCCTCTTCCCTTTTCCTTTTTTCAACCGGTGGTTCTTCCATCCTTACGTCTCAGTTTCTCACACGAGTCGAACGTCCTGGACGCTCCATTACCTACAACAATACATAGCAAAATCAATATAAAAACGAATACAGAAAAAAACACATAATATACAATGCAGAATGCACATGTTCTGCAGAAGAGGGAATTGCCCATTTTCTGCACATTCTCGCGTAACGCGAGAGACCAACCTGTAGCGTTGCGCGAAAAGAGTCTCAGGGTATGCAGAAAATGGGCAAATCCTCGCGCAACGCGGGGTAAACACTTCTCGTGTTACGCGAAGTGTGACGTCACGCGTGACGTCACAATTTCTTCTCCGGTGATTTCATTCACTCTGGCCAGTTTCTGGCGACATTTCAACATAAGTTCAATAATATTTCAACATAAATTCAATAATATTTCAACATAAATTCAATATTTTAACACAAAAGCCTATCAATTTAAGTAAATTCCAAAATCAACATCAAAACCCTAAATAAAATCAAAACACTAATCAAAACCATAACCCTATGCATTTTGTATCTATTGAATATTAAAAAAACATTCAATCATCAACCATAATAAAAAATTAGCATCTTTCATCCATTCCAAACAACCTAATTCTATATAAAACAATTTTTATATCAACATTCAATATCAAAACATCATATAATAGGCAATTTCATATACAAACAACATATATTCATCTAGAATCAACATTATAAAGCATAAAACAATAAAAAACATACCTTAATTGAAGATTAGTGTTGAAAAGAGGAAGATGAAGTGAGTTCTTGCCGGGAGATAGTAAAAACGCGGAGGTGAAAAGTGTAAAAATGGGCCGAAGTAGAATTTTCATGTATTTATAGGGAGTAATCCCTCACGTTACGCGAGGGAGACATTCTCGCGTTACGCGAGATGTCCCACCCTCACATAACGCGAGAGGGCAGACAGTATTTGGGAAAAAAAACAAGTTTTATTTAGTAAGGGCCTAGATCTAATACACTTATTTATCTTCTGTCTCTTTTACATATCTCTCTTAGTCTCCTTTAGTCATTTATCCCTCCATTCGGTTGCTCTTGTTATCAATTTAACAAACTTATATCTTCAAATTCAACATGGCAAGCCTTATATTGTACCTTGTAAGTGTTCGATTTAATTATTTTTGGATTTTGAACTTGTTTTTGTCTTTGATTTGATCTCGTTTTTCATATTTAACATCTGGATTTGGACCTTTTTCATTGTTAGGTGTTATACTAGCTAGTAGCTATTTCTTTGCATCGTGAATACAAAGCATTTAGTCTAATAATTGTATAGAATCGCCTGGATCGATGCACTGCAATATTGATTTGCATCTCTGAATTTTTTAGCTCGTTTTTCAGATCTATTAGATTATAAAATAGAACAAGTAATTACATTAATAGATCTATTAATGTTTTTCATCTCTGAAATTATGTGCATGTACTATCTGGTTGGATTTCTCTCGCATTACTTCACACCTGATTATCCATGGCAAACTTATCTAAGTTTTTTTTGCTTGATTTCATTTGCTTGTGTATCTAGTTGATTTCATTTGCTTGATTTTACTAATTTCAATATTTCTTATATGTTTTGTATTGAAATATGTAGGATTACAAGAGCTGTATTTGACAATTTGTCGCATCCAACTTATGAAATCGATGAATTGTTGGTTGTCAATGAAGAGTATATGAGGATGAAGACTAATCATTCAAGAAATCATAAGGTTGTTCTTTAATTCTACAAGTATTTTTATTTGATTTCTTACACAATTAATTGTTATTGATGTAAATACTTTCTCTTTTGTAGTAGCCACTGATCTTAGGAATTCATGTAGAACTTGATCATAATCATCATTAGTAGTTATCTTTGTTGTCAAAAGACTTCTGATTTGTAATATAAAGTTGTGGACCTAGGATTTTGCATTATTATTATGTATGCATGTTTATATTTTGTAATGTGGTTCATTTATACATGCAACTTTGTGTATGAAGTTAATTTGTTGATTTTTATGAGGTGCAATTTGCAACTTTGTTTATGAAGTTCACTAATTTTTATTGGGTGCAGGTTTAGGTATTGCAAGCTTTTAAATAGATTGCAAATCCTTAAATTTCGACCAACTCTGTACAGATTTTGGTCAATCAAATATTTTGGATATCCGGGATAGATATTCGATCCGACCCGGGTAAAATTTACCTGATATACGGGGAATATATGTATCAGATTATGTTTGTCTGGTAAGCTTACTAATGGATAAAAGGTTGTGTTAAACCTAAATTGAGGGGAAAAAAACACATTGTGCAGGGTTAGGTTTGGAAAAACATGCACATAACCACTCTGTGTAACAACAAAATGATTCCCATTTTGTAAAACTATTTGTATGGTTTGGTAAAGAGTTCAAGTTTGGTAAGGACGTTAGATAGAAAATACATGTGGTATGTAGCCTCACTTTCGAGTATCCAAAAATGATCAACACAACCAGAGTTCAATTGAGTACTCAAACCAAAATATTTTGTGACAGGAAAGGAAGACAAGATCTTTTACATCCCATGGCTCCTCCAACAAAACGTTGCTTCCTTATGAGCTATAAGCTTGTTGCATACCATTGAGTATTTGTACAACATGGTTCATTGCTCCACTGAAAATCTAGAGATGTAAGATACGTCAGAGTTTGCATAAGTTTGTGCAACCATCCTTCTCACATTTAGCCCCTAGAGCCAGAAGCTTGCTCTCTGTTGTTAAGGAAACCTATTATTTTAAAGCATTGTTCTTGGTATGTAAAATATTTTTGCATTGATCACATGCCACTATTGCTCTTCTGTGAGGCATGGTTCATTTCATCTTTTCATGAAGTTACAAACCAAAGTCAGCTGAAGGACCTGGTTTCTTACAGTGAGTGCACACAAGTGAAGTCTTGTCATTTCCATTGTGTGATCTTCCATTCCTCTAACTCCGAGCGTTCATTGTTATTGAATATGAGCGTTCATGATCTGATACCAAATAATACTAAAGAATCTGCAAGATCGAAATATAGAAGGAAGAAACGTCCCTGGAATATGGGCGTTCAATGCTATGGAAACACAGGCATTGCACGCCTAGCCTGCATGAATCACGATTCTTGATTGGGGAAGTTTCCCTAATAATTTCCTCCCAAAGGCACCTGATTCGCATTCCGAGGCTGAGGGTGTTGGAACTGATTTTGACTGGACTTCCGGGCACTTTTCTGGTGGGCTGCGGTCACCGGTTGTGCCTGATTATGGGAGCGTTGGCTTCGTCTCTGCGAGCACTACGCCGTAGTGTACTCACACGTCAAAATCGGGTTCCGTTTGAATGAGAAATGAAGGCTCGAAGTTGGTTGCTTGACTAAGTTCAAAGAACAATTTTGGAGCTGATTTTTGACATGGGTTTTGTCCCACATCGAAAATTGGGGTGAAAATATGAAGGGTTTATATACCCCAAACCCCATACCCTTGGTAAGCCCTTGGGAGAGGTATGGAGAGAGGACACGGGGGGCCCTCGCGCGGTCCGTCCGTCTGGTCCGTGGCTCGTGGCTCGTGGTATTGTGGTCTTGTGGAATGGGCCGTAGGCCCAAGCAGCAGCTTAGCTTCTCTTTTTGAAGTGGGCCAAATCTGAAAGTTTTGGGCTTCCAGATCAGATTTTGTACTGCCTCGTTGGGGACGCCCAACTGAGTCAGCGCAACTGCCTCCACGATCCTACAATCTTAATTCTGTACAATTTTATCCTGTCGCTAACAATCTGTTTGAGTTTTAAAGGAACAGAAAGTTACATCCCGAAGAAAATTGTCTGTACTGCGTACAGTTTCGGATCTGTGTTCAGATTCGAGTAAAAACGAAAATTAATCTTTATAATTGTGAGGTTGCTGTTGTATTACAGAACCAGGTTGCTGTTGTATTACAGAACCGAAAAACTGTGTTTACAGTTCACAGATTTCTGATTCTGTATTTACAGATTGCAGAATCTGTGTTTTACAGTTCGCAGGAATTCAGTTCTGTTTTACAGATTCGTGAATTACTGGTTTTGAGTTTAACAGATTCGCAGATTCTGGTTCTGTAATTTTTACAGTTCGCAGATTGCTGGTTTCTGCATTTACAATTCGCAGATTTCTGGTTTCTGCGTTTACAGTTTTGCAGAAAACTGTGTTTTTTCAGATTTTTGAAATCTGTTTTGCAGAGTTACTTCTAAGTCATACTAATATTTGTTTGTCTTATTGAACAGATACAATGACTAACGGAGATGAGAAAACTGCTGTTGACGCTGGAAAGGTCACTAGGTCACCCCGAATTCAGTTTGGGACTATGCCTCTCGATCAGGCTCAGATACTTGATAGGGTTCAAGTTCAGAACAGTCCGGGTCATGAGAGTCCGACTAAGAAGAGTCCGATCAAGGAAACCCCCCCGGTCGTCCAAGTGGATCTGCCACTAATGCCTCTTCATTCGGCTCCACCGAGTCATCCGTCTGAAACGAGTCATCTGGCTCAACCTCTTCATACGGGTCAAATGAGCCATCCGGGTGAAATGAGTCATCCGGGTCAATTGAGCTATCCGGGTCAAACAAGTCATCCAGGTCAAACGAGTCATCCAGTGGATCTGTCTGATGTTCAGTTGCCTCATCTGTATGTTCCCCACAGACCTTATGTGACAACTATGCCGAACACAATCCATGCTGGGATCCTACCCAAAAAATTTGACGGGAAAGGGTTCAAAATATGGTCTCAGAAGATGGAGTTCTTCCTGAGCATGCTGGGTCTGGACAAGTTCTTGAAGGAGGGGAAACCTAGGTTCTCCCCACATGACACTGATGCCCTATCTGATTGGGCGAAAGGGGACTATGCATGCAGAGGGTATCTTACTCATCGCATGATTGACTCGTTGTACAAGGTCTACTGTAACCATAACACCGCTAAGGAATTGTGGGATACTTTGACAAAGAAGTACAAGACACAGGATGCTGGCTCAAAGAAAGCGGCAGTAGCAAAGTTTCTGAACTATAAGATGGTAGATTCAAAGTCAGTCGTGGAACAGGTTGAAGAACTACAACTGATCGTCCATGAAGTGATCTCGGAAGGAATGACCATCTGTGAGGCTTTCCAGGTAGGTGCCATCATTGAGAAGCTTCCTCCATCCAGGGAGCAATTCAAGGTTTACTTGTTGCTGAAACAAAAGGCAATCAGAAGGAATAGTCTTGTCTCAACAACATTACGCCGAGGCGGTACTTGAACGATTCAAGAACTATTCAAATGGGATTGCAAAAAGTCCGGTAGACCCGCATCTCAAACTGAAGAAAAACTCGGGTAATGGCATATCACAGTTAGAGTATGCTCGTGTGATAGGAAGTCTTATGTACTTGACAAATTGTACAAGACCAGACTTAGCACATGCTGTCAACGTACTGAGTAGATATACCAGTAATCCAGGACACAATCACTGGAAAGCAATAACTCGAGTATTGAACTACTTGCGACATACTCGGAGTTACGGGCTGCACTATGGAAGATATCCAGCCACTCTGGAAGGCTATAGCGATGCTAACTGGATATCAGATTCAAAGAACTCAAAATCCACCAGTGGGTATATATTCACGCTGGGTGGTGCAGCTGTATCATGGAAATCCTCAAAACAAACGTTATTGGCCAGATCCACAATGGAATCTGAGTTCATTGCTTTAGACAAAGCAGCTGAAGAAGCAGAATGGCTTCGAAACTTTATGGAGGATATTCCTTTGTGGGAAAAATCAGTGCCAGCTTTAGGTGTACACTGTGATAGTTAATCGGCTATCTCTCGGGCACTGAACACAATATATAATGGTAAGTCTCGCCACATAAGACGACGACATAAAACCATAAGACAATTGCTCTCAACTGGTGTAATCTCAATCGATTATATCAAGTCAGCTGACAACTTAGCAGATCCGTTCACTAAGGGATTGTCAAGAGAGCAAGTTGTAAAGTCATCTAGAGGAATGGGTTTAAAGCCTATGACTAAAGAGGATGCTTGATGGCAACCCTACCTAAGTGATTGGAGATCCCAAGAAATAGGTTCAAGGGGAAAACAAATTCAAGTCGAATCTAGAAGCGCACTTGGAGATATTATATCTTCTTCCCCAGTTCCTAGGATGATAAAAGTGCGATGGCAAAGTAGAGGTTAAACATTTGCTTTTAATGATTCCATAAACTTTGAAAGAACAAAGTAGGGTATTGGTAATACCATTTATGGTCAATCACCTTATGAGTGTGAAATGGGGCCGTTTCTAGGAGAAAGAAGAGAGGCTGCTTTCTCCAAGTTCACTCATGAATAACCAGGGATGTTCACGGCCAAAATGAACACAATCAAGAACCTAGTTCTGTGAGAAGATGAAACTGTGTGATAGTTATTGTCTAGGTTTACGTCAAAGTCCGGGTGGTTCAAGACATCATGTTCACTACCTGGTCGAGTAAATCCGATAGCTACTCACAATGAGTGGTTCAAGGCTGAAAAACGCCACCAGCTCAGATGCAGTGATTCTTCGCCCGTACTCTCAAAATTTATGTCTGTCTTGTCTAAGCACGTGTAATAGAATCATTTCTATTCATGTGGGGGATTGTTGGAACTGATTTAGACTGAACTTCCGGGAACTTTTCTGGTGGGCTGCGGTCACCGGTTGTGCCGGATTATGGGAGCGTTGGCTTCGTCTCTGCGAGCACTACACCGTAGTGTACTCACACGTCAAAATCGGGTTCCGTTTGAATGAGAAATGAAGGCTCGAAGTTGGTTGCTTGACTAAGTTCAAAGAACAATTTTGGAGCTGATTTTTGACATGGGTTTTGTCCCACATCGAAAATTGGGGTGGGAATATGAAGGGTTTATATACCCCAAACCCCATACCCTTGGTAAGCCCTTGGGAGAGGTATGGAGAGAGGACACGGGGGGCCCTCGCGCGGTCCGTCCGTCCGGTCCGTGGTCCGTGGTCCGTGGCCTCGTGGTCTTGTGGTCTTGTGGAATGGGCCATAGGCCCAAGCAGCAGCTTAGCTTCTCTTTTTGAAGTGGGCCAGATCTGAAAGTTTTGGGCTTCCAGATCAGATTTTGGACTGCCTCGTTGGGGACGCCCAACTGAGTCAGCGCAACTGCCTCCACGATTTTCTCCACTTCCCCACATCTGCCTCCACCTCTAACAAACCGAGAATCTCTACTTAAGAGAGTTCTGGTTCTCATTCTCTGCATCCGAAAATAACAGCAATCTCCCTCTTCTCTTCTTCTCCTTCCTCGAGAGTACTGCACAGATATTGGTTCGTTGGCTTCTGTCTTTTGATTGTGCAAACCAGAAGTGATCGTAGTTGTATCCTGGGATTCTCAACGCCGGTAACCGTCACATATACGGGGCATTACAGAATTAAGGAAAGAGATCTAATCTCGACTCTACGCAACAGTTTCGTCAAGAACGATTCGGTACAATTCTTTCTTAATTCTGTTCTTCGTTTTAATTCTTTACAGATTGTTATTCTTGGAAATACAGGTCCTACAGAGGGTACCCTCTGGACTGCACTTGATTTCCGATTGAGGAGGAAAATACCCTCTCGGTTGCGTGGTCGTCAGTGTAAGACAATGAGGAGGAGATCTATCACTGTAATTACTCTGGCCTCCATGTTGTTCCTCCTACACCAAGTAAGGGGTATGTTCCCTCTTTTGATAAAGAGAACGATTATGAACAATACCTCCATCAACATCGACCATGCACAGTAGACCCTGAAGCAACCACTCCAAGTTGTTTGCCTAACCTTTTGTCAAGGGTCTCGTTAACTCCTGCCTGCAATTCAATGATCAGATTCGTCCTCATCATAGAAATTGTCTCTCATAAGACATCAAACTTATCAACAACTGAAGGCGATGGCCTTTTGTTGTTGGAATCAACCGTGATTGAGCAAAGAAAACACATGATCAAGAAAAACCGAGTAAGAAGTTGTCCAGGCTACTCAATCTACTTGTGTAGAATTAGGACAAATGTTTGCCTTGCTTGTTCTCCAAGAATATGATCTCCTATAGAGATAAAGGAAAATAATTAAATTCCCAAAAGAAGATAGAACAAAATAAAGGAAATAAGGAAAAATAATTAAAATATATCTATGAAATCTTTAGTTAATTTAAAGAAAATAAAATAAATCAAAGGAAAATGAAAGATAAGATACTATATATAAATTCCTAACAAGATATGATCTTTGAACAACTTCCAAATAAAGATAGGATATCTTAAAGATTTTGAGTTTCTAGAAAAATATCATAATAGAAAATTAGAAAAAGAAGATAAGGAAAAATTAGGAAAAGAAGATACGGAAAAATTAGGGAGAGATTTTGTTTAACAAGAAATAAAAAGAAAAAACATGTTAAAGATTTCTTCCTTTCCTTTTATGTTTGTTTGTTTGGATAACAAGTCAAATGGGCTCGGCCGACCGGGACAAGCTACGAGCTCCTTCCTTCTGGCCAAGTCGTGACTCGTTGACGTACTCTGCTTGGATCGTGGGTTGGTGCGCCCTTCTCGACATTCCCGGTTGGTCCCGATCATGATTTGCTTCCTGATTTATATTAGATTCTATACCAGAATCTAGCAAGAACAATTCAAGAATTCAATGCCAATTTTTGGAGCCCTTAGGCTCGGATATTTCTTCACTAACCCACCCTGAAAAATGCTCACTTCTTGGATCAGAATTTGGGTTTGGTGAAAAGAAAATCTCGAAAAGAAAATCGTTCAAAGATTCGTCCCCGAAAGATTTTACTATAATTTTCCGCAAAGAACACAAAAATTCAAAAATCCCCTAGACCCGCCCCGACGGGAGAGCGTCAGGGCATAGTTCTTCGGGTACTTTTCAGACTCACTTGACTTGACCCCTTGGACTTCTCAAGGCTACTAGGCCGGGTTCTGCTCAACCTTATAGTTTTTAGGCTACTAGCCTAAAATAGTTCCCATCCTAGCCAGATTTTTCTTCAACTAGTCGGAATACTTTAAATAAAAATAGCCCGAATGGCCGAAATATTTTTGAAGGGAGCCGGTGATACGGTTCGCTTCCCTGAAGACGTGTCGAAGTCAGACATACCAACTTCTGCGGAGGTAGCCTTGACATTGGAAAATCAGGATGGATAGGGGAGGGCGAGGTGACATGGAGTTGCTAAGGAGAATAACCACTAGCTGTGAGTCAGTCTCGATCTCGATCTTACGGTATCCTTGGTCCCAAGCGATAGTAAGGCCATCAAGAAGTCCCCAAAGCTCCGCTTAAGGAACAATACAACATCCCAAATTGTGACTGAAACCTACTAGCCATTGACCATCCTCGTCCCGGATTACTCCTCCCGCCGTGGCCTAGAGATCACTATGGATTGCACCTTCAGTGTTAATTTTGATCCACCCAACCTTTGGCCTTTGCCAACAAATGGAAATTTCAATTCGAGTCTGGGTGGGGTTCTTATTCGAGTTGTTGGCCCAAGATGAAGTGTACTCCCAAGCTTTGTCCCTAACGAGTTGTGCTCTATTGCGTGTAAAAATGGTACCCTGGAAAACTCGTTCGTTCCTCCACCGCCAAGTCCACCAAACCCGATGGCGAAGATCGCAGCCCAAGGTCCAAGTCCATCGATGACAGTGGTGCACATAACGTATCGTCTAACTGGTTTAAGAGCTTCCACTAAATCCGGAGAGACATTGGGAGAAACGAATAGCTTGGACTTAGTGATGCTAACCCGAAGACTAGAAGCTCTACCAAACTCCTCAAGGCATCCTTGGATGACTCTCAGTTGACGGACGGAAGCTTCCCCAATGAGGAAGATGTCGTTGGCAAAGAACATATGGGAAAGTTCTGGGCCTCGGCGACAAAGTCTAACTGGTTTCCACTCCTTGTTGTGCACTGCGAGTTGGATCATTTGGCTCATCCGTTCCATACAAAGGATGAAGAGGTAGGGAGACAAGGGATCCCCTTGACGGATTCCTCTCATGGGGGAGAATTTCGTGGTCATATCGTCGTTCCAGAGGAGGCTCATAGAGGAAGTCTCAACACATTCCTTGATCCAGCCGGTCCACTCCTTAGAGAAACCCGCATCTACAAGTGTATCCTGGATGAAATCTCATCGGAGGCGATCGCACGCCTTTTCGAGGTCTATCTTCAAGAGAATCCATCCTTCATTGCCTTGCTTCCTCCTCATAGAGTGGACGATTTCCTGCATAAGAATGATGTTGTCAGTAATTACTCTTCTCGGTAAAACGCTACTCTGAGTTGGGCTAATTAACAAAGGAAGAATAGGGCGAAGACGATTCACAAGCACTTTAGTAATAATTTTAAATAAATTATTGCAAAGGCTTATGGATCGAAATTGAGTGATGGTCGCGGGTTTAGCCACTTTGGAAATAAGCACAATCACAGTCCGAATCAGCCCATCGGGTAGGCGGCCAGTCTGGAAGAAGTCCTAGATAGTGCGCAAAACAGAATTCCCAACCGTCGACCAACATTTTGGAAGAAAAGGGCTTGGACGCCATCGATCCCATGAGCTTTCAAGCTGGCCATTTTCTTAATGGCAACGTGGATATCAGAATCAGTAATAGGAGTATTCACACAGGCCCAGTCCTCAGGAGGAGACTGCTGAAAGAACCCATGAGGAATAGAGATTTGATGCCTCTCATGGTCCGCTATCGAATAGAGGTCCCAAAAGCAATCAATGGCCATGTTCATAATCACACTCTTGTCTTCAACGAAGTCCCCACTGGTATTTATAAGTGCCTCAATTTTGTTATGCTTCCTGCGAATGATGGTGGAGAGGTGAAAAAACTTGGTGTTTCGGTCTCCTAAGACGAGCCAATCTTTTCTAGCCTTTTGCTTCCAAAGGGTCTCTTCTTGTTCAAGAGTATGAGCCAATTCCTTTTTCAGCTTCTCTTCCAAGTTGTGGAGGTGATATGACATTGAATTACTGAGAGCTCTTTGAGTCCCAGCCAACCGAGCCAGGAGCTTCTTCTTCCTATGATGAATGTTCCCGAAGATGTGACAGTTCCATCCAACCAGATCTTGCCGAATAGAGTCCAAAGCCAACGTAGTGATAGAGTCATGCGACGGTTAACATATATATTGCTTTGAAAATAAAAACAGTAACCAATAGAAAACCGACAAGCGAGTTATTCTAATTAAGGAGGCCCACGTGACATAACTAGAATAGAGGAAGGTGTTTTTGTTTAGTAATTATATAGAGATTTGCATATACAACTTCACTAATTTCTAACTAAAAAACAATTTTGAAAAGATCATAGGGGTTGGATCCGGTGAGAATGGTCTTATCCTACGAATATACGAATACATGCACAACCTTCTATAGTAACATGCACATTCTTTCACATTTACATGTACAAACATGCATGTGCATTTATTTTTCATATATTATCAAAGACATGCATACATTTGAGAATGTGCATATGAATATGATACATATATTCGTATATTTGTAAAATAAAAATCATTCTCATATAAATCTTTTCCAAAATCATATACCAAAAATCCAAAAGTACAAAGGTTTTGAAGCAAATGTACTTGGTTAAAAAATGTCAAATACTCCGTATTATGAGTTAAATGAAGATAACAAATAATAATTGAGTACGTACATATAAATTCTCTGATACATGTGCTGGTCGTAAAAATCTACACAGTAAAATATTGAAGCAGTAATTACCCTCTTGTGTCTCTGAGTAAAATTTAAGAAATGGTTTCAGTTCTACCTCCTCTAGATTTTTACTATGCCTTCATTTATTATCTCACATTGATTGCTCCACATGAATTCTTCAGTTCACAATGAGGGAATGTTGTAGAATAGTTTTCTCTGATTGTGTTTTTATCTGTCTCGCCTTATAAAATGATGACTTTGCCGGTATAACTCAAGACAGAAATTTAGAAAAGTCAAACCCATAAACCTAACCACATCAAATTAAATTCCTACAACTTCAATTCTTATAAATTCACAGTAGCATTTCTACTGTTACAGAAAACGATTTACCACATTATGGTAAAGTTAAACTTGCACACATGCAAACAATCTCATGAGAGCACCAGAAAAGTTCCGATAAGAACAAAGATTAACGTAGGAAAAACTTCAGCGGTCACAGATTATAACCTATTTTTCATAATTTTTGAGGTCATTATGAGAAAAAAACAAAGTTCACAGTAATGACACGTATGTCACTGCGTCCCTCGCTGAAAACGTTCAAAAAAAATTTATGACTCGGATTACGAACATAATCATACAGAATATGAATATTAGCGTGTAATCTATGAACGCGATCTGTTCATTTTTCTTACGTTAAGAGTTATTTACACCAGAACTTTTCTCGTAATTATATTAGTTGAATATCAAAACAACAACAAAAATCAAACGAGAGGGATGCAAAAGATCACGTGAGAGCATGGAAATGAAAAGAAAGTAATTAAATTTGGAAGGGAGGAAGAAAACACCCCAAAGGCCCAAAAATGGAAGCACAATAGACTTTTCTCCATCCCATGCCCTAGTTTATACAGAAGCACAGACTATTATCAGTGGTTGCTGCAGCCATAATTTATCATACTAGCATTCTTATGATATTTGTTTTATTATATAAATTCTGCAAAATAAATTTCCAGAAACCCACCTATATTTGAGTCTCAGATCTAGACTTTCAGAAGCTTCTTTCAATTTCATCATAACTCATCGTCATTAACTATGCTATAAAAAAATATACAAGTTTTTGGTATGTTTTGTAAGTTAGTAGTAACTATTTGTAACATGGTTCTGTATGTTATGAAACTGAACTTTCATTAGGCATCAGGAAATTCATTCAATATTCATTCAACTCTTCCAAACTGTCTTTTACTCTTCTTCACTGAGCAGGTTTTGTAAAGTCACCATCTTACCTTACTCTTTGTCTTGTCATCTATCATGCTCCCTTGATTCCCTAATGCCTTATGATTTTCTACATCATTATACTATTGTGTTTGAAATTTTTGTCATTTTGACTATGGAACTCTTACCATTTGTAGTTTGAGTTTATGAAATTGTCTGATAATGCAATATGCAAACAGGGTTTTAGCGTGGTGGATTAGAGTGTTTTTGTTGATCAAAGGAGAGACGACGCTCTCGTGCTATATAAAATGGTTAGTTAGCAACAAAATGGGCAGTAACGAAACCTCTAAGAAAAATAATAATTGATGAACAATCTGGTAGATCGTTGAAAATCAAAACACTTAAAAGATAGCTAATAGTTATATAAAAAGATCACGTGAGGATTGAGACTTGAATTACAACTGACTACGATGCGCACACATGTTGTGACTAATGCATACATATTTTGTGCATCACTAAAACCGTGTGCATTGCATCGTCTTTAACCCTCGTCTAAGCTTAATCGTCACCGGAACCGAATTCAGAAGCGATGAAGGCTACTGTAATGTTTGCATTAGTTTAAAAGTGTTCAAGTGTATATGATATGAGCAATGAGACAAAGAGGTTAAAATGAACGGAATGGGGGTTAAAGTGACTGTAAAATTTCTGATGGGGGTTAAAGCAATATCAGCAGTCAAAAAATTCAAAGCGTCCTATCACTATTCACACTACTACTCTCTCAAACATCTCAATCCAAACTTTAATGTATCCTGCTAGACTTGATTTTTAATTCTTGGTTGTGTTTCTTGTTTGTGGCTTCTTTCTCCATCACACCCTTTTATTTTGGGAGCAAAGGAATGATAAAAACCTTGCTTTCTATGGTAAAAAATAAAAATAAACACTTGTTGGGTTCCTCAACCAATACTTTTTTCAAGTCTAAACACTCAAAATGTGAAAATGTCATCTAGCATTTGCATCACCTCCCCACCCAACTCACCAGCACGCTTCCATTAAAGCAACATTCAAAGTTATGTATTGCATCACTTTTCTCTGAAAAAACAAACAACGCACTTTATATTTGCAAAAGAAAACTTCAAAGGATAACATCCTCTGGTTCGAACTCAGTAGAGTTAAGCGGGCTTGAAGATGATCAGATACCGTTTGAGGATAATCTCGTAAAAACAATGTCTAGGGGATCAACATGCATGAATTCAGACTTGAAATAAGCTGAAAGAATGTTTTCCGAGAGAACAACAACAACAACAAACCCCATTATATCCCGGAAAAAAGGTCCGGGGAGTCGGAATGGTTAGATCCTTATCGCAAACAAGTTGAGAGGAAAATAACCGAAATGACCCAAAGTCCTACAAATCTACAAATAGTCGCATATAGTTTAACAAATAAACATAAAACAAGATTTAACAGGGAGAGATCTTTCCGAACAATTTTCATCCTACAATTTTTCGGGCGACCTCAGTCTCGTCTGAAATCTCCCAAGGCCTTGCTCACAGCTGCAAACTGAAGCACTAACTAGCCTGCTCTGAACGTGCATGAACCATCGAAGTCTAGATTCTCGCAGCTTATCATGAATACAAGTCACTCCGACTTTGATTATGATAACTTCATTCCTAATCCTATGTCTTTTGTGTGAGAGTATGCATTGTAGCGGAGATGCGGATATTGCGTTGGATGTGCGGCCAAAAGACAAAAATATTCACACAAATTCGAATAATAAACCTTACGTTAACGGATTCACCTAGAAGTCACAAGATATTATCACCCTTGAATTTGAATCCCATTAAATAGGAAACAGGGTACATAAAATAAAAATCAACTTCCAAACAATACAATAGTCTTCATTTACTTAGACTTGTACAAGATTCAAAGTTTGTTAACAAAATCTATAGTAGTTGTACTCATTTCATGTCTATAAATGGCTGATGCTAGATTGCTAACTGTGTGTCTGAGAAATAATGTAAATTGAAGAATTGCAAGAGATAAGGATCAGAATAGCAATGGGTAAAGAAAAAGAAAAAGTCTAAGCTTGAGCTGCCGTACATTCAAAGACTGGCTGCCAAATGCTACAAGCCGACCTAAAGCCGGATCTTTCTTCATCCAAATCCTAACATTTTCTGGTTAATTTTGATGTCGAGAGATGCCTGATCGACTTATGCTCTTTTGAGTCCAGAACACCCAGAAAATGCAGAGATGATATTTCACTTTTATGGTTATGTTACAAGACTAGACTTTGAAATGATAAATTTCCTTCACATCATTTCTTATGGATTGGTCAAAGCTCTACTCTTCTACTAAATGGTTACATGTCAAGTAGGTAAGCTCGGGTCAAGTCAAGTCAAGTCGAGTTCGGATCGATCCAACGAGTTGAAAACGTTGTTTTATGATTGTTACAACAATTTTCCGGACAACCCAATGAGTCGAAAGTGTTTTTTTAGTAGTGTTTCTTGTACCTTAACAAGAATCTGCAGCTTGTAATCTTCTGGCTGAAATATTGTTGGAGAGTTGAATTTTACAGACTTTTGGTAATTCTCATGCACTTGGATTTCTATTGTAATAAAAATTACTCCCTCCATCCCCTATTGATCTTCCTATTTGTTTTTGACACATTTGTCGAGACACGTTTTGTAACGTTAATATCTCTAAATATACGATGATAAAAAATATAATTTTTTTATATTGTCAAAGTACTCATTGAGACGAATCAAACGAGATCTCTTATACCTATATTTATTTCTATATATTAGAATAAAACGAAAAGATTCTCTCAAGTTGTGAATATTGTGGGAAAAGCAAATGAGCTTTATATTAAGGGACGGAGGGAGTATGCATCTAGACTATCTAGTTAACATAAAACAGTTAAGCGAAGGGATGGACAAATACGGGATACCAAATAGAAGCTCCTCATGAAGAAAATTAATGTAACAGTTATTTTATGCCATTATATAAACAAGTTATGCATAATACAGAAATACAGTAAGACAAAGCAATCATAAATAATCAGCATATCACTGGAACATCAGCATAAGTTATGCATAATATAGAAATAATAAATTTGGCTGAGATAACAACAGTTATTTCACTAGTAAAAAGATAACAGAAAACGAGATTGTGTACATAGCTAGATGCTAATCCTTATAAGCCAAAAATATATCAAGTGAAAGAATGAACATTAAACATGAACATGAACATGAAACTGTAGCTCATAAATTTGAACAGATGCTTTCAGCAGCATCTAATTACTGAAAGATTATGAACATTGAAAAAAAAGGGTAGGTGTATTCAAGATTCACCGGGGGACACAGAAATAGTTTTAACAGGATCATGATATGCTAAAATAATGTAACGAGATCTATTGCTGAATTTAATCCACCCGGCCTTCTATTATTCCAAATCTATATAGGCAATGTATTGTGTATTTGTGTGCATATGACTATTAGATGGAGATATCTCCTATATCCAAACCAAAATAGAGGGACGAATGCAAAGATAAGATTATGGACAAACTGTATCTATTATGATTGACTGGTGAATGTGACAAAGTTATAATCTGCCACACTTGTAAATACTATAGGAAATACAACTATGGTTTAGGTTTGACAAACATATCAAAATTGAGTCAAGGGGTATTACAATTTAGTTTTCGCCGTTGAGAATGCTTCTCACCACCTACGCACCAATGAGGTGAGTAACTGCAGCAAAGTAAACATTTTCCATCAAGATAACATTAATCATAAGCCGCCAGGAAAAAGGACAATTGTCAAAATTGAACTTAAACTACTCTATAAAGCAAAGGAAACAGTATATTAAACCAAAATGCAGAATTATATTACTGATGACAGGGTTATAAATTAATCGAAAAATTGTTCTATGCAAGACATGACCTTCACTTCTGCTTTGTTTAGGCAGATATAACTGAGTATATTCATCATTCTAATGGCACATATCATTATAATCATATACAAGTTTCCACCTGCAATACATGTCTAAACGATGAACTCCTATAGATCCACAAGTCCATATGTTCTGAGCCTTTTTGGATTCTATGCCCTCCTTTCTAACAGTAAAGAAAAAGTTCTTAACATGCAACAATAGCATTCCAACACCTTAAATCACCCTCATAATTGATACATACACCACTCACCTCAAGTCGTTGACTGTTACAGGAACTACTTCTGTATAGTGAATTTGTGATTGATCATCCAATAGTTAATTGGCATTAGCATAACTTAATCTGGGTTTTATTAAAAAAAACTTACTAGGATAATTACTCGACATGTCGTTAAATTTCTAGCTCAATTACTGCCAAAGTCTATTGCATCATTAAAGCCGAAGTAGAAAAATCGTTTTCAAATACATTATTTTTCAGGAGAAACTGTAAATATTTGATGAAATAATATTCAGCTGGCTGCCATACCTCAAACAGTTGAAATGGGCTTCCCTTCTTGTACATGTCATCTTTTTGGGGCTTATCATCAGAGATTATAGAGAAGAGGAGAGCTCTCCAACCTATAAGTAGCACCGCGGTGCTACCCACACTTACTAAACTGAAGGGAAGTGGTGGAAGGTGGCCAAGAGTCAGGGATCTTATACCCAATCCGAGCTGTTAGATGGACAAAAAAGGGAGCGTTTAGTTGTACTTAAATACCCTCATAAACTAATCTGCACATATACGAAACTATGGAAGATGCTGTATTTATCAAATATAAACGGTCTCTATTTGAAAATATATATAAATTATAATCGAACACAGTAGTAGGATGCCCCATCTTGACTCATAAGAAAATTTAAATTACGATCAAAATACCAAATGAGCAGCAACTGACAATCCATAATATGGTAAGTCTTTTCCTTTCCATTAGTGCTGTTAACATTCTTTTACATTTAATTATAGTACTACACAACAATGGCTACAATATCATCTCGACCAGAAGTCAAAATTGATTGGAAAATGATTCAGCTCTAGTTTCACTTCCTGGTATATCCAGCACATTCAAATATAATCAGCTGAACAGTCAATGAATGTCGAGCACTACCGAAATCCTGTCCTCTTACTATGAGAAATAGATATGACACTAACTATTATTGTCTCGACCAGAAAATTTGCATAGGATAGAGTCCACACACATAAAGCAGAACAACATGGCATTTCGGAATATGAATGATTAGGAAATCTCCCATATCATGGCCTGTTACTATAAGCAATAGATATATCCATGTTGATACGTACCTTGGCAGATTGATTTTAGTTTATTTCTGTAATTCTATTTTAGTGGAGTATTGTAGCACTTATTCTATTTCCTGATATATTTCTATCATAGAATTATCTCTAGGAGCAGTTGGTTAGTTTGTAGCAGTTTCAATAATTCTAGTTAGTGGAGAACCTACTCTCTGTTCCCTATATAATCTGTTCAGAGCTTCAGTTGTAGGCAGACAAGATTATGAATGAATTGTGAAATGGAGATTCTCCAACAGTTTCCTATGTGTTAGATTCTGATTCTAGTGGTTTCCTTAGAGTGCAATGTTTGTTCTATGTGGTTTCTATCACATGTCCACCATAAAAAAAACCAATGATTCTTAAACCATTCTAGCATACAACCATTAACAATCAACGAAATCCACCGACTTACGATTATACCAGCAGCCCATGATTTAGCAGCAGCAGAAACAGCCTTTGACCTACCATTCATTCCTCTACCGTCTTTATCGAAACCCCCGAGAAAATATGCACCCGAAAACCAACCTAACATGATCCAAAACAATGTCAGGCCATTTTATAATGATAAAAACTTTGTGCATCCATCAGAGACTAAAACCAATCCTACCAGCAATGAAAGGATCAGCTGTTTTGAGTGTCTCTATGTCAAAAACAGAGAAGCCATGGCTAAATCTTCCAACTGAAGAGAACAAAAGCAACGCCAGTACATCCCCACCAGCCAAGAGTGATATACGCCTACAATAAACACCCCAACAGATGTAGCTGAGATGATACCCTCATACCCAATTCCAAATATTGAAAATGTGAAGATAAGTAGCTTAAGAAATTACCCCCATTTCTCCAAGCGAGAGGGTGAATTGGGCTTCTCGAATTGAATAACACCTTCTAATGGAACAGAATCGCCACTGACCAGAACAGGCTGTTGAGCGGTAGCAGTTGAGGAGGGAGAATCAACTCCATCATTCGGTTTAGCGGATGCGAGAGGAACACTAGGGACTTTTCTAGAGTTAAGGGGATTGAACTTGGTATTGCGTTTGGAGAATAGAGTGATTTTGGGATGAATCAATTTGGAAGAAGAAAGATTATTAGAAGAAGAGGAACGACATCTAGCAGTGGAAGCTGTGGTGGAGGATAGAGGTCCGGTGGCGGTGGAAGCTGCTTGACCTAGCACCAACATTTCACCAATGGCGATTTTCAGCTACCAATTCTACTACTCAAGATAGAAATATGAATATGGTGATTGGTTGGAATTCTTCCAAAAATTTGTTTTTGTTTTTTCTAAGCTTTATCGAGTCCTTGACCTTGGTAGTGACAGCTGAATTAATATACTTAATTTTCCAAATAAAAATTGAATTTCATGATACTATAAAAAGAGCTGTTTGGATGGTGATAATACTAAGGATGTAACGTAACTTCCCTGCAAGGAATCCACAACTTTGCTTGTTGTTTACAGACCAAGAATAACTAGCTTAAACAAAGCATGAGTGATATCATGCTTGCTTATCTCACCACAGGTCCACAGCAGTAAATAACAGCATAATAGAGTCACAGCAAGTAAGATCAATTATAGAAGAACATTTATAAGGATAAAAACATAAAACAATCCAAATCACTTAAAAAATATCTAAAATCAATAACATATCAGGAAAACCAACATTGTTTATAGTCTAGGGGAAAGGGGCTAACATATGGGATTTTCTTTCTTTTTACATGGATGTAATTTCATCCAAACATAAGCAGATCGTCAGCTGGAATCCTTTTGTTTGTTGTCAAATGTTCTTTCTCCTTGGTTCCTCTAATCTTGCACATCATAGTCACTCCCAGAGCCCACACTATTATCAACAGCATTACTTACAGCAAGCGAGCCATAACCAGATACCATGTTCATGGGACGAGCAGAAGACGGACCATTGGACAGAGGTAAATAACTCACCATCCCGAAGCCATTCCAGTGATTGTTAGCTGCAACCAAAGGCATCCCATAGCTATACCCAGGCCATGCCATATGATATCCAGTACCATAAACTCCACCATACCCATTTGCAGAAATAATCCCCTGGCCGCCTGGATAATACGCAAGATTCGCATTACCGGGCCAAAACCCAGAATTCTGACCACCAATACTAGAATTCCTACTAAGCTCCTTTGGAATTGCCTTCTTCACCTCCACATACTTACCATCCAATACATGAAAGCTGTTTTTAGTGATCTTTTCAACCACATCCTCAGAATCAAAGGTTATGAAACCGAACCCACGAGGCCTATTAGTCACATTATCATACATCACAACCACATCAGTAATCCTACCAAACTTGTCAAAATAAGCCTTGAACTCCTCCTCAGTCACATTAGCAGATAATCCTCCTACAAAAATCTTCCTAGTCCTAAACTCACTACCGCTACTCTCTATATGGCTGCTCTGATGATAAGGCTGTTCATATTTCGGTTTAGCCCTTTTAACTTCAACCTACACAGTTACATTATGCATTCAATTAGACGGGACATGGAATTAGGGTTTGAGAGTAAAATCAAGAAAACTAACCGTTCGGCCTGAAATTTCATGGTGTTCGCTTAGGGCTTTGAGAGCAGAGGATGGATCGACGAAAGTGACGAAGGCGAAACCCCTAGGTTTTCCAGTATCGCGATCTTTGGCTATGACGGAGTAAGAAATCTCGCCATAGCGACTAAAGTAGTCTTTGAGTGTAGTTGAATCAGTCTCCCAGGGGATCCCGCCAACGAATATCTTCCCGCTCTCCAAGTCAACCATGGTTGCTGAAAACTGTACTTTTTCCCTCTCGTTTCAAAATTGAGTCACCATTGAGATTCTACCTCTGATTTGTCTTACTCGACCTCGGTGATAATAAATACGGAGTACTCCGTAAAAAAAGATAGAAAAGAAGATAGCGATAGAATTATATTGTGGGTTAGGATTTCAGGCCCATGGCTTACGGCCCAAATGGTCCATATTTATGCTGCCTGCTATAACACAGCATTTTTAGTTTTTGGGTCGATGAAGTATGAAATCTTAGTGTAGTATCCATGCACCACGGGGATATATTAGAAAATATAATTATTTTCATATGATATTAAATAAATGATCTATAATATTATCTATCTATATATAGAGTTCGGATCAAATGCGGACGCTCCTTTAGGTGAGGACGTGCGGATGCTTTAATAGCCGTCGGATTAGTTTCATCTTGTGGCTCAGATTATTTTAGTTTATATGGGGTTTTTATAAACGGAGGGGTATTTTAGTCATTTTGTGTTTTCATTCTTCTCCTTCGTCTACTCCCTTCTCCTTGGCTCCCTTCCCGTCTGGCGATTCATCGAGGTTGTTATTTCGTCGGAGACTCGGCCTCCCCGTCGCAGAGCTCGATTGCACCGTCTATGTACCCATATATGTGTGACAGAAGATCTTCAATCAGCTCTATCGAATCCCCTCTCAAACCCTAACGAGTAGCATTATTTTCAACTCCAAATTGTGTCGGAGAACTCAACCTTACATGGCTTCTCGTTCACCTCCTCTTGCAACTGCTCTGATGACAAGTGTTCAAATTAATAGGAAGCTAATCGATTAAGGTTTGCATTTGTACCCTTCTTGGTGTTTATCTTTGAATTCTTTCGATCCGTGAACCTAACCGTGCTTGCCTGACTTGTTGTCTTTCATATTCTCGTTTGTATTGTATTGTGATGGAATGTACTTGATTAATTTAGTGTGAATTTGTTCATCTACAAGATCATTGTTCAGAGGTTGGGAGACTCACAAGTTATGCTCACCATCTGTTTGACAAAATTCTCAAACCAGATGTATGATTCAATGTGAATTTCTGATTTTTTTGTGTTGACCTAAAGCAATACTGATTTAATAAATGTGTAGTGAAATTGCTCTTGTTATGCAACATCTTTTGGATTGAACAATCTTGCTGAAGTTGGCTGCAATATAACATGCCAAGAGAAAATTCCTTCGCTCAAAGCCTCAAACATGAAGAATCTCAAGTTTCGTGTTATTTGCGAGAAGTTCAAGATTAAAGTGCCTATTATCTTGTTGTTACCCACCTTACTAAGGATAGATGTATACAACCAATGAAGAATTTATATTTGCTCCCAGTGCACTGATTGTCTTCTTGAGGTCGCTCCATCGTATTTTCAATTCTGATTTTTTAACAGTTTTTTAGTTCTAATGGAGAACAGTTTTTTCTTTTAATGATCTTAAATTAATGCTTGACAGGGAAGACTTATCTGTGGGTTCAAGACTAAAGGTTATTGTTGTTCTGCTGCTATTGCTGAATTAAGGGGTATTATCAGATGTATGACTGTGGCAAAAAATCAGAATATTCAGCGACTCGAAATCGAAACTGATGCCCATGAAATCACCGATTTGATGTCGGAAGACAAGGAACCACCGACTCTCCACCGAGAGTCCATCTCAAAAATTAGACAACTTCTGGTTGATCCCTCATGGGTGACGAAACTGTTGTTTGTCCCTCACCTCACCAACCTTCCTGCTGAGTTCCTGGCAAAATGCAGTCTGGATGGTAATTTAGAATATGCACAGTTTAACAGCCCTCCTTCCTGCTGAGTTCCTGGCGAATTTTTATGGACAAAAAGTAGCAATGACTTCTGTATACTGAGAACTGCACAGTTTGTACAGTCTTTGCTTTAATGTTACCCTGTGTATCAAACTTAAATACTGCCACCAATATCAGTTCATAAGTTGCAGAACTCTGCTCCATTCTTGAGAATAATATGTGATATTTGTGTCAAGTTTTGGATCAGGTCACCCTTTTGTGGATATAAGCTGTCAATAATAGACGGCCAATGTGAATACTCTAATTTTAGGCCAAGCTGAGTTGGGAATTTTGGCACTTTCTTTTTTTGGCACTTTGAGTTTAAACTTGAATGGGCTAAAAACCAAATTTAGGCTATAATATCAGCTTCACTAAACTTAAGTCTGCATTTGGGTAGGAAAATTCCTGGACGAGTACATGCAATTTAATAATTTACACGCAACAATATACAGTTATACACCAATAGTGCATATTATCCAAAGAAACACGTCATCACCTACTTTGCAGCAACAACAAGGGCTGATCGAGCACTTGTATTACTTCCTAACATATTTTTTTAGGATTATTAACTTTAACCTCTAGAATAATGATTATGAATCTCTCACATAATATTTATGAACCTTATATATACAGTTTATGAACCTTCTCGTTTATATTAGTCAGGTTTATAAGTAACATGAACTTGTAAGATTATCAACATGAACCTCTAGAATAACGTTTCTGAACCTCGCGCATAATATTTATGAACCTAATTGTATATTTTCATGAACCTCTAGGCATATTTTCATGAACCTAAGTGTGTATTTTAATGCACCTCTAGACATATTTTCGTTAACCTAAGAGTATTGCTATGGACCTAGCTCTAAGCATAATTGCATGAACCTCTATGCATAATTGCATGAACCTCTAGGCATATGTTCATGAACCTATAGGCAAATTTTCATGAACCTCTAGGCATTCTTTTCATGAACCTAATTGTATTGCTATAAACCTCTAGGTATAATTGCATGAACCTCTAGGCATAATTGCACGAACTTCTAGGTATATTTTCATGAACCTCTATGCATATTTTATATTTTGCACATGTAAATTTCATGAACCTCTAGGCATAATTGCACAAACTTCTAGGCATATTTTCATGAACCTCTATGCATATTTTATATTTTGCACATGTAAATTTCACGAACCTCTAGGCATTAATTGTTTGAACCTCTCGGGAAATTTTCATGAACGTAAGAGTATTGCTATGAATCTCTAAGCATATTTTTCATGAACCTCTATGCATAACTGCATGAACTTCTAGGCATAATTGCATGAACCTCTCGGCAATTTTTCATGAACCTCTGGGCAAATTTTAATGAACTTCTAGGCATATTTTAATTTCTAGACATATTTTAATTTGTATTGCTATGAACCTAAGTGTATACATTCGTGAACCTCTAGGCATACTTTCATGAAGCTCTAGACATATTTTCATGAACCTCAAGTGTGTATCTTCATGAACCTCAAGAGATATTTTCATGAACCTCTAGGCATATTTTTATTGAACCTCTAGGCATATTTTTATTGAACCTCTAGGCATATTTTTATTGAACCTCTAGGCATATTTTCATGAACCTCTAGGCATATTTTCATGAACCTAAGTGTGTATTTTCATGATCCTTTAGATATATTTTCATGAACCTCTATACATATTTTCATGAACTTCAGTGTATTGCTATGAACCTAAGTGTATATTTTCATGAACCGTGTTCTATAAAAAACCGGGCAAAAATTTTAAGCAGAAAACGAGCACACATTAACTTAAGCAAGTAGCAATAGTTTGTTGAATCAAGGTTCTGTGTTTTAGTTTTTGCATATGGCAAATGTAACAACTTGGATGGAGCAAAGAAGTTTTGTAATGATAAAACTGAGATGAATGAGGGATTTTCCATGTAATGGCTTCAATCACTCTTCATGGAGGTCCACCTACGGATACCCTAATATTATTCAAGCATCAACATAAATGTACTCTTGAGAAATGACAAGGTAAGCTGAATTTCGCACAACTACAAGCTAAAAAGATACATTTGAGCCAAATTCTGAGAAAAAGCTAGATTGAAAGCTGAAGTTTCATAAATTTTCAAAAAAATAAAAATACAGGGATCGATGTTGTCCAATTGCAAACTCGTACTACATCTGAAGGATTGAAGCAAAAGAACTGCACTTTTAAGATTGAGGCACCATTTTTTATCTTCAAAATGTAAAAGTACCCTTCATATACACCAAAATTGAACTGACAGTTGACTCATAATTAAATGATTAAAGCAAAATTGATTGAAAACAGTCTGTGTAAGGCAACCAAACAGTAGTTTTTGTGCCAAAACACAAAACTAGCTCATCACTAGTGACTGAACAGCAAGGATATGATCATCACTACTGACTATTTATTGTCTTGTGAATTTGCATCTTCAGCTGCAGACTTCTTCAACTATTTTTTTGCTTCTCAACCTATTCATAAACACGTAGACATTATATTATACATTAGTGTTTACACAATTTACAACACATCTTGGGAAGCTAGATAAGGGAACATTATCATCCACCTTGATCACCCCGGTGAGCTCAACGGTAGTGAAGGCGTGGCCGAGCTTGAAGCTAACACAGGCAAAATCAGAAACCCTAGTTTTTGCTTAGACAAATTCATCAAACAAATAAAAAGCAGGGAGGTGAATAGTACCTGTAATGATGAACGGTTCCATTCTAAAGCTCTAACGTTGTTTAATCCCTCTTTCTCATCGCCGAGCAACTTCTCGTGCGCCGTCGGGGCTCCCTATGTAGGACCTGTAATCCGCGTTTACAACAATCTGTAAAGAAATTATTAAAGAACAGAATTAAGGAGAAAATTATACCGAAGTGTTCTTGACGAATCTGGTGCGTAGAGTCGAGAAAGAATCTCTTTCCTTAATTCTGTAACGCCCCGTATATGTGACGGTTACCGGCGTTGAGAATCCCAGGATACAACTACGAATTCTTCTGGTTTGCACAATCAAAAGCAGAAGCCAAACGAACCAGTTTCTGTGTCGTACTCTCAGAGAAAGGAGAAGAAGAAGAAGAGAAGAGAGGAGGATTGCTCTGTATTCGGATCTTCAGAATGAGAGGCAGAACTCTCCTTAAAAAGAGTTTCTGATCTGTTAGTGGAGGAGGAGATCTCGGAACCGACGACACCAACGAGGTGGAGTCAGTTGTGGAGGAGTGGAGCAGATCGTGGAGGTTGTTGCTGACTTAGTTGGGCGTCCCCAACGAGGCAGTCCACAGCCCAATCTGGAAGCCCAACTTCCAGATCCAGCCCACTTCAAAAAAGAAGCTAAGCTGCTGCTGCTTGGGCCTACGGCCCATTCCACAAGACCACAAGACCACAAGCCACGAGCCACGAGCCACGAGCCACGAGCCACGAGCCACGAGCCACGAGCCACGAGCCACGAGCCACGAGCCACGAGCCACGAGCCACGAGCCACGAGCCACGGACCACGGACCACGGACCACGGACCACGGACCACGGACCACGGACCACGGACCACGGACCACGGACCAGGACCGGACGGACGGACGGACCGCGCGAGGGCCCCCCGTGTCCTCTCTCCATACCTCTCCCAAGGGCTTACCAAGGGTATGGGGTTTGGGGTATATAAACCCTTCATATTCCCACCCCAATTTTCGATGTGGGACAAAACCCTTAGTCAAAAATCAGCTCCAAAATTGTTCTTTGAACTTAGTCAAGCAACCAACTTTGAGCCTTCATTTCTCATTCAAACGGAACCCGATTTTGACGTGTGAGTACACTACGGCGTAGTGCTCGCGGAGACGAAGCCAACGCTCCCATAATCCGGCACAACCGGTGACCGCAGCCCACCAGAAAAGTGCCCGAAAGTCCAGTCAAAAATCAGTTCCAACAATCCCCCACATGAATAGAAATGATTCTATTACACGTGCTTAGACAAGACAGACAGAAATTTTGAGAGTACGGGCGAAGAATCACTGCATCTGAGCTGGTGGCGTTTTTCAGCCTTGAACCACCCATTGTGAGTAGCTATC
This sequence comes from Oxyria digyna, assembly GCA_029168935.1. Lineage (NCBI taxonomy): Eukaryota > Viridiplantae > Streptophyta > Magnoliopsida > Caryophyllales > Polygonaceae > Oxyria > Oxyria digyna. The sequence goes on from JAPVLV010000018.1 coordinate 10,546,803, forward strand.
GGATTTACTCGACCAGGTAGTGAACATGATGTCTTGAACCACCCGGACTTTGACGTAAACCTAGACAATAACTATCACACAGTTTCATCTTCTCACAGAACTAGGTTCTTGATTGTGTTCATTTTGGCCGTGAACATCCCTGGTTATTCATGAGTGAACTTGGAGAAAGTAGCCTCTCTTCTTTCTCCTAGAAACGGCCCCATTTCACACTCATAAGGTGATTGACCATAAATGGTATTACCAATACCCTACTTTGTTCTTTCAAAGTTTATGGAATCATTAAAAGCAAATGCTTAACCTCTACTTTGCCATCGCACTTTTATCATCCTAGGAACTGGGGAAGAAGATATAATATCTCCAAGTGCGCTTCTAGATTCGTCTTGAATTTGTTTTCCCCTTGAACCTATTTCTTGGGATCTCCAATCACTTAGGTAGGGTTGCCATCAAGCATCCTCTTTAGTCATAGGCTTTAAACCCATTCCTCTAGATGACTTTACAACTTGCTCTCTTGACAGTCCCTTAGTGAACGGATCTGCTAAGTTGTCAGCTGACTTGATATAATCGATTGAGATTACACCAGTTGAGAGCAATTGTCTTATGGTTTTATGTCGTCGTCTTATGTGGCGAGACTTACCATTATATATTGTGTTCAGTGCCCGAGAGATAGCCGATTGACTATCACAGTGTACACCTAAAGCTGGCACTGGTTTTTCCCACAAAGGAATATCCTCCATAAAGTTTCGAAGCCATTCTGCTTCTTCAGCTGCTTTGTCTAAAGCAATGAACTCAGATTCCATTGTGGATCTGGCCAATAATGTTTGTTTTGAGGATTTCCATGATACAGCTGCACCACCCAGCGTGAATACATACCCACTGGTGGATTTTGAGTTCTTTGAATCTGATATCCAGTTAGCATCGCTATAGCCTTCCAGAGTGGCTGGATATCTTCCATAGTGCAGCCCGTAACTCCGAGTATGTCGCAAGTAGTTCAATACTCGAGTTATTGCTTTCCAGTGATTGTGTCCTGGATTACTGGTATATCTACTCAGTACGTTGACAGCATGTGCTAAGTCTGGTCTTGTACAATTTGTCAAGTACATAAGACTTCCTATCACACGAGCATACTCTAACTGTGATATGCCATTACCCGAGTTTTTCTTCAGTTTGAGATGCGGGTCCACCGGACTTTTTGCAATCCCATTTGAATGGTTCTTGAATCGTTCAAGTACCGCCTCGGCGTAATGTTGTTGAGACAAGACTATTCCTTCTGAATGTCTAAATATTTTGATCCCTAAGATCACATCCGCTAGCCCCAAGTCTTTCATGTCAAACTTTCCATTAAGCATGTTCTTGGTTTGTTTGATCATGTCATTGTTGCTACCTATGATGAGTATGTCATCCACATATAGGCACAACAGAATGTATCCTTTTGCAGTTTCCTTGACATAGATACACTTGTCACATTCATTTATTTTGAAACCATTTGACATCATTACTTGGTCAAATTTTTCGTGCCACTGCTTAGGAGCTTGCTTAAGTCCATACAAGGATTTCACAAGTCTACACACTTTGTGTTCCTGTCCAGGGACAACATAACCCTCAGGTTGTTTCATATAAATTTCCTCTTCTAGTTCTCCATTTAGAAAGGCTGTTTTTACATCCATTTGATGTATTTCTAGATTGCGTATAGCTGCAATGGCTATTAGCATTCTTATTGAAGTTATTCTCGTTACTGGAGAGTAGGTGTCAAAGAAATCCAAGCCTTCTTTTTGCCTAAATCCTTTGCACCACAAGCCTAGCCTTGTACTTATCGATTGAGCCATCGGTTTTTAATTTTCTTTTGAAAATCCATTTGCTCCCAAGAGCTTTCGAACCGGATGGCAACTCAGCTAACTCCCATGTATGATTTTGCATAATGGAGTCGATTTCACTTTTTACCGCTTCCTTCCAAGCAGGTGCATCTGGTGTTGACATGGCTTCTTTGAATGTTCTAGGTTCATTTTCCAAAAGATAAGCCATTTCGAAATCAGGACCAAATGATTTTTCCTTTCTAGCTCTTTTGCTACGTCTAGGTTCATCATTGTCCTCTTCTGTTGGTTGAACAGAAGTGCTTGCTTCGCCTTCTTCACGAGTCCGTTTCGGATTCTCTTTATCCTTACACGGGAACGTGTTTTCGAAGAAGGATGCATTTCTTGATTCCATTATTGTATTTGCATGTATGTCTGGTATATCAGACTTGTATACCAAGAAACGATACGCACTACTATTGTGTGCATACCCGATGAAGATACAATCAATGGTTTTTGGTCCTATTGAGACCTTCTTAGGGGGTGGTACCGCCACTTTTGCTAGGCACCCCCACACTTTGAGGTATTTGTATGAAGGTACATTACCTTTCCACAACTCATAAGGCGTCTTTCCAGTCACCTTATGCGGTATTTTGTTGAGAATGTAGTTGGAGGTTAGCAGCGCTTCCCCCCACATGTTCTGGGATAACCCAGATTCTTGCAGCATTGCATTCATCATTTCTTTGAGAGTTCGGTTCTTTCGTTCCGCAACCCCATTAGATTCAGGTGAGTAAGGCGCAGTAGTTTGATGAACGATTCCATGTTCTCTACAGAATGCATTAAATGGTTCACTATACTCGCCTCCTCTATCACTTCGGATCATTTTAATCTTTTTACTAAGTTGGTTCTCAACTTCCAACTTGTATTCTTTAAACTTTTCCAAAGTTTCATCTTTGCTATGTAACAGATATACATAACAATATCGTGTGCAATCGTCTATGAAGGTTACAAAGTACTTCTTACCGCCTCTAGTTTGCACGAACTTTAAATCACATAAATCAGTGTGAATTAGTCCTAGAGGTTCGGTTGTTCTTTCTACATGGGGTGATGGCGTTTTTGTGAGTTTCGCTTGTACGCATACTTCACATTTGTCTTTACTTGTTTTGCATTTTGGAATCATGTTCATGCTTATTAGTCTACTTATAGATTTATAATTAACATGTCCCAATCTTTCATGCCAAATATTAAAAGACTCAACGACATAAGCAATAGGATTATTCTCATTCACTGAAACATCAGTTACAACCTTTTTGGGAAGAACTGTCATTACATTCATTTTGACCAGCCCATCCTTCACATAACCCTTCCCCACATAAATCCCATTCTTAGAAAGAACTAACTTATCAGACACAAACTTGATACAGAACCCATTCTTGTTGAGAAGAGTCCCCGAGATCAGATTCTTTCGAATGTCTGGCACATGAAGCACATTGTTGAGAGTCAGCTCCTTTTCAGAAGTCATCTTGAGCACGATCTTCCCAATACCTTCAACCTTGGATGTCGCAGAGTTTCCCATGAAGAGCTTCTCATCTGTTCGGCTTTTCTGATAAGTGGTAAACAATCCCTTATCCGAGCAGATGTGTCTAGTGGCACCTGTATCGTACCACCATTCCTTTGGGTTGCTCCCAACCAAATTCACTTCAGTCACCGCACACAGATCGTCTGCTGTCAGCGAGTTTTCAGCTAAATTTGCTTGAGACTTCTTCCCTTTGTCTTTTCTGTTGTCGGGCTTGCTGCGACACTCGTCTGCCTTGTGACCAACCTTATCACACTTGTGGCATTTTCCACTGAACTTCTTTGCTCCTTGCTTCTTGAAGTTTGTGGTGTTTTGAGGTTGAAACTTCTTGTTCTTCCCCTTGTCTCGATGCTCAGCCAGGTTTGCCTTGTTAGAGAGCCCAACTTGATTTGCCCTCTTATTGTTTTCCTCGACCCGAAGCCTCACGATCAGGTCTTCAATCCTCATTGCCTTTTGTTTCAGCAACAAGTAAACCTTGAATTGCTCCCAGGATGGAGGAAGCTTCTCAATGATGGCACCTACCTGGAAAGCCTCACAGATGGTCATTCCTTCCGAGATTACTTCATGGACGATCAGTTGTAGTTCTTCAACCTGTTCCACGACTGACCTTGAATCTACCATCTTGTAGTTCAGAAACTTTGCTACTGCCGCTTTCTTTGAGCCAGCATCCTGTGTCCTGTACTTCTTTGTCAAAGTATCCCACAATTCCTTAGCGGTGTTATGGTTACAGTAGACCTTGTACAGCGAGTCAATCATGCGATGAGTAAGATACCCTCTGCATGCATAGTCCCCTTTCGCCCAATCAGATAGGGCATCAGTGTCATGTGGGGAGAACCTAGGTTTCCCCTCCTTCAAGAACCTGTCCAAACCCAGCATACTCAGAAAGAACTCCATCTTCTGAGACCATATTTTGAACCCTTTCCCGTCAAATTTTTCGGGTAGGATCCCAGCATGGATTGTGTTCGGCATAGTTGTCACATACGGTCTGTGGGGAACATACAGATGAGGCAACTGAACATCAGGCAGATCCATTGGATGACTCGTTTGACCTGGGTGACTTGTTTGACCCGGATAGTTCAATTGACCCGGATGACTCATTTGAACCGGATGGCTCATTTGACCCGGATGACTCATTTGAACCGGATGGCTCATTTGACCCGGATGAAGAGGTTGAGCCAGATGACTCGTTTCAGCCGGATGACTCGGTTCAGCCGAATGAATAGGCACTGGTGGCAGATCCAGTTGGACAACCGGGGGGGTTTCCTTGATCGGACTCTCATGACCCGGACTGTTCTGAACTTGATCCCTATCAAGTATCTGAGCCTGATCGAGAGGCACAGTCCCAAACTGAATTCGGGGCGACCCAGTGACCTTTCCAGCGTCAGCAGCAGTTTTCTCATCTCCGTTAGTCATTGTATCTGTTCAATGAGACAAACAAATATTAGTATGACTTTAGAAGTAACTCTGCAAAACAGATTTCAAAATTCTGAAAAAACACAGTTCTGCAGAACTGTAAACGCAGAAACCAGAAATCTGCGAACTGTAAAAATTACAGAACCAGAATCTGTGAATCTGTTAATGCAGACACCAGCAATCTGCGAACTGTAAAAATTACAGAACCAGAATCTGCGAATCTGTAAATGCAGAAACCAGTAATCTGCGAACTGTAAAAATTACAGAACCAGAATCTGTGAATCTGTTAAACTCAGAACCAGTAATTCACGAATCTGTAAACACAGAACTGAAAACTGCGAACTGTAAAAATTCCAGAAATCACGAATCTGTAAAAAACAGAACTGGATTTCTGCGAACTGTAAAACACAGATTCTGCAATCTGTAAAAACAGAATCAGAAATCTGTGAACTGTAAACACAGTTTTTTTTCGGTTCTGTAATACAACAGCAACCTGGTTCTGTAAATACAACAGCAACCTCACAGTTTAATAAGATGAATTTTCGGTTTTACTCGAATCTGAACACAGATCCGAAACTGTACGAAGTACAGACAATTTTCTTCGGGATGTAACTCTCTGTTCCTTTAAAACTCAAACAGATTGTTAGCGACAGGATAAAATTGTACAGAATTAAGATTGTAGGACCTGTAATCCGCGTTTACAACAATCTGTAAAGAAATTATTAAAGAACAGAATTAAGGAGAAAATTATACCGAAGTGTTCTTGACGAATCTGGTGCGTAGAGTCGAGAAAGAATCTCTTTCCTTAATTCTGTAACGCCCCGTATATGTGACGGTTACCGGCGTTGAGAATCCCAGGATACAACTACGAATTCTTCTGGTTTGCACAATCAAAAGCAGAAGCCAAACGAACCAGTTTCTGTGTCGTACTCTCAGAGAAAGGAGAAGAAGAAGAAGAGAAGAGAGGAGGATTGCTCTGTATTCGGATCTTCAGAATGAGAGGCAGAACTCTCCTTAAAAAGAGTTTCTGATCTGTTAGTGGAGGAGGAGATCTCGGAACCGACGACACCAACGAGGTGGAGTCAGTTGTGGAGGAGTGGAGCAGATCGTGGAGGTTGTTGCTGACTTAGTTGGGCGTCCCCAACGAGGCAGTCCACAGCCCAATCTGGAAGCCCAACTTCCAGATCCAGCCCACTTCAAAAAAGAAGCTAAGCTGCTGCTGCTTGGGCCTACGGCCCATTCCACAAGACCACAAGACCACAAGCCACGAGCCACGAGCCACGAGCCACGAGCCACGAGCCACGAGCCACGAGCCACGAGCCACGAGCCACGAGCCACGAGCCACGAGCCACGAGCCACGAGCCACGAGCCACGGACCACGGACCACGGACCACGGACCACGGACCACGGACCACGGACCACGGACCACGGACCAGGACCGGACGGACGGACGGACCGCGCGAGGGCCCCCCGTGTCCTCTCTCCATACCTCTCCCAAGGGCTTACCAAGGGTATGGGGTTTGGGGTATATAAACCCTTCATATTCCCACCCCAATTTTCGATGTGGGACAAAACCCTTAGTCAAAAATCAGCTCCAAAATTGTTCTTTGAACTTAGTCAAGCAACCAACTTTGAGCCTTCATTTCTCATTCAAACGGAACCCGATTTTGACGTGTGAGTACACTACGGCGTAGTGCTCGCGGAGACGAAGCCAACGCTCCCATAATCCGGCACAACCGGTGACCGCAGCCCACCAGAAAAGTGCCCGAAAGTCCAGTCAAAAATCAGTTCCAACACCCTAGGGCTTGGTTATCGCGGGAGAAAAGGACGAGACCGCAAATTAACTTTTGTAATCACACACAACATGAAGCTTGCAGGTTCATACTTACACCTCAAAACAAGAAGCTTGCAGGGAGGTGAATAGTACAACATGAAGTATATATGATAATTTGAACATAGCACAAACAAGAAACTACATTTAGTAACCTTTAGTATTGAAAAACAACATATACCTGAAGCAAATCGAAATCTGCAGAACTATGATCATTTGAACGTCACTAGGTTTCTTTCTCGCGTGCTATTACTTGATTCCATATCGCTTATCAATTTGTCTCCTGCGGGACTCTCAAACGAGGCTAGCACGCCCCAAAGATCTCCTCCACCAAATCCGGCCCCATTCAGTCTTTTAGCTCCTCCTTCGTCGCAGTTGGCACCGGTTCCGAGACCAAATCCGCAGCAAAAATCAACTTCCAGAAGGAGATCGAGGAGTTTTGGTTGATCGATCGAAATCTCTGCCGTGTTAGGGTTTCGCCTCTTTCTCCCCCTTTCCTCCTTGCGTTATCTGTCTCCTTCCGTCTCTGTTATGTTTTTCTGTGCAAAGACGAATTTGCCCTTAAATTTTTTGTTAATTGTAAAATTGCCACCGTGTTTCTGAATCCCTGCCTCTTGCGTGCGAAGCACTGAATCTCCTCTCCCTTTTGATCTCGACCGTTGATTTTCTGATCTAAGGGTCCAGAAGTGTCCTCATGTCCTCGCCATAAGGTTTGTCCTCATCCGAACCCCCCTCTCTCTCTATATATAAAAGTTGATTGGTTTTAGAAGAAAGTAATGATAATTAGTACTAATTAATGACGTGGGTCCCATTTCTTTTATTTCTTACCTCTAAAATCATTACGTGATGTGTCATTTTCTTGATAGTTTACGTTTATAAATCTAACTTTCTTGATATTACATGCAATATTAGAAGATTGCAGATATGATTAGTCTCAATATAATTTTGGGACATATATTTAACAACGTTGAACCGTATAAGAAATCCTTAATTAACTTTGTTGATATTACATGCAATATTAGAAGATTGCCAATATGATTATCCTCAATCTTATTTTAGGACATATATTTAAACAAATTAAGCTGTATACGAAATTTGTAATTGCCCCGCGCTTTGCGCGAGGTCCCGGGTCTAGTTGTCTATAAAGAAAGTTTAGAAAAATAGTTTGATGTATTGTAAATGTTTAACTCAGAAAGTTCTACTGTGTTATTGTGTCATGTGATGTAAAAGAATTAAAAAAGGCTAATCTTATCCTATCTTATATATATATATATATATATATATAATTTTTGGGGTGGTTGAAAAATATTCACAAAAGATATTCATCGTAATTTTTGGGCTTTTTGCTTAGTCCACTGATAAAAAAGTCCAATATTATAGTCAATAATTTTCTTATTAGGATAAATAAACAAAACTATATCTTTTAAGATTCATATAATAGAAAATTATCTTACCAATAATAATCATAAAAACTATCATCATAAAAATATTAATTTATAATAAATAGCTTTAATGATAAAAAAATAACAAAAAATCTAAGGACTAAACGGTGAAATATAACTATGCAAATCGGATATTAAATTATTTCACATAATAAACATTCACCTAAATTTATCTTTATTAGGTGAAGAATTCAACTTAATTCGTATTTACATTTTGCTTTTAAAAATTATCTTTATTAGCCAACTTTTGTCGATTGATGGTTGAAAAATATTCACCTATAATATTCAAAAAGATACCAATATATTCATTTTGGATTGGGTTTTTGCTTGTCTAACCGGAAAAAAAATCCAATATTATAATATAATATATCTTCCTTTTAAAAAAAGGGTGAGAATCCCATAATAAACCCTCTCTTAGAGATAAATAAGAATGAATCTAAGTCATTGGATGCCTTAGCATCCAATGGCTTAGATTAAACTAGTTACCCCCACTACAAGTGGGGGTAGTTGTGGTGGTCTGGCGACCTCCCGGCGACCACCCGGTGGTTGTCCAGCGACCGGAAGTCCGACGGGGTCCGACGGGGTCCGGCGGAGGTCCGGCGGAGGTCCGGCGGGGGTCCGGCGGGGGTCCGGCGGAGGTCCGGCAGGGGTCCGGCGGAGGTCCGGCGGGGGTCCGGCGGAGGTCCGGCGGGGGTCCAATAATAAATGAAAAGGTTAAAGTATAAAATGAAAATTTTAAGTCTAATTCAAATTGGTGAACATTTAAATATAATGTGATGAACATTTAGATATAATGTGATGAACATTTAATTATAATGTGATGAACATTCTCTTGGTGAACATGAAATTAAAATGTGATGAACATATACTAGAGTATATCAAAATGAACGTTTATAAACATTTTGATGAACATTTATGAACAACGTGATGAACATTTAATTATAATGTGATGAACATTGTGTTGGTGAACATTAAAATGTGATGAACATTCAGTAGAGTATATCAAAATGAACGTTTATAAACATTTTGATGAACATTTTGATGAACATTTATGAACAGCGTGATGAACATTTAAGCTAATTGTAATGAACTTTTGAGTAATGAACATTTTATTAAATTCTTGTGAACATTTAAGGATGTTTGATGAACATTTAAGTATGAGATGATGAACATTTAGGTAATTTTTTATAAAGATCAAGTGTTTTTCTACTCGAAATTATATTAAAGTGATGTTTGATGAACATTTAAGTAAGAGAAGATGAACATTTATCAACATTTTGATGAACATTTAACTCGATTGTAATGAACTTTGGCTAATGAACATTTTATTAAATTCTTGTGAACATTGAAGTATGAGATGATGAACATTTAGATGAACATTCAATTGGTGAACTTTTATGTATAATGTGATGAACATTCATTAGAGTATGTACAAATGAACATTGTGATGAACATTTATGAACACTTGATGTTCATCAAAAATTGGTGAACATTTAAGTAGAATGTGATGAACATTCAGTTGGAAAACTTTTAAGTATAATGTGATGAACATTTATGAACACTTGATGTTCATCAAAAATTGATGAACATTTAAGTAGAATGTGATGAACATTTATGAACACTTGATGTTCATCAAAGATGGTCCGGCGGCGGTCCGGCGGAGGTCCGGCGGAGGTCCGGCGGCGGTCCGGCGGAGGTCCGGCGGAGGTCCGGCGGCGGTCCGGCGGAGGTCCGGCGGCGGTCCGGCGGCGGTCCGGCGGCGGTCCGGCGGAGGTCCGGCGGCGGTCCGACGACGGTCCGGCGGAGGTCCGGCGACGGTCCGGCGGGGGTCCAATAATAAATGAAAAGGTTAAAGTATAAAATGAAAATTTTAAGTCTAATTCAAATTGGTGAACATTTAAATATAATGTGATGAATATTTAGATATAATGTGATGAACATTTAATTATAATGTGATGAACATTCTCTTGGTGAACATGAAATTAAAATGTGATGAACATATACTAGAGTATATCAAAATGAACGTTTATAAACATTTTGATGAACATTTATGAACAACGTGATGAACATTTAATTATAATGTGATGAACATTGTGTTAGTGAACATTAAAATGTGATGAACATTCAGTAGAGTATATCAAAATGAACGTTTATAAACATTTTGATGAACATTTATGAACAGCGTGATGAACATTTAAGCTAATTGTAATGAACTTTTGAGTAATGAACATTTTATTAAATTCTTGTGAACATTTAAGGATGTTTGATGAATATTTAAGTATGAGATGATGAACATTTAAGTAATTTTTTATAAAGATCAAGTGTTTTTCTACTCGAAATTATATTAAAGTGATGTTTGATGAACATTTAAGTAAGAGAAGATGAACATTTATCAACATTTTGATGAACATTTAACTCGATTGTAATGAACTTTGGCTAATGAACATTTTATTAAATTCTTGTGAACATTGAAGTATGAGATGATGAACATTTAAGTATGAGATGATGAACATTTAGATGAACATTCAATTGGTGAACTTTTATGTATAATGTGATGAACATTCATTAGAGTATGTACAAATGAACATTGTGATGAACATTTATGAACACTTGATGTTCATAAAAAATTGGTGAACATTTAAGTAGAATGTGATGAACATTTAGTTGGAAAACTTTTAAGTATAATGTGATGAACAATTATGAACACTTGATGTTCATCAAAAATTGATGAACATTTAAGTAGAATGTGATGAACATTTATGAACACTTGATGTTCATCAAAGATGGTCCGGCGGCGGTCCGGCGGTTCTCCGGCGGCGGTCCGGCGGTTCTCCGGCGGCGGTCCGGCGGTGGGGACAAGGGGGGACAAGGGGTGCCACGTGTCATCATATGGGCTCTTGGATCTCTCTTGATCCAAGGCTCCACATTCATTCTCATTTATCATTTTAACAAGTATTATTACATGACTCTTTTCCTTAAAAAAAATCGTACTATGTTTAACATTATATTAAAGATTTTCCTTGGCCCAATATAAAAGTCCACGTGGAATGTTTAACATTATAGTTAAAATATAAAAATAAAATCCTACTATGTTTTAAGTGACATATAATTGTAAAAATTTGTTATAAAAAATCTTCCTTTATATGGGTCTTTCTAATTTACTTGACTTAAATATACATATAAACTTTCGATTGATGATTTTTTTATTAAAAACAAATCTAAGTAACATTAAGGTTACATTAGGGTACTAATAATATTGGAAAAAGATCCGGTGAGGATGTGTTCACAAAGAAGGAGTGAGGATCAATCTCCACCGTCCGTCATGTTTTAATCTCGTCCATCCGTTTTTCCCTTTCTCTTTCCTTTCTCTTTCAATGATAAAATTCAGTCGCTCTCTCCCGACCTCTTCTAGTCGCCGACTTGCTCCTCCGTAGATCTCTCCATCACATCGCTCGAATTTGACAAATTTGTTCTCTATAGAAGAAGGAAAGCGGCGAAAATTCGGTAAAGGAGAATCATCCTCCATCGCCGCCATCGTATTCTTCTCATCGAATCCTTCTTCTGCTCGTTTACTCGCCGCCATTGTTGTTCTTCGGCTGTTCCTGGTGTTTCTTAGGCGAGAGTGTGTTCGACAGTGCTCGTGCCACTGTGTTTTCTCTTTTTGCGTTTGTCGCCGGCCAAATCTAGTGTCCATTGTGATATGGATAATGTTTCTCCTAATTTAGGTTTAGATCTGTATTGTGTGTTTGATTTGATTGTTGTTTCTGCATATATATTGCATTTCATTACAATATCAATATAATATCTCAGATTTCTAGATTTTTGTACGTGATTTGGTTGAGTGATGCACCTTTTACCATTGAGTGATGCACCTTTTACCATTGAGTAATGCACCTTTTTACAATTGAGTGATGCACATTTTAATAGACTACGATGCACCAATTGAGAATTTTAATGATTCGTGTGCATAATGCATTAATGTTCATTGAATGATGCACCTTTTACCTTTGACTGATGCCCCATATAATATGATCCACCAGTTGAAAACATTGATGATTTTTGTGCATAGTGCATAAATGTTCACTGATTGATTCACCTTTTAGCTTTGACTGATGCATATTATTTCAGGATCTATGCACCTAATTATAAGATTGACCAAGCAAGCTATTCTACAACCAATTTTTGAAGTAGACGGTGCAGTGTATGATTCTAGTGTTGAGATTGATGAAAGAAAGCGTTTCTTGGCCCAAGTGATGACATAAATGTATTCTTGTGTTGACATTGTTGGTGATGATATGGATAGATTGAAAGAGTTTTTAGCTATTTTAAAGGATCAAAAGATTTCATTCACAAGATCTGCAGTAGTTGATCCTTCTTCCTTAACACCGGCTAGAAACTACAAGTTTGAGAAATTTGTTGGCCCGTTACCTGATCAAGTAAATATCCATCCCCCTGAAATGGCAAAGAACAAGTTCAAGAAGAGGTGTAATAAAGGTGGCTAAGAAGTTGGAATTGAAAATTCCAACAAGAAGAAAAGGGTTTGTAAAATTTGTAAAAAGTCGGGACACAACATCACTACTTGTCCTCAATATGTCCATTAGTTTCTCTGAGCTTTCATTGTAATTAGTTAACCAGATATTTTGGTAATGCACCTATTAGTTATGACTGATGCACCAACTGTATCTCGGTGATGCACCAATTGCATCTCAGTGATGTATGAACTTTAATTAACAATGCATAGCACCTTGTTTGCTTGACTGGATTAGTCTTGATTTTATTTTTCAATTTTTTATCCATTCTTTTTCTGTAGCTTATTCATCCACCGATTATCATTGAGTGATGCACCAAATATCACTAAGTGATGCACCAAATATAACTAAATGATGCACCATTTTTTATTAAGTGATGCACCACATTTCATTAAATGATGCACAAACTATATATCCGGCGATGAATCAATTTCGATTCTGTGATGCACCATTTTCATCATGTGATGCACCAACAAACAACTACTCATGCATTTTCTGCCATTGTGAGTCATCAGCAACCACAAACCATTTTCATGTGCAAACCACAAATACCTAAAAACAAAACTTGTCTTACAACCTAAAAACCAAATTTGTTTTCTAAAACCAAATATGTCTTACTACAAACCAAACTGTTTACAAACATCCAAATTGTTCACATATTCCTATTTCATCCCTACATCTTTCTACTCTTTACTTTGCACGTCCACGTCTACGTCCCTTGTTGGATGTGTCAACTTCTTCTCCACTTTCTGTTATCATTAAAAAGAACACATAGATAATTAATAAAATGACAGACAATAAATATATCATTGATGGACCAACTCTTACTAGGTGATGCACCAACAAACACTGGGTGATGCACCAAAACCAAATGGGTGATGCACCAACACCCACTAGGTGATGCACCAAAACCAAATGGGTGATGCACCAACTCACACAGATTATTAAAAAACTGGCAAAATGATTAGTGTTTACCATTAGGTGGAGTTGTTTCTCCATGATATTCTGATGAAGTTGATGGTATTTTCTTTTCTTCTGCCACTTTTAAGCCATACACATATATCATTAATAAATAGCAGCCAATACATATGCATCAATGTACCAATAGACATCATCCCATGCACCAATAAACAACCACTCATGCATTTTACAATAATTATACATGCGTTTATACAAACGTACTAGTGTTTATATGTGGTGGATAACTAATGATTAGTGTTCCATATCTTAGCTCCTGTTTCTTTCCTCTATTTTATACAAAAAATATATTCTTGTGTGATGCTCCAATACACACTAAATAATGCCCCAGCACAACTACTTGATTCAGTACATCACATACCATGCACAAAATACATTCGATGCACCAAAATACAGTTGATAATCCACCAAAAGAAAGTGGATGATGCACCAAAACACAGTGGATGATGCACCAAAACAGAGTGAATGATGCACCAAAACCTACTGTTTTTCGGCGAATAGGAATGGAGAAGCCTTTCATCCTTCTATCTAAAATAAGAGAAATGATTCAATCTGATCCCTATCTTACTACTGATTGCCAACCATTAGAGTGCTTTCTCTTAGTCGTGATGGTTAGGTTCTCTTGTTGAGCGCCCGATCATCCATGCACAAGGCTCAGATGATGCACCAAAACTCAGTGGATGATGCACCAAAACCAATTATATGTTTCAACAACACATTCGATGCACCAAGACCTCATATCTGTTAAAGAAAGTGCATAAATATTATATCAAGTGACAACACATGCAATTTCAAGGATCCATACACAGTTATTCTAGATCTATTCATGCAACTGTATAAAATCCATACACATATGATGAAGTGATTAAATGGAGTTTACAACCAAAATTCTTAAGTCGAGTTTATACCTGGGGTTCCAGATGCTTTTTTTTACCTCATTGTTGTTGTTTTGTTTGTTGTTGTTGTTGATTTGTGTTGTCGTAGTTGAAATCTCCGTCAAATTGCTTGGAATCGCGCTGAAATGACTTCTTCTTCCTTCTAGGGTTTGTGAGCGAAATCGGTTCGAGAATTCGAAAGAGGAAGCGAGATTGTAGTGGAGGTGGTCGAGCGAGAGTGAAAGAACGAGAGATCTTCGTCGATCGAGAGAGAAATCGAGTGCGAGAGCTGCGAACGAGAGAGAAAACCGGGGAGTTTTTGGAGAAGACGAACAGTTTTTTTTAGCGAGAAAGAGAGAATGACAACCCTTTCAAGCTTTATATAGTGTGTGTATCAATGAGGCCCACTACAATCCTCCTTTAGTTGTTGGCCCTTGGATATTACTTCATCCGAAGGATGAAGTAGATCCTTATTCCTTCTCTAAGAGGGCGTCCTCACCGGAATTGAATCCCTAACTTCTGCTGGTTTTTGTAAAAAATTAGTTTTTTAATTTTTCAAAAATATTGAAATTTCTGTATAAATACCCCTTTGGTTTTTTTATCGAAAATAAGAATTTTCATTTTTAAACACTTTAGGGTTAAATAACATAGCAAAATCATAAGCTTATGATTTTCTCAAAAATACCGAGATTTCTGTGTACTAATCCTTTCTGATTTTTGTAAAAATAAGTTTTTTCATTTTTCAAAAATATTTAAATTTCTGTGTAAAAACCCCTTTGGTTTTTTTTTATCGAAAATAAGAATTTTCAAGTTTAAACACTTTAGGGTTATGATTTTCTAAAAAATACCGAGATTTTCGTGTAATAATCCTTTCTGATTTTGGTAAAAAATTTTTTTTTTTCATATTTCAAAAATATTGATATGTTTGTGTTCTAACATTTTGAATTTTGGTCGAAAATAAGTATTTTCATTTTTAAACACTTCAAAGTTAAATAACTTAACAAAATCATAAGCCCATGATTTTCTAATTAACTTCTGCTGGTTTTTGTAAAAAATAAGTTTTTTCATTTTTCAAAAATATTTAAATTTCTTTGTAAAAACCCCTTTGGTTTTTTTTATCGAAAATAAGAATTTTCATTTTTAAACACTTTAGGGTTAAAAAACATAGCAAAATCATAAGCTTATGATTTTCTAAAAAATACTGAGATTTATGTGTATTAATCCTTTCTGATTTTTGTAAAAAAATAAAAAAATTCATATTTCAAAAATATTGATATGTTTGTGTTCTAACATTTTGGATTTTGGTCGAATATGAGTATTTTCATTTTTAAACACTTCAGTTTTAAATAACTTAACAAAATCATACGCTTATTTTTTTCTAAAAATACACAGATTTCTGTGTACAAACCCCTTCTGGTCTTGGTCAAAAATAAGTCTTTTCATATTTCAAAAATATTCAGATTTCTATGTATAAGCCCTTCTGGTTTTGGTACAAAATAAGAATTTCCAGTTTTCAAAAATATTGAAATTTCTGTGTACAAACCCCCTTTAGAATTTTGTCAAAAATAAGTATTTTCATTTTTAATTATTTTAGGGTTAAATAACTTAGCAAAATCATAAGCCTATAATTTTCTAAATAATATTGAGATTTCTCTGTACTAACTCATGTTGGTTTTGGTAAAAAATGAGTTTTTTTATTTTTCAAAAATATTGATGCTTCTGTGTACTAACCCCTTTGGATTTTGGTCGAAAATAAGTATTTTCATTTTTAAACACTTCACGGTTAAATAACTTAACAAAAACATACACTTATGATTTTCTAAAAATACATAGATTTATGTGTACTAACCCCTTCTTGTTTTGGTTAAAAATAAGTCTTTTCATTTTTCAAAAATATTGATATTTCTGTGTACTAACCCCTTTGGATTTTGGTCGAAAATAATATCTTCAATTTTAAACACTTCAGGGTTAAATAACTTAATCAAATCTGAAGCTTATGATTATGTTAAAATTACACAGATTTTTGTGTACTAATCCCTTCTGGTTTTGGTGAAAAATAAATCTTTTCATATTTCAAAAATATTCAGATTTTTATGTACAACCCCTTCTGGTTTTGGTCAAAAATAAGAATTTCCAGTTTTCAAAAATATTGAGATTTCTATGTACCAACCCCCTTTGGATTTTTGTTAAAAATAAGTATTTTCATTTTAAAACACTTTAGGGTTAAATAACATAGTAAAATCATAAGCCTGTGATTTTCCAAATAATACTGAGATTTCTGTGTTCTAACTTCTGCTGGTTTTGGTAAAAAAAGAGTTTTTTCACAAATATTGATATTTCTGTGGACTAACCCCTTTGGATTTTGGTCGAAAATAATATCTTCAATTTTAAATACTTCAGGGTTAAATAACTCAACAAAATCATAAGCTTATGATTATCTTAAAAATACACAAATTTCTGTGTACTAACCCCTTCTTGTTTTGGTAAATATAAGTCTTTTCATATTTCAAAAATATTCAGATTTCAATGTACTACCCCTTCTAGTTTTAGTGAAAAATTAGATATTTCATTTTAAAAAAATATTGAGATTTCTGTGTACTAACCCACTTTAGCATTTTGTCAAAAATAAGTATTTTCATTTTTAAACATTTTAGGGTTAAATAACTTAGCAAAATCATAAGCCTATGAATTTCTAAATAATACTGAGATTTCTATGTACTAACTTCTGCTGGTTTTGGTAAAAAATGAGTTTTTTTTGTTTTCAAAAATATTAATATTTCTGTGTACTAACCCCTTTGGATTTTAGTCGAAAATAAGATTTTAATTTTTAAACACTTCACGGTTAAAAAAACTTAACAAATCATAAGCTTATGATTTTCTAAAAATACACAGATTTCTGTGTACTAACCCCTTCTTGTTTTGGTCAAAATAAGTCTTTTCTTATTTCTAAAATATTCAGATTTCAATGTACTACAATCTCATCAAGCGTCTAATCATGGCAATAAGAAAGATCCTTCTATCAATTAGCTTTTCCCTTTAAGCTTTTCTTTCAATAAAAGTTAGGACGTGTTGTCCATAACCTTCGCATTTGAATACCTTTCTCTTCAGTTTAAGGTTTCCTTTGTAGTACTTTTCGATCGTTTATTTTAATAGAGAATGAATATCTTATTTTATAATCTTTCTCTTTTCATTATTTCGATTATCGTATCCATCTTAGCTTCTTTCTTTCCTAGGGTATGAAGCATTACCCTGATATGCGTAGTCGTTACCCTGAGTTGTTTTTGTCTTGGTTTCGGGACGAAACTATTTCATAAGGGGGTAGTGATGTGATAACCCCGTTTTTGTGTTCCGCGTACTCTCTACTTGTGTTTCTTTATGTCCAAGTTTCGGGGTCGAAACTTTTCTTAAGGGGAAAGTATTGTAATATCCCTATATTTCTATGAACGACATTTTTGTAATTTCTATTTGCGAATAATAAAAATAGATATTTATTTAGCCAACTAAATTATGTGCCCTGTTTAAATTATTAGGAAAATAATTTAAACTAATTTTTACCCTCGAAATGATTTATTAATCTAATGAGGTATACAATTATAATTCTTGAAAACCTTTAGGGTGTAATTCGTAATTCTTTACAAAGTTTGGATGCCACACTTAATTCAAAATTAAGTTAGGGCCGTCCTTGTAATATCTATTTAAGTGGGGTAAAAATTGGGATTTAATCCAATTCTTTTAAGGTATCCACTTTTTTATAACTAACCCCACTCTCAAAATTAAGTTTGGATGCCACTTTTTTATTAACACGCTCCTTTAAGCCATAATTTGCTCTCCTTTATGAGAAGTCGTTAGGGCTGAACTTTGGAGATCACCGGGTATATATTATACATTCTCTCGTTCATAAACCTCACGCCTCCATACTCCTCTGCTTCTTACTTTCAAACCGAGAGCCTTCTTTACCTTCAAAACAGAGAACTCCATTGTTCCCTCCTCACTTCTTCGTTCGTGTTCTTCCTTCAAGGAAGAAGTGTAGGACCTGTAATCCGCGTTTACAACAATCTGTAAAGAAATTATTAAAGAACAGAATTAAGGAGAAAATTATACCGAAGTGTTCTTGACGAATCTGGTGCGTAGAGTCGAGAAAGAATCTCTTTCCTTAATTCTGTAACGCCCCGTATGTGTGACGGTTACCGGCGTTGAGAATCCCAGGATACAACTACGAATTCTTCTGGTTTGCACAATCAAAAGCAGAAGCCAAACGAACCAATTTCTGTGTCGTACTCTCAGAGAAAGGAGAAGAAGAAGAAGAGAAGAGAGGAGGATTGCTCTGTATTCGGATGTTCAGAATGAGAGGCAGAACTCTCCTTAAAAGGAGTTTCTGATCTGTTAGTGGAGGAGGAGATCTCGGAACCGACGACACCAACGAGGTGGAGTCAGTTGTGGAGGAGTGGAGCAGATCGTGGAGGTTGTTGCTGACTTAGTTGGGCGTCCCCAACGAGGCAGTCCACAGCCCAATCTGGAAGCCCAACTTCCAGATCCAGCCCACTTCAAAAAAGAAGCTAAGCTGCTGCTGCTTGGGCCTACGGCCCATTCCACAAGACCACAAGACCACGAGCCACGAGCCACGAGCCACGAGCCACGAGCCACGAGCCACGAGCCACGAGCCACGAGCCACGAGCCACGAGCCACGAGCCACGAGCCACGAGCCACGGACCACGGACCACGGACCACGGACCACGGACCACGGACCACGGACCACGGACCACGGACCACGGACCACGGACCACGGACCACGGACCACGGACCACGGACCACGGACCACGGACCACGGACCACGGACCACGGACCACGGACCAGGACCGGACGGACGGACGGACGGACCGCGCGAGGGCCCCCCGTGTCCTCTCTCCATACCTCTCCCAAGGGCTTACCAAGGGTATGGGGTTTGGGGTATATAAACCCTTCATATTCCCACCCCAATTTTCGATGTGGGACAAAACCCTTAGTCAAAAATCAGCTCCAAAATTGTTCTTTGAACTTAGTCAAGCAACCAACTTTGAGCCTTCATTTCTCATTCAAACGGAACCCGATTTTGACGTGTGAGTACACTACGGCGTAGTGCTCGCGGAGACGAAGCCAACGCTCCCATAATCCGGCACAACCGGTGACCGCAGCCCACCAGAAAAGTGCCCGGAAGTCCAGTCAAAAATCAGTTCCAACAATCCCCCACATGAATAGAAATGATTCTATTACACGTGCTTAGACAAGACAGACAGAAATTTTGAGAGTACGGGCGAAGAATCACTGCATCTGAGCTGGTGGCGTTTTTCAGCCTTGAACCACCCATTGTGAGTAGCTATCGGATTTACTCGACCAGGTAGTGAACATGATGTCTTGAACCACCCGGACTTTGACGTAAACCTAGACAATAACTATCACACAGTTTCATCTTCTCACAGAACTAGGTTCTTGATTGTGTTCATTTTGGCCGTGAACATCCCTGGTTATTCATGAGTGAACTTGGAGAAAGTAGCCTCTCTTCTTTCTCCTAGAAACGGCCCCATTTCACACTCATAAGGTGATTGACCATAAATGGTATTACCAATACCCTACTTTGTTCTTTCAAAGTTTATGGAATCATTAAAAGCAAATGCTTAACCTCTACTTTGCCATCGCACTTTTATCATCCTAGGAACTGGGGAAGAAGATATAATATCTCCAAGTGCGCTTCTAGATTCGACTTGAATTTGTTTTCCCCTTGAACCTATTTCTTGGGATCTCCAATCACTTAGGTAGGGTTGCCATCAAGCATCCTCTTTAGTCATAGGCTTTAAACCCATTCCTCTAGATGACTTTACAACTTGCTCTCTTGACAGTCCCTTAGTGAACGGATCTGCTAAGTTGTCAGCTGACTTGATATAATCGATTGAGATTACACCAGTTGAGAGCAATTGTCTTATGGTTTTATGTCGTCGTCTTATGTGGCGAGACTTACCATTATATATTGTGTTCAGTGCCCGAGAGATAGCCGATTGACTATCACAGTGTACACCTAAAGCTGGCACTGGTTTTTCCCACAAAGGAATATCCTCCATAAAGTTTCGAAGCCATTCTGCTTCTTCAGCTGCTTTGTCTAAAGCAATGAACTCAGATTCCATTGTGGATCTGGCCAATAATGTTTGTTTTGAGGATTTCCATGATACAGCTGCACCACCCAGCGTGAATACATACCCACTGGTGGATTTTGAGTTCTTTGAATCTGATATCCAGTTAGCATCGCTATAGCCTTCCAGAGTGGCTGGATATCTTCCATAGTGCAGCCCGTAACTCCGAGTATGTCGCAAGTAGTTCAATACTCGAGTTATTGCTTTCCAGTGATTGTGTCCTGGATTACTGGTATATCTACTCAGTACGTTGACAGCATGTGCTAAGTCTGGTCTTGTACAATTTGTCAAGTACATAAGACTTCCTATCACACGAGCATACTCTAACTGTGATATGCCATTACCCGAGTTTTTCTTCAGTTTGAGATGCGGGTCCACCGGACTTTTTGCAATCCCATTTGAATGGTTCTTGAATCGTTCAAGTACCGCCTCGGCGTAATGTTGTTGAGACAAGACTATTCCTTCTGAATGTCTAAATATTTTGATCCCTAAGATCACATCCGCTAGCCCCAAGTCTTTCATGTCAAACTTTCCATTAAGCATGTTCTTGGTTTGTTTGATCATGTCATTGTTGCTACCTATGATGAGTATGTCATCCACATATAGGCACAACAGAATGTATCCTTTTGCAGTTTCCTTGACATAGATACACTTGTCACATTCATTTATTTTGAAACCATTTGACATCATTACTTGGTCAAATTTTTCGTGCCACTGCTTAGGAGCTTGCTTAAGTCCATACAAGGATTTCACAAGTCTACACACTTTGTGTTCCTGTCCAGGGACAACATAACCCTCAGGTTGTTTCATATAAATTTCCTCTTCTAGTTCTCCATTTAGAAAGGCTGTTTTTACATCCATTTGATGTATTTCTAGATTGCGTATAGCTGCAATGGCTATTAGCATTCTTATTGAAGTTATTCTCGTTACTGGAGAGTAGGTGTCAAAGAAATCCAAGCCTTCTTTTTGCCTAAATCCTTGCACCACAAGCCTAGCCTTGTACTTATCGATTGAGCCATCGGTTTTTAATTTTCTTTTGAAAATCCATTTGCTCCCAAGAGCTTTCGAACCGGATGGCAACTCAGCTAACTCCCATGTATGATTTTGCATAATGGAGTCGATTTCACTTTTTACCGCTTCCTTCCAAGCAGGTGCATCTGGTGTTGACATGGCTTCTTTGAATGTTCTAGGTTCATTTTCCAAAAGATAAGCCATTTCGAAATCAGGACCAAATGATTTTTCCTTTCTAGCTCTTTTGCTACGTCTAGGTTCATCATTGTCCTCTTCTGTTGGTTGAACAGAAGTGCTTGCTTCGCCTTCTTCACGAGTCCGTTTCGGATTCTCTTTATCCTTGCACGGGAACGTGTTTTCGAAGAAGGATGCATTTCTTGATTCCATTATTGTATTTGCATGTATGTCTGGTATATCAGACTTGTATACCAAGAAACGATACGCACTACTATTGTGTGCATACCCGATGAAGATACAATCAATGGTTTTTGGTCCTATTGAGACCTTCTTAGGGGGTGGTACCGCCACTTTTGCTAGGCACCCCCACACTTTGAGGTATTTGTATGAAGGTACATTACCTTTCCACAACTCATAAGGCGTCTTTCCAGTCACCTTATGCGGTATTTTGTTGAGAATGTAGTTGGAGGTTAACAGCGCTTCCCCCCACATGTTCTGGGATAACCCAGATTCTTGCAGCATTGCATTCATCATTTCTTTGAGAGTTCGGTTCTTTCGTTCCGCAACCCCATTAGATTCAGGTGAGTAAGGCGCAGTAGTTTGATGAACGATTCCATGTTCTCTACAGAATGCATTAAATGGTTCACTATACTCGCCTCCTCTATCACTTCGGATCATTTTAATCTTTTTACTAAGTTGGTTCTCAACTTCCAACTTGTATTCTTTAAACTTTTCCAAAGTTTCATCTTTGCTATGTAACAGATATACATAACAATATCGTGTGCAATCGTCTATGAAGGTTACAAAGTACTTCTTACCGCCTCTAGTTTGCACGAACTTTAAATCACATAAATCAGTGTGAATTAGTCCTAGAGGTTCGGTTGTTCTTTCTACATGGGGTGATGGCGTTTTTGTGAGTTTCGCTTGTACGCATACTTCACATTTGTCTTTACTTGTTTTGCATTTTGGAATCATGTTCATGCTTATTAGTCTACTTATAGATTTATAATTAACATGTCCCAATCTTTCATGCCAAATATTAAAAGACTCAACGACATAAGCAATAGGATTATTCTCATTCACTGAAACATCAGTTACAACCTTTTTGGGAAGGACTGTCATTACATTCATTTTGACCAGCCCATCCTTCACATAACCCTTCCCCACATAAATCCCATTCTTAGAAAGAACTAACTTATCAGACACAAACTTGATACAGAACCCATTCTTGTTGAGAAGAGTCCCCGAGATCAGATTCTTTCGAATGTCTGGCACATGAAGCACATTGTTGAGAGTCAGCTCCTTTTCAGAAGTCATCTTGAGCACGATCTTCCCAATACCTTCAACCTTGGATGTCGCAGAGTTTCCCATGAAGAGCTTCTCATCTGTTCGGCTTTTCTGATAAGTGGTAAACAATCCCTTATCCGAGCAGATGTGTCTAGTGGCACCTGTATCGTACCACCATTCCTTTGGGTTGCTCCCAACCAAATTCACTTCAGTCACCGCACACAGATCGTCTGCTGTCAGCGAGTTTTCAGCTAAATTTGCTTGAGACTTCTTCCCTTTGTCTCTTCTGTTGTCGGGCTTGCTGCGACACTCGTCTGCCTTGTGACCAACCTTATCACACTTGTGGCATTTTCCACTGAACTTCTTTGCTCCTTGCTTCTTGAAGTTTGTGGTGTTTTGAGGTTGAAACTTCTTGTTCTTCCCCTTGTCTCGATGCTCAGCCAGGTTTGCCTTGTTAGAGAGCCCAACTTGATTTGCCCTCTTATTGTTTTCCTCGACCCGAAGCCTCACGATCAGGTCTTCAATCCTCATTGCCTTTTGTTTCAGCAACAAGTAAACCTTGAATTGCTCCCAGGATGGAGGAAGCTTCTCAATGATGGCACCTACCTGGAAAGCCTCACAGATGGTCATTCCTTCCGAGATTACTTCATGGACGATCAGTTGTAGTTCTTCAACCTGTTCCACGACTGACCTTGAATCTACCATCTTGTAGTTCAGAAACTTTGCTACTGCCGCTTTCTTTGAGCCAGCATCCTGTGTCCTGTACTTCTTTGTCAAAGTATCCCACAATTCCTTAGCGGTGTTATGGTTACAGTAGACCTTGTACAGCGAGTCAATCATGCGATGAGTAAGATACCCTCTGCATGCATAGTCCCCTTTCGCCCAATCAGATAGGGCATCAGTGTCATGTGGGGAGAACCTAGGTTTCCCCTCCTTCAAGAACCTGTCCAAACCCAGCATACTCAGAAAGAACTCCATCTTCTGAGACCATATTTTGAACCCTTTCCCGTCAAATTTTTCGGGTAGGATCCCAGCATGGATTGTGTTCGGCATAGTTGTCACATACGGTCTGTGGGGAACATACAGATGAGGCAACTGAACATCAGGCAGATCCATTGGATGACTCGTTTGACCTGGGTGACTTGTTTGACCCGGATAGTTCAATTGACCCGGATGACTCATTTGAACCGGATGGCTCATTTGACCCGGATGACTCATTTGAACCGGATGGCTCATTTGACCCGGATGAAGAGGTTGAGCCAGATGACTCGTTTCAGCCGGATGACTCGGTTCAGCCGAATGAATAGGCACTGGTGGCAGATCCAGTTGGACAACCGGGGGGGTTTCCTTGATCGGACTCTCATGACCCGGACTGTTCTGAACTTGATCCCTATCAAGTATCTGAGCCTGATCGAGAGGCACAGTCCCAAACTGAATTCGGGGCGACCCAGTGACCTTTCCAGCGTCAGCAGCAGTTTTCTCATCTCCGTTAGTCATTGTATCTGTTCAATGAGACAAACAAATATTAGTATGACTTTAGAAGTAACTCTGCAAAACAGATTTCAAAATTCTGAAAAAACACAGTTCTGCAGAACTGTAAGCGCAGAAACCAGCAATCTGCGAACTGTAAAAATTACAGAACCAGAATCTGCGAATCTGTAAATGCAGAAACCAGCAATCTGCGAACTGTAAAAATTACAGAACCAGAATCTGCGAATCTGTTAAACTCAGAACCAGTAATTCACGAATCTGTAAAACAGAACTGAAAACTGCGAACTGTAAAAAATTCCAGAAATCAGGAATCTGTAAAACAGATCTGAATTACTGCGAACTGTAAAAGTTCCAGAAATCACGAATCTGTAAAACAGAACTGATTTTCTGCGAACTGTAAAACACAGATTCTGCAATCTGTAAAAACAGAATCAGAAATCTGTGAACTGTAAACACAGAGAAAGGAGAAGAAGAAGAAGAGAAGAGAGGAGGATTGCTCTGTATTCGGATGTTCAGAATGAGAGGCAGAACTCTCCTTAAAAGGAGTTTCTGATCTGTTAGTGGAGGAGGAGATCTCGGAACCGACGACACCAACGAGGTGGAGTCAGTTGTGGAGGAGTGGAGCAGATCGTGGAGGTTGTTGCTGACTTAGTTGGGCGTCCCCAACGAGGCAGTCCACAGCCCAATCTGGAAGCCCAACTTCCAGATCCAGCCCACTTCAAAAAAGAAGCTAAGCTGCTGCTGCTTGGGCCTACGGCCCATTCCACGAGCCACGAGCCAGCCACGAGCCACGAGCCAGCCACGAGCCAGCCACGAGCCAGCCACGAGCCAGCCACGAGCCACGAGCCAGCCACGAGCCAGCCACGAGCCAGCCACGAGCCGAGCCACGAGCCACGCGCCACGGACCACGGACCACGGACCACGGACCACGGACCACGGACCACGGACCACGGACCACGGACCACGGACCAGGACCGGACGGACGGACGGACCGCGCGAGGGCCCCCCGTGTCCTCTCTCCATACCTCTCCCAAGGGCTTACCAAGGGTATGGGGTTTGGGGTATATAAACCCTTCATATTCCCACCCCAATTTTCGATGTGGGACAAAACCCTTAGTCAAAAATCAGCTCCAAAATTGTTCTTTGAACTTAGTCAAGCAACCAACTTTGAGCCTTCATTTCTCATTCAAACGGAACCCGATTTTGACGTGTGAGTACACTACGGCGTAGTGCTCGCGGAGACGAAGCCAACGCTCCCATAATCCGGCACAACCGGTGACCGCAGCCCACCAGAAAAGTGCCCGGAAGTCCAGTCAAAAATCAGTTCCAACAAGAAGTAGTCGCCTTCGTTTCGTCTTTGAAGAACAGAAGGTATACCCATATATGTTCCCTCGTATTCCTCTGTTTTCTTCAAAGTTTTCTTGAGAATTTTGGAAGAGTATCTAGTGATATTTGTCTCATTTTTCAGTCGCTCGTTTACCCCAGAATACCGAGCTCCGCTCGTGTATCAATCCTGAGCCTAATCGGTTAGATATCGGTAAGTTGTATATCGTTTTTCGATACCGTTTCGATATTATTTCGATACCGTTTAATCGACTTTAACGCCGATTCTTATCCAGGAAGTTATCTTCGGAAACCTACCTTTCCCCGGAGACCAATAGTGTCGTTTTTCGTGGTCGGAATCGTGGACTGAAATTCCCTGTTTTGCCATTAAAGCACCACGGCAGAAGCTATAGATTGAAGCGAGGTAGATGACGGGTTTGAATCTTCATTTTTCTATATTTAATGGATTGAACCGGTTTTAGGTTAATGGATTTAAATAAACCGACCAATTTGTATTCAAGTTGGTTTGGGTCTTCAGACCAGTTCATTGCTTGAGAGGGAGATGTGGGCCGAGCTTTGTTATTGGACTGATTTTGGTTAATATACCAGGAAGCCCAATTTCCAATTCATGTGATGATCTCATGAAGAAGCTCACGTGGTATATCTTTCTTATCTTATGTATATAAAAGTTATCTGTTTATTGTCAAAGTTGAATGGAACTAGATCAGTATCCGTGCCCTGCACGAGATTTGTTTATATTTTATATTTTTAAAAAAGTTATAAACTAAATTAATTTAATCTCTATATAATAAAGCTACCATTTAGATTGACATAACTAAATGACATATTATAATGGTAGAAAGAAAGACAACTCTGTCTAATAATTTTTTGAAAGTAGATTGACATAACTAAATGACATATTATAATGGTAGAAAGAAAGACAACTCTGTCTAATAATTTTTTGAAAGTAGCAGATCTTGACGACCTTAAATCAAAACGGGGTAGTTAATCCCATTAAAACAATCGAAACAGAAGTATCTAAACAAAAAAAAGTAACTCTAAAAAGACAAATATACTAAGAAATTTTAGTACTGGTACAAATTACTAAAAACTTCTTTGTATACTACATTCGTTGTAGTATCAGATCTTTTGTTTTTTTTGTCGCATATCAAAATCAACAAACCTTTTTTGCTAGTCATTCTTGACGTTCCAACATAAAACTGACCATGAGAGAAAACATGATTTCTTTTATGAATAAGCCACTTATATAAAAATACTATAATTTGTTTTAAACAAAAATAAAACATATATTCCAATTGAATAAAAACATCTAATTAATCTGCTAGAAACTTACCATTGGAAATATCGGACATCGGGGTACGCAAACCATTTAAAGAGTCTCTACTAACTGGGTCAATAGATCCTGCACATATTTAATTAATATATGATTTTAATATGTTTTTATATATATCAATTTCACTAAAAATGAACATATACTGATCTAGCATTTAACAATAAAAACATAAAAAACTAAAATTTGTTCAAACATAGATGAAACATACATTTCAATTGAACAAAAACAAAAAGAATTAATACAATAAATTACTTACCATTGGAAATATCATACATTGGTAAACGCAAGTCATTTAAAGAAGATCTAGTCACTCAGTTAGTAGATCCTGCACATATTTAATTAATAAATGATTTTAATAATAAAAAATAAATTCATATATAAATTTCAAAAAAAAACAATTATACCCAATTCCTTAGTTGATTGAATACCTAATCGATTTGATTATGTTCCTTGTCCGTTTTCTGGAAATTTCACTAGTGGAAAAAACACCTGTTGAGGCGGTCAAAAACCCCCCTGTTGAGGCGGTCAGGGGTCGCTGCAACAGGGGGGGCTGCAACAGGTCATGAGCTGTTGAGGCGGTCGGGAGGGTGACCGCCTCAACAGAGGGGGTCTGTTGAGGCGGTCAAAATAATGTTCGCCTCAACAAGTAGGCAAACGTATGCCTAATTAATTGATTTTGCCCGCCTCTAATTAATTGATTTTGCCCGCCTCAAAACTAATAGAAGCACAAAATCGATTTTGCCCGCCTCTAATTAATTGATTTTGCCCGCCTCAAAACTAATAGAAGCACAAAATCGATTTTGCCCGCCTCTATACTTTTACATAAAAAATTAGACAGATCTACAATCGATTTCAGTAAAATTAAACAGATCTAAATAAAATCACTGAGATCTACAATCTAATTTACAATCCTAATTTGCAATCTAATCTCAAGTCACTCAGATCTACAAACAGATCTCGATTTATACACAGATCTACAAACAGATCTCGATTTATACACAGATCTACAAATCTGATACACTAATCTCAAGTCACTCAGATCTACAAACAAATCTCGATTTATACACATATCTACAAATCTGATACACTAATCTCGATCTACAAAGCTATAATTTCAAACCCTAATCTCGATCTACAAGGCTGCAAACCTGGAATCATCCTCGGCGACTGTGTGGTGATGGCGAAGGCATGTGCGACTTGAGATGGTGACGGCGAAGGCAGGAACTTCTGGATCTGAACTTCTGAAGGAAGAAGACGAAGGCAGGAACGACGACATCGACGCAGAGGAGAACGGTGACCTTCGACGCAGAGGAGAAGATCTGGATCTGGACGACATCGACGTAGAGGAGAACGGTGACCTTCGACGCAGAGGAGAAGATCTGGACGCAGAGGAGAAGATCTGGACAAGATGGTGACCTTCGACGCCCGGGTTATCGAGGTAACTCAGTGATTCGAGGGAGCAATCGGCTGAGGCGCAGACAAGTGGAGCTCGAGGCGGTTGTTGGGGAGAAGGCGGAGAGTGCCGGCGAGAGGGTGGAAGTGGACGAGGGTGTTGGAGAGGGAGGAGGTGATGACGTGGAAGGGGTCGGAGGCGGTGGTGGAAGGGCGGTAGGAGCGGAGGAGAACGGAGGAGAAAATGATCTGCTCATTTTTGGAAGAGGAGATTGGAGAGGAGAATGGAGGAGTATGAAGATTTGAAGAATGGAGGAGAATGGAGGAGTTATCAGATTTGCAGATTCGAGAGTTTAATTAGAAGAGGAGGCTACCTGGAGAAAAATATGAAAAGCTTTTTTTAAGCATTTGTTGAGGCGGGCGCATGACTGCCCGCCTCTAATGTTTGTGTTATTTTGAGGCGGGCTCCTTACTGCCCGCCTCTAATCTCTTCGTCGCATCATTTGAGGCGGGCGCCTTACTGCCCGCCTCTATTTTTGGGTTCTGTTGAGGCGGGCGCCTTACTGACCGCCTCAACAAGTCAAAAACACAAATATTATTTGAGGCGAACGGATATTTGCCCGCCTCTAAAGTACCTGTTGCAGCGAACTAAACGACTGACCGCCTCAACAGATAGTAGAATAAGACTTTTTGCGTCGGTTTTTAAGGTGACCGCCTCAACAGGGGGGCTGCAACAGGTGTTTTTTCTACTAGTGTTTACCCTTTCGCACCATTTTCTCTAATCACTGAAAAAAATATTTTATATTTAAACATAAATATAAAATAACAAAAATACATGTGAAGATAAAAATAAGCTATAAACATATATATATACTAAGATTATTTAATAACAATTTATATTATAAAGTAGAGTGATCAAAATTCAATACGTTCGGAATTATTCTCATTTCAAGATTATTTATTAACAATTATTGTCATTTCAAGATTATTTTATATTTTTAATGTAAATATATATAGAGAAATCACGATTTTTTTTTGATACACTCCTCTTCTCTTCAGAGAAACCCTAGCAACATTTCAGATGTTCCTGCGCCTCCACTATCCACTCTCTCCTTTCTCCTACATTCCAGATCTCGACAGCCATAGCTCCCTCCTCCTGAAATGTTGCTCAACAGCCATAGCTCCCAACCTCAACAGCCATAGCTCTCTCCTCATCCACCTCTGCATTCCCTCAGTCGAAGCCCTAATTCACAACCAGCTAGAAGAACCAAAGTCGAAGAAAACCATTTTTCCCCATTGATTTCAATTCCCGAACCAGATCAAACTCTAGATCTGATTTTTGAGTCGGAGATTCTCCCCATCTACCTCTTTTCTTCAACCCAACCAGTCGTTCTTCCTCTCACCTGGAAATCCCTCCCATGGATCTGAAGAGTTCAAGACGAAAAGGCCTATAATTGCCTCCTCTCATCTGGATCTGAAGCTGAAAAGCCTTTTAGAACGCTTCTTTAGCCCTGATTCGATTCGCCCTCCGTCCTTCAGTATCAAGGAAGAAATGAAATAACTTTCACATTCTCAACCACAATGATGGAAGAACAAAAGGTGCCTTGATCTCTATCTTCCCCGCATTTTTTAATGATCTACTTTCATTTCTTAAACGGTGTCTTTTATGCTTTGGCTTCAACAGGTTGATGCACACATACACTTGTGGAAATGGAATGCTTGTATTGTGATTTCAGATGTAGATGGGACTAATACTAAGTGAGTTTTGCTTAAATGTTGTTCCGTTTCAGCATATTATTGTTGAGATTTAAGTTCATATTTTCTGTGATTTTCATTTACATAAGATGTCTTGCACAGATCTGATGTTCTGGGACAACTCATGCCTCTGGACAACTAACCAACCAACGATCAATCCATCCTCCAACAATGGCTTCCTCTTGCATTTTCGTCTTGCATTTTCCGATTCTCATTTCTCTATGACTTCTTAATATGCTTTTTGATCGAATTGATACTTTCTGACTAAGTTGCAAATGTCTTCATTAGTTTTGTTGTTTCTTGTTTTGTAGTTGGAACACAAAACTTTACTCTTATTCAAGAATAATCCTAGACAAAGTATAACCCTAGACAATTTGTTTATTGAAAACCTGCTTCTTAATTTTCTCTTATCCTACTTGAATGCATCATCAATTTGTTTCTATCTCTACTCATCCGTTTTTAGCATTTGTTTCTTTATGGGGGTTTTAGCATTTGTTTCTTTTCCAGTAATTGGTATAGAGCTTTTTGTATTCGACACAAACAATTTTGTGAAAAGATTAGGGTTTTGAGCACAGTTGGAATCCTGATTATATTTCATCCTACTTGTTGTTTGGTAAATTAATTTAGTTATTCTGATTCATTTGATTTTTGTGATGATTCCTCAGGTGAGAAGAAGCTCTCAAAGGTAATCGTACCGGGCAAGTGGAAGGAAGGAGCCAGCAACACTAATGAAAGCGGCGGCCGTAAAATCAATGAGAACAAACTGCTCACCAAGAAGAAGAGGTTTGTAATTTTTTCTTTTGTTTGTTGAATCTATGTATGATTTGTTGAAGATATATGTGTGGAAAAAGAGTGCACTGTTCGAATTTTGTGTCTGGATTCTTTTTTTTTTTTCTTAAATCAGATTGGGTTTTTTTTGGTGTCTGAGCTGATGGATTTGGTATAATAGAAGATCATAATCAAGATTGAATAAGTTGAAAACTGAAAATTTGTTGAATTGATGTTACACGAAGGAATATGATATGATTATCTTTTAGAGCAGAATTAACTTAATAAGAGAGTTGATTGTCCACTTAATGTTTTCTGTCATACATATTTCACATGGACTTCAGCTTCTTGACTTAGGATTGATTCCAGCTTCTTGACTTAGTTAGGTTTGATTCAAATTAGTTGGATCATTCATCAGTATAGGGCACAATTTAGATCTTTTAGAACTGATGTTTATGCACACTTTGGGTCAAAAATATTTACCAAATCTCTCCATTACAGATCTGAAAGTCCTTAACAGTCTCTGTTATTCTTCATCTGAAATTAAAGTCCCCAACAGTCAAAAATATTTACCAAATCTCTCCATTACAGTTGCTACTGCAGAAGTCTACCCTGCAAAAGAAGTTTATCTTTTCTACTGATTTTACTTGTATCCTCTATTGGTCATGGCAAAGATGTTGTACTTATCTATACTTTCCACTTTTAATGGTATTTTTCAGGGATCCTGATGCATTAACATCTTCAGCGTGTGGAAGAAAGACTACGTGGATTATTAAGTAGCATGATCCAAATTTCTAGACAGGTCAGTCTTCACTATACTAATATAATTTTGATGTTCACCAAATTACCAAGAGTTGTTATCAGATCTAACTCAATTTGTTTATCATTCTGAGGTGCTTGTTGATTGTGTAACATCATTGGGGTAATGCACCAGCCAGTAATTAAATTTTTAAGCAATTACTTGTGTATTCATTGCTAATACTAGTTGCCTTATAAGATTGGTCATATTTTCATAAAAGAAAATTTTATCTAATTTTTCTTGCTCAATTGCCTTATAAGTTGATGTTCTTTAGTGTACATGATATCTGTGAACTATTTAACTTCTTAATTACTATGATTAACATTAAATGAAGCACATACTGAGATACAAAACTGACTTATTACTGAAGAATGTCCTCTTTAGCTTATACAGAACTGACTTATTAATTGACTTATTACTGCAGAATGTCCTCTTTAGCTTGATTGTGTTTTTTTCCTGTAAAATAAGCATGTTAGTGTTAAGATTTTTTCAGTTTTCTGCTCGTGCTAATTAATTCATCAAGGTAAAGATTAAATATCATTGTCCTAATGTATTCCTCTATATGCAGGGGCATCTATAGGTGGATTTAAGAATGTTTAGAAAACAGAGGAAGATCTGAATTGGTTTCAAGCTTTCCTAAGTTAAGTAAATTAACTTAAATCATATTTTTTTACAGTAATTTTCATTATCTGAAATCAAATATTTATGAGTTGTTTGTCCTAATTGTTTTTTACTATGTATTTTATAGCCAATAAATGTTGAAATGCTGGGGAAGTTTGCAAGAGGTGAAAAAAGAAAGCCTGAAGGGGGAGCACGTATCCTTCAACATAACCAAGTAAGTTTACCGATGACTATAATTATATTGGCATATTATTTTAAGAAAAACTGAAAAAGAGTTCCTATTTATTATATAATCTATTAGTATATATATCACAAATTGTATAAAATTCTCTATGACTTACCCAACAACACTTTTCTATACAAATTGTGAAGCTTCTTTATAAAAAAATTGTTACTGATACCTGAATTGCAAACCTAGGTATTGGGAAAGTGACCAATCTTTTCAACTTTTAGGAAAATTTCAGCCTCTAATAAAAGCTGAACAATCTTCTCAACTTTTAGCCCTTCTATTTCTTTTAAACTGTAAGAAAGAATCAAAGAACATAGTTTAGTTCTAATATTTTTTTGCATATCAATATCAAATAGTAGCAGTTTTTAATATATAAAAGGATTAAACTGTATGCAGAAACAGATCTGTATAACCATTTTACAGATTTTGTTAAAATTCATAAACTGCAGAATATTTCTGCAGTTTATGTTAAAACTGTAGATCTGCACTATATTAATCCAAAACCATACCTGGTATCCATTAACTTCAACGGTACCCTTTTTCCATCAGGTTTTTTTAGCAGACCAATTAACTATATCTCCAATTCCAGCCAACAGCCCAATAAGATCTGAAGCGATTAAGAAAAACAACAACAGATCAGTTAGGTATGAGAATAAGTGAAGCAAAAATGTGTTGATTTAGTTTATAATACTAACCATAATGAGTATTCTCATGTAGTGAATTATCATACACTCAAAATATGTGAATTGAAAGCCATGAGTAGGAATATCTTCAGTCATGCAGGGCTTTAGAACTTGCCTTCAGAACTTTTTTGCATATTAGATCAATACACTTGCCAAAAAAAACCTGATGGAAAAAGGGTACCGTTGAAGTTGCTTTCTATTAGCTGTTATGTAGAAAATGAAACCTAATCTTTCTGCAAAAAATAAAAAATAAGTTATTATCAATACCTTGTATCTATAAACTTCATCATTAGCTTTTCTCCATCGGTTTTTTTAGAGATCCATCCACTTTTGTAGCAACTTTGAACATCCTAATGCATCAAACCTTCAAGATCTTAGATCTGAGAAAAAGAGTGTTGTAGGGGAAGACTGAATAATCGATTTGTGATTTGTGAATGAAAGAATATGTTCTTTTTATAATGAAAACAACAATTATAATTTTGGTTAAGAATAAATAATAGAATCGGGATCTTTTGTATTGGTGGAACTAAATATTTACCAAGCACCTTTGGCTTGTATAGTCGTGATATTTCATTTAATAGTTTTTAGTAATGAAGATATGCTGACAAGAAAAATATTCGGTTGTCTGGCAAAGAAGATTGTGCAAAGAAAAATTTCTTAGCCGATATTTCCTTTCTTTATTTACAGATATTGTTACAGATTTGCTTCCAGTACAACTTGTGCACATTTTTTTGAAGGTATTTCCATATTTGCTTCGAGATTTAGGGTTCTTTTTTTAATTATGCAGGAATTATTGTAATAATGTCTTCATCTTTTAGGGTTTCATGTTTGTGTAATTTATGTAATTTCATATCAGGTCTTTAGCTAGTTAATATGTAATAATGTCTTCATTTTTCTTGTGTTTCATTTTTTTTTTGTATTACAGGTTTAAAGCACTTTCTGTTTTACTTCATATCATCAATTGGTTATGGGCGTTTTTTGTATTACAGGTTTAAAATTATGGGCGTTTTTTAAAACTAATTAGGGCAACTGTTTTCAGCCTTTTAGGTCAATTGGATTGTAGAATGAATTACCAAAAAACGTTTCACACGTTAGCAGCATAAAACTTACCACAAAAAAAATAAATCGGTGTTAATACACTTGCCAAATAGATGAAAACACAGCTGTTTGACAAAAAAAAATTCTGGAAAAAAACAGAAAAACAGCGAATTGTGTAATGACACGTGGCAGACACGTGGATAGGCTGAAAAGCCTTTTTGCCACGTGGCATAGCTAAGGTGAGAGTAAGACATTCTGCTTTAGTAGTTATATAGTAGATTGGTACCAATTTAATGCATTACTCATTTCTTAATCACCTCCTATTGGACTTTTGGACATGTATTTAAATATCTTTCTTATACCCCTATGTTATATTTATTTATAGTCTACTTGATTAAGTCACAAATTAAATTAATGTGTGAGCTTCTCTTATGACAATGCAAACTTATTCTAATATTATATTTTAAAACTACTTCAAACATAAATATAAGGAAATAAAAAATACTTATATTTACAAATATTAATAAATTTGATAACAACAACAACATATTAACAAATAATGTATAACTATATTAAATCACATACGAAAATCCGTAATTTTCTCGCGCAGAGCGCGAGGCCCGTATCTAATATCTATATAAAGATTTGTTGTCTAATGTCAAAATTGAATGAAATCGATATCGGGCTTGATACGGACCCGTCATTAAAATCCCGGGCTTATGGGTTGCACTCATCTTTTAAACCAATTTTTACTCACGGCTTTTCTTGTACATCGTCAACTCCCCTACCCTCCCCTTCCCTCCTAATACCCTTTTCCAAACAGAGCCTTAGGTTGTCCACTGCTGTCGGCATTCCTTCCAAGCCTCATCGCCAACCGACTCTCACGTCTCCTTCAATGGCCTGTTTGTTAGCGTTTTGCTTCAATTTCCGCTCCTTCGCCCCCCGGCCACAAGGTCATTGATGTCATGCTGAAGTGGCAATGATGTGGCCTGTATATTTGCATCACGAGTGGAGTGGTCATCTTGTAACGCTGACCAGGATGCCTAAAGAGACTAAGGTCAAGATCCTACTTCCACCGGTGTGGTTATACCTATATCACAAGAATGCTCATATCAAGTATGAGGTCAAGATCTACTGCAAGGGCTTAAGATCCGGCATTGACGCAACGAATGAAAACATCATCGAATATTGCTAAAGCTATTAAGGTTTGTCTGCTTCACGTTTAGGGTTTTGTTTTGTTCATATGAACCGCGTTCAATTGCGATGAGTAGGTCTTCAATGAGTTGCCTCATCTTCAAATTGCTGACTGTATGTTGTGTAAGCCTTCATTCAACTGTGGGGTATGTTTGCCTTGCCACTATTGTAAACCCACTGCCCATTGTACAATGTGTGAAATAGTCTACATAATTGCAATGGCTGTAATTGTTGCAATACTGAATTATTGGGGTTTGGTGTATGATTCATACTATGGCTTTTGAGTATTTTGTTGTCAGATCCCTTAATTTGAAGCTCATGGCATTGTTCCCTCAACCAATTGAAAATATAACCAAATATGAGTTGGTCATTGAAGATATATGAGTCTAACTGAAATTATAAAATAAAATTCCTTCATTTTTGGCTATCGAAGATATATGTTGACATTACAAACGCCACCAGGGACGAAGCTGAAGTTGTTACGATTCTCTGATTTTGAATGTGTGGTTGTCTAAATTGAATCCAGTTAATTCAGTGCGTGTATCAAAGAGTTTAGAGTCGGAATCGGAATCCAGTATAGATATATGACTTTTCTTTTCGTATGATTCTGCTGAGATGATTTGGTTTGGTAGTGTGATCTTAGTGTTTGTCTATAGAGAAATGGAGTAAGAATTTATGTGCAGAATTTGTGAATTATGGAACAGGAAGGATGTTCAAGAGGAGTGGTAATTCAGTTCAGAGACAAGGAGGAAAGTAGTTCATTTCACAGATTCTTTGATCAGTGAACAAGGGAAGCCATTGCTGAAGGTGCTACTTTCGTGTTTGTTTTTCATTTATTGACTTATGAATGATGATTTAATATGTTAGGTTAATTCGAGGCTTATTGATGATTAACCGTGTATAATATGTGCAAGCCAAAAAATGTTAGGGATGAAGTATGGAATAAACAACATAATAGTGGATCTTCATATTGTTATCTTATGTTTTTCCTATGTATATAGTTTGATTAATATTTACTGTTCACCCTGATTTAACTTGTATATTATGTGTATTTTCATAATTCTTTGCCTGATTATGTTGTTTTCCTTGCTCTGTTTCCCTGTGAAATGTTATGATTTGTTTTCGTTTTGTTTGCTTTGTTATAACAAAAGCGAGTTTACTCTGCACAGATCCTCCTACGTTCTTTCTTTTTGCAGAGATCCTCAAATTTATTTCAGTTATTTTTTTTTTTCAATGTCTTAACAGTTTCATCTTTGCTTTTAACGTCATCTATGGGATAATTTACCCACATTCATTTTCCTAAGCCGTTACAATTTCTTTCTCTCCTAGGTCGGAAATTTTGTCCACTACATTTTACTATATATACAAACCTTTCCGTTCCATTTTTTACACTACATAGTTCAGTTATAATATGTCCTCAAATTTATTTCAGTTATTATTATTTGTTTTCAAAGTCTTAATGACAGCGGTTTCATCTTTGCTTATAATGTCATTTATGGGGTAATTTACCCACATTCATTTTCCTAAGCTGTTTCAAGTTCTGGATTCGTCGGCCATTCTTTACATAGCATTTTACTATATATGCAAACCTTTCCTTCCATTTGTTCCATATTGTTATCTCCCCCTCTCCAGTTTTTACCTATCAACAGTCTCATGGCTTCCAACTCAAAGCTCCAAGTGTGCAATGCTAGCAAGGGCAAGGGCTCTACTACTTTTCATGATCTATCTCCATATGGGGTAATTATCTACTTTGATAGTAAGATTTTGCTCGATGAGATTGTCTCAGTGTTATGCATATTCTGTTCTGTTTCAAGCAACTATGATAACAAAGAGGTTGCCTTGACCGATGGCAGTATGTTGAGGGAATGCATCAGGTTTCCAAATCTGGAAAAGTAAGATATTTATGCCTTATGTATAATAGTATTGTTCTGTTGAGAATAAGGATTTCCTAATTACAAGGTGGAGTATATTGTTTGTGATTTCAACTGGGTATATCATGTGTGAAAATATTCTATAGTTTTGATTATATTGCTTATATTGATTCATCCTGAGTTGTCCCATTGGAAAAATTACTTTAGAATTTAAAGGAAGCTATCATCTGTTGCTATAGTAAGCTTTACTAATGTAAATCATGAAAATGCTTCAAAGAGTAGAATTTACAGGATTCCGACCTATTTCGGCTAACAGGATTACCACTTAATATGTATCATACTCATAGGTCCAAATCTGTTGAATTTCACTATTTTAAAATATGTTAAACCACCCATTGTTTCCTGCCTATATATGTGTTGTTGTGAATCATCACTCTTGTGTCTCTAGCCAAAATTTTGCAGCATAATTTATGCTTACAATAGATTTGTTGAGTTATGGAAGGAATGATTTTCTGAGAATTTGCACAAGAAGTTTTCCTTTCTCAAAGCAGAATTTGTTTCTGGTTCAAAATCTGGTAACTGAAACTGTGGATGATTTGCATGTTCAGCCTTCCATAACTCATTGATCAGCTTCCTTTCCAATTCTTCTAAGATGATATTAGTCATGTGATGCATATTAAAAAAGATTATAAAACAACTATATTGGGCTTTCTTTGCTCTATTCTGTTTGGAGGA
Organism: Oxyria digyna; assembly: GCA_029168935.1. Classification (NCBI taxonomy): domain Eukaryota; kingdom Viridiplantae; phylum Streptophyta; class Magnoliopsida; order Caryophyllales; family Polygonaceae; genus Oxyria; species Oxyria digyna. Next base: position 10,585,123 of record JAPVLV010000018.1, read on the forward strand.
CAATTTGTATTGTTCTACTAATAATACTTATATTCATCTAGCACCTTAAGGAGATCTATGGTGATGAATTACTTTAACGGAAACATCATTTTATCATATTATTGCCTTCTAATTTCTAATTTAATGTCTATTCCATATCTTGCTGCTCCTGTTTGTGATAACTCAAAGCTCTGATATTATATCTTTGGAAGTATACTTTCAGATATATATTGGAGTCAACATGCTTTGAGTTCTTCTTCAAATATGTAGAGCTTCCAGTATTTGATGTTGCTTCTGATGCCTTCGCAACATTTAAGGTAAGAATGTTGCAGTTAGTGACGTTGATTTTTTACTTGATTCTTAATTAATTCCTGATGGAGTTTTTTACAGGATCTGCTTACTAGAGATGTGAAGGAAGATTCTGAATATCTGGCTTCTCATTATGATGAGGTCTGGCTCCTTTCTTAACATATTTATGCTATGCTTGTTTCTTGTCTATGGGAATATTTAGTAGATAGCCTTTTCAGATAGGAATGTTTATCAAAACTCAAATAATGGCAGCTTCAGTTCGGCATTGAGGAATTGTAATATCCGTATTGAAAGCTACCGTAGAAAAACTGCTTTTCCCCTCACTCTTCGTGTAATTATGTTCTCTTGGATGGGAAATAAAAGAAATTTTTTCTGAAATAAGCATTTTACCCGAAAAAATTCCCGACGTAGGCTCTTTTCAAAACAATTTCCCAAAATAGGCACTTATTTCAGCTTCGGAATTTTTTTACGTGTGAGAGACGCTGGTTGAACCAGCGTCTCTCCTCCGAAGCTGAAGCTATTTTTTTTTGAATTTTTTATGTATAAGAGACGCTGACCGAACCAACGTCTCTTATACATATTTTTTTTTTAATTCAGCGTCTCTTACACGTAAAAACTTTTAAAAAAAAAATTATTTGTATAAGGCGCTGGCCGAGCCAGCGCCTTATACCCTATTTTGTTATTTTTTTTTTTTCAAAGTTTATATATATATATATATTATTATACATGACTTACTCGTGTTTGGATGGCTCGTATGGGCTCGTTTAAAATCGGAATCGATCACGACCGATTTCGTTGGGTCCGTATTGATCCCAGCTTTCACCAGATATGTCTCTCGCTCGATTCTGATTTCGAACGACCCCATACGAGCCATCCGAACAAGCGTAAGTCTCGTGCGTACCTTCTACTGTAAATGGATATTTACAAATCCGTTCCTCCATATCACGCGATGAGAGACATATCTGGTGAAAGCTTGGATAAATACGAACCCAACGAAACTGGTCGTGGTCAATTCCGATTCCGAACAAGCCCATACGAGCCATCCGAACAAGCGTAAATCTCGTGCATACCTTCTTTCACCAGTTCAGAATCGGAATTGATCACGACCAGTTTCGTTGGGTCCGTATTGATCCCAGCTTTCACCAGATATGTCTCTCATCGCGTGATATGGAGGACAGATTTGTAAATATCCATTTACAGTAGAAGGTACGCACGAGACTTACGCTTGTTCGGGTGGCTCGTATGGGGTCGTTCGAAATCAGAATCGAGCAAGAGACATATCTGGTGAAAGCTGGGATCAATACGGACCCAACGAAATCGGTCGTGATCGAATCCGATTTCAAACGAGCCCATACGAGCCATCCGAACAAGCGTAAGTCTCGTGCGTACCTTCTACTGTAAATGGATATTTACAAATCTATTCCTCCATATCACGCGATGAGAGACATATCTGGTGAAAGATGGGATCAATACGGACCCAACGAAATCGGTCGTGATCGATTCCGATTCCAAACGAGCCCATACGAGCCACCCGAACAAGCGTAAGTCTCGTGCGTACCTTCTACTGTAAATGGATATTTACAAATCTGTTCCTCCATATCACGCGATGAGAGACATATCTGGTGAAATCTTGGATCAATATGGACCCAACGAAACTGGTCGTGGTCAATTCCAATTCCGAACAAGCCCATACGAGCCATCCGAACAAGCGTAAATCTCGTGCATACCTTCTTTCACCAGTTCGGAATCGGAATTGATCACGACCAGTTTCGTTGGGTCCGTATTGATCCCAGCTTTCACCAGATATGTCTCTCATCGCGTGATATGGAGGACAAATTTGTAAATATCCATTTACAGTAGAAGGTACGCACGAGACTTACGCTTGTTCGGGTGGCTCGTATGGGCTCGTTTGAAATCGGAATCAATCACGACCGATTTCGTTGGGTCCGTATTGATCCCAGCTTTCACCAGATATGTCTCTCATCGCGTGATATGGAGGAAAGATTTGTAAATATCCATTTACAGTAGAAGGTACGCACGAGACTTACGCTTGTTCGGGTGGCTCGTATGGGCTCGTTTGAAATCGGAATCGATCACGACCGATTTCGTTGGGTCCGTATTGATCCCAGCTTTCACCAGATATGTCTCTCGCTCGATTCTGATTTCGAACGACCCCATACGAGCCACCCGAACAAGCGTAAGTCTCGTGCGTACCTTCTACTGTAAATGGATATTTACAAATCCGTTCCTCCATATCACGCGATGAGAGACATATCTGGTGAAAGCTGGGATCAATACGGACCCAACGAAACTGGTCGTGATCAATTCCGATTCCGAACTGGTGAAAGAAGGTATGCACGAGATTTACGCTTGTTCGGATGGCTCGTATGGGCTTGTTCGGAATCGGAATTGACCACGACCAGTTTCGTTGGGTCCGTATTGATCCAAGCTTTCACCAGATATGTCTCTCATCGCATGATATGGAGGAACGGATTTGTAAATATCCATTTACAGTAGAAGGTACGCACGAGACTTACGCTTGTTCGGGTGGCTCGTATGGGGTCATTCGAAATCAGAATCGAGCGAGAGACATATCTGGTGAAAGCTGGGATCAATACGGACCCAACGAAATCGGTCGTGATCGATTCCGATTTCAAACGAGCCCATACGAGCCATCCAAACACGAGTAAGTCATGTATAATAATATATATATATATAAACTTTGAAAAAAAAAAAATAACAAAATAGGACAAATAAGTTTTTTTTTTAAAAGTTTTTACGAGCGTCTCTTACACGGGAAATTAAAAAAAAAAATGTATAAGAGACGCTGGTTCGGCCAGCGTCTCTTATACATAAAAAATTCAAAAAAAAATAGCTTCAGCTTCGGAGGACTCTCACACGTAAAAAAATTCCGAAGCTGAAATAAGTGTCTATTTTGGGAAATTGTTTTGAAAAGAGCCTACGTCGGGAATTTTTTCGGGTAAAATGCTTATTTCAGAAAAAAATTCGAAATAAAAAGCTTAGCTTTAAAATGAGCACTAACCTAAAAGTTGATATGCAACATTTCAGTTCTATCGGTTGATTTTTTATCTAAATTATGTGTGATGTCACTTTTACATTCCAAATATGCAACCTCTAATCTAACCATTTTTCCCTTTTAATTGGTGAATACCCCTGAAATTGGGCACTGATTTTGAAATCCTGAAGAGGCTTACAGATGTCTCATATTAGTCTCAAATTTGTGTTGAGAAGTGTGTTTATTTTTCATTAATGATGGTATTGGCATATTAATATTGTTCGAGATAGGGTGTAAAACAAAGGGTAATGTTGAACTTATATCTATAGAAGATGAGGTGAGTCATACTGATGTTGCCATCAATTTTTTCCCGCCTATCAACTGTTCGATGAAATGCCCTGGTAATTTATGAAGTAGTTGTTGGTTAGCTTGAATTCAAATATGCACTCCAGATCTTGGGTCAAGAAATTAATGATTGTAAACAATTATAGGTAAGTCATTTGAAGGATGTTATTGTTGTCCAAGCATGATTTTACTATTCTGTTTGTTTTTTTAGTGAGAACCATTTGTGATCTATAGGTGTGTTGTGCTTCTAATCCTGGTTATTCATCGTCTAATGTCAGTGAATTTCAACAAGATTTGGCTGACAAGCAAGTGTTTGATAAATATTATGAGTAATCGAAGGGTGGTGTACATGTCAAATTTGATGAATTCAAAACTTATGCAGTCCCTATTATTAATGGACCTGGTGATCAGGGTAAGAACTCAACCTTGAGGTAAAATCATGCCAACATTACGGAGGTAAAACAATAAATGAGGTAAAACGAAGTAGTTTGTCAATATAAAGATTCGGTTGTTTGCTGCCAAAATTAAATAAAATTGGTAACCTGTATTCTTTTGGGCATGAATACACTATTTAATGGGAACCTGTAGCAGCAGCCGTTTCCTATTGCAATTTTTCCATCCATTCATCACTCTCATTAGGCTTACCTCTTGGAGATCTAAACTCCTCTGTTTCATCTGGGAACTCCTGATTTCTACTTCATCCATACTCTTCCTATTGTCTCTTCCGTGTGATGTTGTTTCTCTTTGCCTGGCTCTCCTGCAAACCGAATCACATCGGCATCTACTACCCTAATTGCATCTTCAAGGACTGGGATCAGTATGAAGGCTCCGGGTCCGACCGCAGAACACGAAACCCTTTTTTGGAATAACGAGGACTGGGATCAGTATGAAGGAGGATGAAATCGTTGCCATTTCTGGTGTCAACACCATTGTCTATTTCGTCTTCTTATCCAATGGTAATCTCACCCTTTTTGTATCATTGTAAGAAAGAGATGGTGAGTTCACACATTCTTTTCGTTTTCTTGCAGACTACTTACAAATTCTACGAGGATATACAATTAACGAGATTTGCCCACTACTTCAGCAGAGCATTTGCTTCTGTAAATTTACTCTGTCTCCATTGCAAAAGCTGCTAATGTAGTCATCTGTGGAAAATATGATAAATGTAAGCTACCCTTTTTCTTGGCTTGCTATTTTTTGGGGGATTTTCTTAACTGAGACTTAAGATTTTTTTTGTAGAAACTTGATTTTCTTAATCCTTATTATTCTCCTTAACCAATTTGACTGTTTGCGGAGAATGTGTTGTTTAAATCATTGTTGGGATAATGGGATATGGATCTCGGGTACCCCTGTAGAATGAAGTTTAATGGTGAAAAGATTAAAGATGTCAGTTCTATACCTTGACACCGAAGGCTTTGAAAGTATCGGGCAATCAAGTGCTTATGATGATCGGTAAATTTCCTGGAAATGTGTTTATTTAGACTGTGTTCACCCCTCTACAAGTGCCATTTTAATAAAAGAAAAAGAATTTCTTTTGCATGATATTTGCTCTGGCAGTTATTATGAGGCGTATCTACAACTTGCCTGAGACGGTTTGTCTCTTTGTCCTAAGTGGTCAATGGTTCTATGTATACGAGTTAGCTTTTGTTGTAACTTATTGCTCTCTATGTGTTCGATGAATTTCCTCAACGAGGGTTTGTATTGATTAATTCTTATTAATAGGATTTTGATACTGTTTTGGATTGGTTTGCTGTGTTTCAGTTGGCATTTCTGGTGGAACTGGAAGCAGGAGTGGTGGTTCATCATATGCTAAGCAAAATGATCCCTTTGGCTCATCGAGTTCGTTAAGTGGGCATGTGGGTTCTATGGCGTTCTCTTTTAAGGATATCCTTAAAGCTAGTGATAATTTCTCAAAGGAGAATCTGATTGGTGAAGGCGGTTTTGCGACTGTGTATAAAGGACGGCTCAAAGATGGTTCCTTTGTTGCAGTAAAGCGGGCTTAAGTGTATGAATTCTTGCTCTGAATATCTGTATGTTGCCTGTTTGAAGTTATTTTCATTGCACTGACCCTTATATGCTTGGTAGGCCATGCTTCCCAAGCGCTCAGGGGAAGATTTCAAGAATGAGATGCTTGCTTTGTCAGAAATGGAGTATATGAATTTAATGAAATTGGATGGTCCGAGCCTCATGGACCCGAATTTGAAAGCGACAATTATGGTGGGTTCAGTGTGCTTGTTCGTTGCTATGGTGCTAAACATAGAGATGTTGGACCATGTAGAAACAAGGGTGTGGCAATGAATGTGAATGTAGCAGAGTTCTATTCTACTGGTGAGAAGAACTTGAGAATTAAATTTCATTCTCCTAGAATTCATTGTTCCAGTTTTTGTATAACTAACTCATATTTCAATCAGTAGCCTCTTATGAAGCTTAGTTTTGATTCATGAAATAAACATTTCCTGCACCATTCAATAGGTGAAGAATGATGCAGGAAATAGGGTAGCTCATGAACTTGCTCAATGATCTTTTAGTTTTGACACTGAGTATTTTAATTTAGGGGAGTTTGCCTCCTGCACTCTCTTGTTCTAATGTTTTTGCAAGTGGTACCACAACTTGCAAAAAACGCATTATGCTATCAACAATTTGTCAATCTTCTATATATAGTAACTTGTATTGTTGATTGGAAAGAAAAATGTACTTTATGCAAACCTAATAAATACAGAGGGAAATTAATTTTTTTGTTGAAGGAATGATTCAGTAAGCTCGTCTTTCAAACACATCCTTGATCAATCTTTGATGGTAAGATCGACTCGGATATGTAATATCCCGTCAATGAAATACTCACTATTTTCCTTCAAGAGATCAGCCGAAGAGATTCCAAGTTTGTTCAGTGTCCCCAATCCGTTGTCGGCAAACTTCCTGCTTCCCCCCTTAACCTTGCATTCGAACTCTTTCAATTGGTTCTTCATCACAGCAATTTCATAACCCAAAGTGCAAGTTCCTCTACCTGGTACCATGTGTACCGTTATACACAAGTGGTGTGAGGAGCTCTCTTGTTCTTCAATCCATTTCACAATAATGTAAAACCACTTTCCACCTAATTTGAATTTCTCAGAACCTAGTTGTTTCGACGAGAACTTATCCATGCAATCTTTTTGTTGAAGATCAAAGTAGACAACACAACGAGGTTGAGTAGATTCAAACTGCAACACCTTAACAGGTTTATGAATGTAAACACGTCGTGGAAGATCATTACATGTGGTGAGATTTCCATACCCATAAGGGCCCTCAATTTTCGATGAAAGGGCTTTCGTCACCATCTTTGTCACTCGTTTATGGTAAAAGTCCGGGCAAGTTAAGACTTGTTCCAACTCCGAGCAACTCATGTATTGAAAACATAAGAACCGAGCTAATTTGGCGAGGACTTCCTGGCGCTGCTCAGGTATAAGATAATGTGCACGCGCCCACCGCAGGACAAATTTATAAACAACAGATTCATTATTTACTTGAAGGCCATCGCTCCCAATAACAGCCTCTATTGCACAAAGAGGTAGGGTCATCGCCTCTTCTTCGGACCTTCAGGATCAACAATAAAGTAGAAATGAGTCATTGCAGCATATGCAGCACTTACATAATGTATAGAGTAAATAATACTTGGACTTACTTTTGGAGATCCCTGAAACTGGTAGAGAAATACTGCTTTGCTGAACTAATTAGCGGCTGAACTGCTTCACCCGCCAACACAGTTGAAGGAAGTTGAAGATAAAACAACGCAGATTCAAGTGACATGGGTAGCTTCAACAACATCTCAACACAATATTTCGTACAAGAAGTAACTTCATATTTGTCTGCAACCATCATCACGTTCAGCAAATCAGGGGCTGAAGTTGCACTCAGCGTATTCTTGTACATAAAGCTTAGTAGTTCCATCAAAGCTTCCTCCTCTGTTCATACAGCAAACTTAACTAAGCAAACGTACCCTTCTAATCCAATAACTGTCTGAGTAAACTATTAATTCGATAGAGTGCAAGAAGGGTGCATACCAGATTCATCAATTCTCAAGGTCACTTCATTCCTCTGATGTGTCTCTCTCATGCCGTTTGTGAACATCTGCAATGTAAAACTAGTCTTTGTTATGATGAGACTAAAAATCAACTTACAAATAGCGAGCAACTAGTAAATTTACCTTGAGAAAAAAAGGACTTTTTGCAGCCAGGATGGGAGAACTTATATGCAAAGTTCTGACTTTGGGCCAAATATAACGATTCTCTCCCCTGGAATAAATGTTTGAAGGTACAATCTCAAGCCGGATAACCCTATCCGACATATTGCTATCGTTGAATGCAAACCCGAAATTCGTCTCATTCCCTATCTCTGTCACCATCTTCAATCTCTCGTGTCTTGTAACGAAAGAGGACTTGTAGTAACACTCGATCTAATGAACAAGAAGAAAGCGATTAGAGAATCAGATTGAATATAATAGGGCACGGTTGCAGAAATAAACAAAACAAGTTCAAATTCAAAGGGCACCATCCAATTTCTTACCTAGAACACGTAACAGACACCGCTAATCACTCGCTGCTTCGATACCCCCAACGTACGATTATAATTTTAATTTGATACGGAGAGGTCAAATTGCTCTTCTGTATATATAGTTTTAGTATTGAGCGTTTTAGCAACGCTAAGTTGATAAAGATTTATTTTTACCTTATTTTATTAATGAATTTTTCTATCTCTAGTGGCTGACCGATGATATCCATTTAGGTGAGGGCCTGTTTTGTTGGAAAAAAAAAGTTATGATTTTTTTTACATAAACTCTCTCAAAAATCTATCTGGTTCATAAAAAAATTTCATTAACATAATAATTTATGAGATCATCTCTTAGTTAACATAAATCTTACAATAACATTTTTCAAGGTGTCATGTTCTGAAATCTCAAAAGATCATCTTTGATACCAGCTAGACCCGGCAGAAATTAACCTGACCCGCAAACCCGACCCGACCCAACCCAATTTTTCTGGGTCATAACCCGTCAAATTGAACCCGTGACCCGTTTTTGTCAAACCCGATTGACCCGATTTTTTTTGGGTCAAAAATGGGTTGACCCGCCCCAACCCGTTTTTGACCCGAAAATTTGGCCAAAAAGATAAAAGTAATAAAGAAGCGGAAATTGTAAATTTTACCCAAAAAATTGTCAACACACTAGATAACTATTGTCAACAACATTAATAAACTGTCAACACGTTGGACAAATGGTCAACACACTAGATAATAAATTGCAAACATGACTAATTAATTAGTCAACACAATTAAATAAACTGTCACTAAGACTAATCAACTGTCAATATGGATAATTAAACTTTTAGAGAACTAGTAAAGTAAACTGTCAACATGGCTAATTAAATTGTCAACAAGACTAAATAAACTGTCAACAGGACTGGTTAAATTGTCAACACGACTAATTAAACTGTCAACGAGACCAATAGACTGCCAACATGGCTAGTTAAGTTGTCAACACGGCTAACTAAATTGTCAACATCATTAATACTTTGTCAACAACACTAATAATCTATCAATAACACTACTAAAATGAAGTGCCAATACCATTAATGTACAACTTAGTCTTATTAGGCATATAAAGTAAGGTCTCGCTTATTAGGCATATAAAGTACCAATAATGTACAACTTAGTCTTATTATACAAAACGAGGCTCGAAACTATGTGTAAACACTAAAAGGCCTTAAATGAGATTAAGGTCCAATTTGGTAAAACGATGTCTGAATGGATTGAAACTTGATTTCAATGTCTATTAGAGATATTTGACCATGTGGGTAACTCTCAATCAAAACTTCTTCATGTTCAAGTAACACCTCCTTTTCTAAACATCAAACTAGTCATCACTCTCTAACTTGTGGCAATATGTATGGTCAACAACATCGATGTATTATTATGATTGAAAAAATTATACAACTTAGTCTTATTAGGCATATAAAGTCCCATTAAGGTCTCGCTTACACTAAACGAGGCTTGAAACTATGCGTAAAAGCTAAAAGACCTTAAAAGGCCTTAAATGGACTTAAGGCCAATTTGGAAAAACGACGCCGAAACGATGTCGGAATGGAATGAAACTTGGTTTCAATGCTTATTAGAGATATTTGACCATGTGGGTAACTCTCAATCAAAACTTCTTCATGTTCAAGTAACACCTCATTTTCTAAACATCAAACTAGTCATCACTCTCTAACTTGTGGCAATATGTATGGTCAACAACATCGATGTATTATTATGATTGAAAAAATTATACAACTTAGTCTTATTAGGCATATAAAGTCCCATTAAGGTCTCGCTTACACTAAACGAGGCTTGAAACTATGCGTAAAAGCTAAAAGACCTTAAAAGGCCTTAAATGGACTTAAGGCCAATTTGGAAAAACGACGCCGAAACGATGTCGGATGGAATGAAACTTGGTTTCAATGCTTATTAGAGATATTTAACCATGTGGGTAACTTCCAATCACAACTTCTAACATTTCAAATAACACCTCCTTTGTAAAACCAAACTAGTGATAACTGTATAACTTGGCGCAATATGTATGGTCTACAACATCGATGTTGATTATTGTTCGAAAAATTATACAAGTTAGTCTTATTAGGCATATAAAATATCAATAAGGTCTCGCTCATACAAAACGAGGCTCAGAACTATGCGTAAACGCTAAAAAGCCTTAAATGGGCTTAAAACCCAATTTGACAAAAAGATGCCCAAATGATGTCGGAATGAAATGAAACTTGATTTTAATGTCTATTAAAGACATTTAACCATATGAATATAATTTAATCAAAATTTATCTTGAGTTGCATTAAACGATGGATTGATTATGGTTGTGAAGATGTGTTTTGATTTTGAGCAACATATCAGGTCTTTATTTGCCGTCGCATTGAACCTACCGTGTTTTATTTAGTCGATGGTTATTGACTTGTCCATAGGTTGTAAATTGTAATTTATAAATGTTTTCATTCGTTTTTTTTCCAAATATTAGCTAATCTACTAAAAGTTACTATGCCAAACTTATTCAAATAAATGAAAAGAAGGTAATGTAGTGGTGTTGCTATCGAAGCATACATTAAAATTTGCAATTAAGATTGACCCAAATTTAACATCAATATTTCGTAACGACTCAACTTGTTATGTCTCGGTAAGTTTTTACTCAAAGCGACTCGATCTGACAATAAATCCGTAACAAACGACTTGTTTGACTCCAAAATTTTCGACCCAAACCCGACCCGCCTATAAACCCGTAACAACCCGACCTGTTTGACCCGGTAATTTTAGACCCGAACCCGACCCGACCCGCCTATAAACCCGTAACAACCCGACCTGTTTGACCCGGTAATTTTAGACCCGAACCCGACCCGCCTATAAACCCGTAACAACCCGACCTGTTTTGACCCGGTAATTTTAGAACCGAACCCGACCCGCCCATAAACCCGTAACAACCCGACCTGTTTTGACCCGATAATTTTAGACCCGAAATGACCCGACCCGGAGCACCCTTAACCCGAACCCGACCGACCCGACCCGATTGCCAGGTCTATTACCAGCAGATCTAGCTAAACTTTTTTCAATGTAACAAACCAAATAATCATTCATTAAATCATCTCCTTGTCGATTGAGTATTTGAAAGGAAGCCGAAATAAAACATATTAATTCCGATAAAAAAATAAAAAATCCACTGGTCCTTAGCTGGGTACGCCCCTGGGTCGGTCGGATTGGGTTCGGCTCCGGATCATTCGAGTTCAGATCCATCGGGTCACAGATTCCATGAGTTTTAACTTTCGAGATTCGCTAGGGCTTGAATCGGGTTCAGATTGATCTAGCGGGTCGAACGACATCGCTCTTTTTCCGTTTTGTATTAAGAAAACGTATTAGTTTCTATATATATAAAATGTCAAAACTAAAATAATGTAATAAATTTTATGAATTCTCATATTTTCCTCATGTTTAGCTCTCTTTCTCTCGTTTTTATTTTCTTATTTTCTATTACAATTAGAATGTTGTATCAAATACTCTGAAAAACTGACAAGTCTTACAAGTTACTACAAAAATTTTAATATAAACTTAAAAATTTAAAATTAAATATAACATACCCACAAAAATTCAGTTTAATAGTCTATGTTTACTACGACTGACATGTGTTAGTTCCATTAGTCTGATTTATATTACGATTAGGAAGTAATTATATGAGTTGATACTTGGTTGAACATTGTGCAAAAAATTTAACATATTAACTTGTGTTCAACCCGTACCCTCTATGGAGTTATAATTTAATTATATAAATATAAAGTATAATAATGAATTAATTATTATAAAAATGTTTAAAATACGTGAACAATAGTTATTGCAATGGAAATTATACAAAAACATTTACTTAAATTCAGCAAACACACCAATGGCTCATGCAGTTAATCCACATAATGCTTTCTGATACAGTGGCAAGGCCTTACCACCATTCGCTTCTATGGCCTTGTTCGTTAAAATCCTAAGAATTAATAAAAAGTGGGATTAGTGGAGAGAAGAAGAAAAGTGAAGTTGAGTAGATGATTGATTTGATTGATAAAGTGTTTTTAGATAATAAAAAAAAAAGAATAAAATATTGAGTAAAAGTATTAATGGTGAAAAATACGTAGTAGATAGAAAAGATGATATAGATGGTAGGATATGAATAAAATAAATGAAGTAAGAGTATTGTGGGGGAAAATTAATATATAGAAAAGAAATGTTGGAAACATTTTAAAACACCCGAAAAAGAAATTTTGCAAATATTAAAGAACAGAGGGAGTAATACATAATCCTAGAAGAATTGTTTCTTCAATGAGCTGGGTCAGCATGAGCTGGGTCAGCACTAATGTGCATCATTACATGGTAGCCAAATATGTAACTTGCTTCTCAAGCAGGTTCATCTTGTGGATTTTTCAAGGCATGTTCTTGACTGTTATATTAAAAACAAAAAGAACATGATGATTTTTTTTTATCATTCGATTACATAGCTTACTACAACCATTAGATCTCAACAAGTTTACACCAAATCAAAAAGTATGACAACTACAGTTTCGAATGGCACAATACAGATTCTAATTAGGCTATCCATTTCAACTTCTTATCTTCACACAAACCAACCATCACAAAGAAAATAGTTTACTAATGGCCTGAAGCATTGGAATAGAGGCTGAAGCAACCAATGTTTGCAGTCACAAAAATTAAACTGCAACTTAATATAACAACTTAGTAAAGGGTCATGTAGATCAGAAGTGAAGTCCTCTAAGGCAGCAAAGTTACATTATTTCATCTTTTAGACAATACCTTCGTACTTTTTGTAGGTGGTGATCAAACGGTCTGCCCTGAACAACATCAAATATTCGCATATAGTTAAACCCTATAATCGGAATTAGGATACAATAAAAAAACAAATATCTTGATTAAAAGAAGAGAAGGCCAAGAATCACTGTTTGTTGATGTTATACACCCACTACACGAGGCTCAATTTATAGTAATCGACTTACCAACAAAGCCACTGCCAATCTCGAAACCCTTAGTAGCAGGTAGAGACATGAGAGCTTTAGCGAATTCGGCTTCAAGTTTGTCAAACACTGGAGTACCGAGTCCCTGATGAAAACAAATTCCAATGCCAAAATTTATTCACATTTTGGCTATCTAGATGCTTTCATCTTTGTAATGATATTAAATAAGGCTTGCATTATCTTGTCGACAATGTCAATAAAAGCAAGATCTTACTCTTGGAACATTTCTGATTATACATGTGACAACACCTCCAACTGAATCTCCCCTTACTCTGACATCATCAAAGCAACAATCATCTTCTCCGCATATTCTGGATCAGGGCACCTTGCAATATTGCTCTCAATCTGGAAAATAAAACCATGACGGAAAGTCACAATTACAACTACAGTAGCAAATATCATATATGAATGTGATAAACAATATATATTTCCTTGCCTATGCACTTATGACTACAATTCAAATTTTGTTTTTACATAACACATGAGAATTACAGATTCAATATTATGAGTCATATAGATAGATCTAGTAAGAAAGAGATTGAATTATTCATACCTGCTCAAGTGTCAAGGTTTCATGATCCATCAAACACTCAGGAACGACAACTTTGTGAGCTTGAGAAACATATGCAAGAACCTGTCAGAGGCCATGATAAGAAAAATGCAGGATAAGGAACGTGTGAGAGCAGACAGAAAATTCTCTAGAACTTCCAAACATGAGATGAGTCATTGCAAAACAAACAATATCACCATAAAAGTATGTAGTGTAGGAAGTCCTAATACTTGTTGAAGAGAAACACACCTCAGTTCCAGCATATTTTTTTAAGATTTTCTTAGCAACAGCTCCAGGTGCAACTTCCTTCGTGTTCGGGAACGTGAGAATGGTTAGTTCTAGTTGAACTGGAAGTTCAGAGCATAAAGTAAAATACTTTATTTACCTGCTCATACTCATACACACATACAAATACATAATCAATCAAGTTGTTTCAAATTCAATATCATCAACTGCATGTAGAAGTTCACGAGATACACAGATTGCTTATTCTCTTCAATATGCTATGACACTAATCAACAAATAGAGTTGCGTATGCATTCGCCTCAGTCAACTTCAAGCTAAAGGAACATATGCCTAGCACAATGGTGATTAAATCTGAACATAGATTTTGATCTTGTTAGATTAAGAGTACGTAACCTGTGACTTGAGAGTGTCTGTTTTGTCCACCAATAGCTCGATTTTCTCACCACACCTGCAGACACAACATGTATAAAATCTTTGCTTAGCTCAAACCCTATTCATTACCAAATCTGAGATAGAAATGAACCATTTATGCAAAAAGTGATTACCTTCTCGATGTTTTCCATCATGACTCCCTTCACTTCAGAAACCCGAGCCTTCACTTTTGCAAGCTTGTTGATCTCTTCTGGCTGATCAATGCAATATTTCATATGCTCCTTTAGCTTAGGCCTATTCACACGGATATCATTATCATATATTAGGCCAGATTTACACCAAACACAACCATGAAAAATTAATAAAAAAGCGGATTTCGTTACCCATATTCTTTGTTCAGACCATTTGGTTTGGCAGATCCAGCTTTACCACCACCATATCTTACATTGAAATCTTCTTTCACCCTCTCAAGTAAGGCAATCAGAA